>BROE01000013.1:1740900-1777161 GCA_036571765.1 Plecoglossus altivelis | reverse complement strand
AAAAAAAAAAAAAAAAAAAAAAAAAAGGAGAGATTGAATAAATTGGGGAACAAAAAACACAACACTCAACACATTAACTTCACACACACACAAGCACTACAAATTAGCACACACTATCAAAGCACAAACCACTCACACCTCAAACACTACACACTTTAAAGGGAGATAGGTTTCTGGGTTAACAGTCCGTCAGGGAACACGTGAGAGCAGAAAGCTTCCAAGAGTTGAGTTACTAGCCGCATGAGCAAGAAAAAACACCACCACCGAAGGACACTGCACAAATAGAGACATGCGCAACCAGCGGACGTTACCGTCGGCAACCATTGACTACCGTGATGAAAACCAAGTTACTCGCCACATAGCAAGAGCACCCGACCGTTTAGCCAAGACCACTACTAACAAGACCATCGCAATCATGACTACCGCAACCATGACTACCGCGACCAATACTACCCCAACCAAGACCACTACTAACAAGACCATCGCAATCATGACTACCGCAACCATGACTACCGCGACCAATACTACCCCAACCAAGACCACTGCAATAAAAAACCATCACCAACAACTACCCTGCAGGGCAAAATCACAGTCATCGTGTGTGCTGATTTTATTTGATGATCCAGATTCAACATAACATAACAATAACAGAAGCTGAAGCAGGGATTTCTGTGTTCGGAAGAAGGCCTGTTTTTCTTGAGCCAGGCAAAGCCATGTGCCATGTGTTCATTCTTCTGACGATGGTGATGTTTCATCTCTGAACGCTCCAAGCTCAACGGCGGAAATCAATTGACACCCTTTATCACGGAGCATTAAGATTGATTTAGCACAAACCCTTTTGCACCACTGCACTTTATATAACAAGACTGTCTGGTCTTCTCCTCTCTTTCTCCTCTCCGCAGGTGCTAAGACATGGTGGCAGTGCACCAAACATCGCCTCTGCTACGATCTTCTTTTCTGTCACTGGCAATGTTGGTGGAGGATTGACGGGTTGGGCGTGACAATCTCAGAACACTAGTTTTCACAACGAACAAACACCGAGAAAACACAACGCACACATCACCTAACACACACACGCCTACACCCACACTGTGGCACACACATACTCCGTGATACACACCCACTTATCAGACAACTTCCTTACAGACACACAACAACCTCCAAGCACACATCAACTCCCTTACACATCACCACTCCGCTACAGGATCCCCCCCCACACAACACACATACACCTGCAACAGCTACATTGACCCTAACACCTAGCACACATCCCCTGCACACATGTGCACGACCCGCTCTACAGTTACACTACCAAACTAGCACCACCACACACCACCTACATACACACATACACCTACATACACACCCGAGCACCAACATCTCTGCTGACACATCATCAGTCTGTGTTCGTTTCGCAAGGGGCGATTCCTGTCGTAGCTGGTTCCCTAATTTATCAAAACTAATTGGGCGTCTGCTGTTCATCGGTGTGTGTGTGGTGTCGTGGGTGTTGTTGCGTGTGGTGCATTAGGTGTTAGTTTGTGTGTGTGTGTGTGTGTGTTGTGTGTTGGTGTGTGGTGGTGGTGTGTGTGTTTTGTGCATTAGTTGTAGTGGTGTGTGTGTGTGGCGTGTGGGTGGTGTGTGTTGCGTGCATGCAGTATTATGGTGTGTGAGGTGTGTGGTGTGGTGTGTGGTGCATTAAGTCGACTGGTGTGGTGTGTGTGGGTGTGTGTGTCATTGTGTAGCGTGTGGTGTGGTTGTGTGTGTGTGTGTGTGGTGTGTGTGGTTCAAGAAGGGGCTCATGATGAAGTGTGTGTCTTCTCGGCAGTGTCCTACGGCTCCAACGGCCCTAAAAAGCGTTTTCTAAAAGGATTGAAGGATTGAATATCTCTCTTAATAATACAGTGTCTCATTCTTAGACGTTGCATCAGGGGCTCATCGAGTCACACCGAGAGTGTGAGTGGGGATAAGTGGGGAGGGAGGTGGGGGGAGGGGGAAGGGGGGAGTAGGGGGGGATGGGGAAAGGGGGGAGAGGGGGGCAGGGGATACGGGGGGAGCAAGTGGGCGGAGGGGGGATGAATCAGCAGAGTCACAATGAGCTCTCTGATTCATCTCAGCTCTTCGCCTCCATAACTAGAAGACACAGGAAGTCATGAGGAGAATTCTCTTTTGGGAACACTTCGAAAGGCCATGGCATTCCTTTCTCTTTCTTCGAGGTTGGATGTGTGTCATTTTCTCGGTCTCCTGACTCCATCCCCTTCAGCTCCTAGATAGAACTGCAAATCAGCCACATGAGTCTGTGTAACTCTACACAATCTTATCCTGCCAGAGGTCTGAGAGAGCGTCGCTCTTTTCCACAATCCACCCTGATTGGACCAGCCGGCCGTGGATGTCATCGTGTACGAGACGTCTTGGCGCTCGGTTGACGGAGCGAGCGCTGGGATCAACGAGGGCGAATCTTACATGGTGTTTTTTCCAGTTTCTTCCGCACGCCGTTTCTCTCCGCTGGCCCACGGGATCTCCCGTGATCGCAGCGACGCAGGAAATCATCCGACTTTTCCTCTTTTTTTTCTTCTCAGGTTGATTCAGAACGAAAGACTTGACTGATCAGCTGCGAGATCAAGAAGGAAGCTAAATGACTAAGCGGATGGATATCACAGCTCAAAAACGTATCTATCGCAAAGCTAATCTGACAACGGGTGATAGGCGGTTTAAATGAGCCTCATCTTAATGAAATCTCTCTGCATGGCTCAGTCTGTTTCTCTACAAGCGAAAATGCTGCAAGTTGCTGCCCTGCTGTACGCTTGGCCCCCAGAGCTAACACAAACACACAAGGTGTCAAACACCTTCACAGTATCTGAGCATGGTGCTGCTGTAGAGGGAGTTCAGATGCTGATTAAAAGGGTCTGGAGAAGGAAGTTTATTACTGTGAGAAAAGTTCCCACCGTTACGTAATGCAGAGTCGATGGATCTCAAGGAAGTTTACGACGTGTGACGCTTGAAGCTTGTCGTGGTCGTACAAAGTTGTCTAAAGTCTTGTATCCAAGTTCCGTTATTTATATCGTCTTCAATACAAACACTTTCTCACTGTGAAATGGCAGGATGCAAGGTTAGAGGTCAAATCTGACCCTAGCAACCAAAGGTTTTATGGTGGTTAATGACATCACTCTCTTCTCCTGAACATCCAATCACAGAATCAGCAGTTTCTGAGCACAGGAACAGTGGAGGCAATCAGAAACGTTAGCCAGTAAAATCATTACGGTACAAACGCCCGCAACCATTGCTGTCAGTTCGCAAGCATGCCGTGCCACGTTCGATCTCGCATTTGCATTTTATTGACAGGTAACCCTTGAGAAGATTTACACAGAAAGCAAGGCTTTTTAAGTTGACTAAGTCGTGCGTTTCTGAGCGGAATGCATGAAGTCGAGTCGCACCAGGAGGGCTCACGGATGATCTCTGAGTTTACCGCTCGTCCTTGACCTGAGGTGAACGGCCTTGAGACCACTGTGGGGTTCGATCTCTGAGGTGCGATAGTGTTTTCACCTGAAGGGTTTTCGCAGAGCAAAAGGGGGAGAGGGGGGGGAGAGGGGGGAAGGGGGAGGTGGAGGGGGGACAGGAGAGGGAGGACGATCATGCAGGTCAAAGGGCATTGATCCTGAGGCTTGCAGGTTTTCTTGGAAAACTGCCAAGCTGCCACTCTGGAGTAGAAATCTATAGACTCACGGAAGGATTCAAAGAGCCCTGAGCACCTTCAATGGATTGAGCTAGAGAGTGAGTGAGAAAGGGAGGGAGAGAGAGAGGGTGCGAGGGAGAAAGGAGGGGGAGAGAGAGCGTGAGAGAGCGTGAGTAAGAGAGAGCGTCAGTGAGAGAAAGAGAGGAAGAGAGTGAGGGAGGGAGAGAGAAAAAGAGGGAGATAGGGAGAGAGTGAGGGAGGGAGAGAGAGAGAAAAAGAGGGAGAGAGGGCGGAAAAGAGAGAAAAAGAGGGAGAGAGGGAGGGAAGGAGAGAGAAAAAGAGGGAGAGAGATAAGGAAAGAGAGGAGGAGAGCATGAGAAAGAAACGATAGAGAGGTAATCAAGAATGAGAAAGCTAGAGAGACAGAGAGAAAGGATTACAAACATCAGGTGACATGTGATGGGGCTACACTGTAGTCCATCTCTAAGTCCTCTACACCCACCAGACCTCAATGACTGTTCCCTCTGCAGTACAACCTGACAGCACTACAGGTACAGACAGATTAATCTACTGTTAGGAAGGCAAACAGACCCTTTCACAGACCGTTTGAAGACTCAGTCTAAAGGAACGCAGAAGCTGCTTTGAATTCCAGCCTCCTTCGTTAGAAAAATGTCGGACTAGTTTCGGCAAAGCACCTTGTCAGAGGTAATGAGACCAGCCTGATATACAGACGTCACTAAGTCTCTATGGACGCGTTATTTAACTTCATTTAATGAGGTTTAAGTCCACTCCTGAGATGCCTCGCTTCGAGAGGACAGTAACAGCCTGAGCGAGAAGATAAAATCCCTCTTCAGCCAGCCACTGATTGGTCAGGGTCAGAATTCATATACAGTTGTTTAATTTCCCTCGAGATGTCGGACTTCAGTGCGTCAAACGCAGGAAGCACCGTCTGGGTAGTCAAAGAGCATCGTCGTAGCTTGCGGTACGTTCCGTGCACAGAACCATCACAAGTCACAAGCATCACCTTGCTTCTTGCTCTTGCGCTATAGACGGGTCCGGAGATGCAAACACGGATGCTGTCAGAGTCATGTGACATGTGACATGTGCCATGCGTCATGTGACAAGCGCCCAAGTACAGCGGCCTTACAAGGGCTCCAGCAGGTTTGGCTTTTGAAGGGACACCATTTTGTTCTCCTTAAAGCTAAATCTATTGTGCCTCCTTTGCCTCTGCCTCCCTCTGCTCCTCCTCTCTCTGTCTCTCCTCTCTCTGCCTCTGTTCTCTCTGTCTCTCCTCTCTCTGCCTCTGTTCTCTCTGACTCTGTTCTCTCTGTCTCTCCTCCCTCTGCCTCTCCTCTCTCTGTCTCTCCTCCCTCTGCCTCTCCTCTCTGTCTCTCCTCTCTCTGTCTCTCCTCTCTCTGTCTCTCCTCTCTCTGTCTCTCCTCTCTGTCTCTCCTCTCTTTGCCTTTCCTCTCCTCTCATATGGAGTTGGCATCCCCAGGACTAGGTTTATCTTCAGACCTGTTTCTCTGCTCGTTCCTGCAGGTGTTTTTGAAGTTCCGGTCACATTGAGGCTACAGATTCAGATGGATATCTTATTTAATCCAGGACCTGTCATCTCCACTCTCTCCTCCTCCCCTTTCTCCTCCTTCCCTCTCTCCTTCTCCCCTCTCTCCTCCCTTTTTCCCCTCACCTCCTCCTTCCCTCTTATCCCCATCTCCCTCTAACTCCTCTACCTGGCTGAAATTTCCAGGGGAAATCAAGAGTTGTGGTTTGATCGAGTGATGAGGGGAGGAGTGTGGAAAGAGGAGAGTGTGGGAAAGAAGGAAAGAGGGAGGGTGAAAGAGAGGTGCTCTGGGAGGAGAGAGGGGGGCACCATGGTAGATCAGCAGAGAAATGCGAGTGACATGTAGACTGAGGCGTTGCCACCAAGCCGTCTGGGTTCCTACCGAACCTGGGCACCTTTCATCCAAGTCTTCCCCACTCTTCCTCTCTCTCTTGACGCTTACCTTCTCTCTTCTTACCACTCTCCTCTCTCTGCGTACACATCTGCCGTCGTCTCTCTACCTCTACCTCTCTCTCTTACACTCTACCTCTCTCTCTCTTACAATCTTCCTCTCTCTCTCTTACGCTCTACCTCTCTCTCTCTTACACTCTACCTCTCTCTCTTCCTCTCTCTCTTACACTCTACCTCTCTCTCTCTTACACTCACACACACAAACAAAACACACACACACTCTACCTCTCTCTCTCTTACACTCTTCCTCTCTCTCTTACACTCTACCTCTCTCTCTCTTACACTCTACCTCTCTCTCTTACACTCTACCTCTCTCTCTTACACTCTACCTCTCTCTCTCACCAGCTCTCCCTCTCTCTTACACTTCTTCCTCTCTTCTCTTACACATCTTCATCTCTCTCTTATGCTCTTCCTCTCTCTCTTACACTCTTCCTCTCTCTTCTTACGCTCTACCTCTCTCTCTCTTACGCTCTGCCTCTATCTCTTTCTCTCTCCCACACTCTCCCTCTCTCTAACACTCTTCTCTCTCATGCTCTTCCTCTCTCTCTCTCATGCTCTCTCTCTCTCTCTCTCATGCTCTTCATCTCTCTCTCTATCTCTCTCTCATGCTCTTCATCTCTCTCTCTCTCATGCTCTTCATCTCTCTCTCTATCTCTCTCTCATGCTCTTCATCTCTCTCTTATGCTCTTCCTCTCTCTCGTAGGCTCTCCCTCTCTCTCACACTCCCCCTCTCTCCCACGATCTCTCTCTCACACTCTTCCTCTCTCACTCTCCGACTCTCTCACGATCTCTCTCTCTCTCACGCTCTCCCTATCTCCTCTCTCTCTTCCTCACACTCTCTCTCTTTCTCCCTTTTTTGTCACACTTAAACACTGTCCTATGAAGCATGAAATCTTCCCTACAAACACGTAGATATGGATTTAAAAAAAGAACCACCAGGTCATTGATCGAACCTCCTTGGTTAAAATAAAATAAAAAATCCAGAATGTGTAGTAATAAATCACTGGTCTTGGATGGCCAGTGTGATACGAGGAGGAGAGCATGCTGAGGTTGCCACAGGCCACTAGCTGTTAGTCAATGCTGGCTTGGAAATAATACCTTTGATGTTTTTTAATGGCAACGTCATTACGCATGAGGTGTCCCTTAGTGCTAGTTGATATTTAATGTAACCAACAGGTAGGTTAAGGAGAGGAAGATTTAACGGTTAGATGACATGTGGATGTGTGTTGTCATGATCCAAGACCGATAACAAACCACCGATGGATAAGCTAATATGGTTTTTATGGATTGCAGCAGTGCCTTGATAGGTTACACGTTGGGAGAAAGAAAAAAAAAGAACCACACCACTCTATCGGGAACGCGCCCAAGCTCGTACGCAAAAGTGAGCGCGCGCACACCACGGCGTGGTTCGGTAATGATGTACAGTGAGCGTGCTGTCTGTACGAGGCTAATCGTATGGTGCGCTCTTCCATCCCTCTCGCGCTGATATGACAAGCAAGTCAGCACACCTGAAATGGGCCACGAATTCCAGCGTCTTCTGAGTTATGTGGACAATAATGAATGACATGAATACTTATAAAGAACATCGCGGTGCAAACTTAAAGGCAGAGTTTTGAGTGAAAGGCTGATCACGATTGGAAGATAACCATACTATTCATATAGTCGACATTTAAGGATTTAAGACGTCATTCTGCTTTATACGATTCTCAAAGCCCCTCAGCCTTACAGACGAGAATAACGACTACTTTGACCAATGCACCACGGTTTACCGGTTGTAGAAGGCAACCTAATATCGTAATACTTTTATAACTCGTTCCGACTCGATGCATTTTTTTTTATTACTCTGGCCAGTGGTAAAATTGTCTGAAATTGTCGTGCATTATGATCCTCAACTATTTATCCTGGTAGGATCAATTATTTTTCCGATATTTTTCATCAGGACATGTATGCTGAATGTAATTATGACATCAAGAGGTCTTCTACACGCATTATCCATGAATGCAGGTGAAGTGCAACAAGTTAGATAGCGCTGCAAGGCAATGTGCTGATTGATTTTACGCTCGTGTATTTTCTACGCTTTGGAAGGGTAGCGCGCTGCACACATGCACTGCCAACACTGCATGAAATCGTATTTTCTGCCTCGAAATCGCCTATACTTTGATACCTTACCTGAGTCCGTGTACCGCGGTCTGGCGAGGTCTCGGAAGTAGTAAATGAATTCCAAGCAGTTATCATTCTGCACTTCTCCTTTAGAGCACAGATCTGAGAGAAGTTCTAGCGCCTTTTGACAAATCTCGTCGTCTCTGTCGCCAGGCATTTCCCACCAGCATCCTCCTGAATGAAGGGGCTCAACGGCACCTCCTCACCACTCCGCCCGCACAAGAAGCACTATTCCCCGCAGGAGAACACAACTCCACTCCGTTAGAGCCGACAATCTCCCGAAGCTCAACAGCCCATCAACCACTTGACACCTAGATTGTCCGCTGACCAAAACCACAGGCTTTAGCAGAAGATGATAGAATCACCGCGTTGTCGGTTGCTGTCTACCGCAGAAACAATCATAATGTTTCTAATCAGCTGAGTGAAACTGTCAATATGGGTGTTTCGCTCCAAACGGATATCCAATCAGCTCTTATTTTCCTTTCAGAGTCACACAAGCGATCAAAAGTCAATTCGTGACACCGGTTGAATCCTCATTCGCGCAGTGCTTCTGCAGCGCAGTGCTCTTTCCG
The DNA here is from genome assembly GCA_036571765.1 of Plecoglossus altivelis. Lineage (NCBI taxonomy): Eukaryota > Metazoa > Chordata > Actinopteri > Osmeriformes > Plecoglossidae > Plecoglossus > Plecoglossus altivelis. The sequence goes on along the minus strand of BROE01000013.1, from coordinate 1,768,745 downwards.
TTGTGTTGGTGCTGAAAGGCACATGCGCTGTTTCAAAGATTGAACGAACGGGACTGTCGTTGTTCAACCCCTCTGGCAACCAACCGAAGCGTGCGCAACGGGATTCCTAACGCTCCCCGGTTCAGATCCCTACACTTATTACCGGCGTCTGCGTGTTCTCCCTGCGCCCTCTTCACGCCACAGCACCGGGAGAAACCGGGCTGACGTCCAAACTCACGTCAATATTGGCCCCGGTGGCTGTTAATGCAGACTAATTAACGTTTTTTTTTTATTGATCTTTGATCAAATTGACAAAAGCACGAATAAGCTCTGTCTGTCGCTCACACACATTGTAGTCTGACATTTTACGTTAGATGTAGTCATTCGTTATAGGTAACAATATGGTCGGTTTAGTAAACGAATTTCTTGTTGTAGCCATATTGAATCCGAAGTTGTCTGTTGTCTGTATCTGTGTGTGTCGCTGCGTTCCCGCCACTCAGCGATTACAGAAGTTTGTGTGTCTGTTCCTAGTTTAATGCTGTGTTATGGTGTGTAAACAACAACCTAGTTCTCTTTATGTAATATCTCATTTTTTTTCTGCCATGTGTCTTTTTAACCCGTTCCCCCCCAAAGAGTTGTGTAAGGGTCGGCGGCGGGCGCCTAAGTCTTCTTCTCATTTAAAAGTACATTTGTATACACTTAGTATCTCGTTTTTTAACGCCTTAATCTCGTTACTAAGTATACACATTGACCGGTTCACCCTCTGACCCAGGTCATCTAAACCCAGTTATCCACATGTAGACAGGATCAATTATTCAGACTGTCGTCCATATGGTTTCAGTAGCTAAACTGACTTCCTGGTTCAATTAAATGCTTTCCGGATATAGTGAAAACGTTCCAACACTCTTACATTATCAAAGCTACTCATATGACATAAAATACACGACCGTTTGTTTCATATGCATCTGTCAGCGCAATTCGAATGTATGTGTATGTAAGTTTTCAGAAGTATGAATGCGTGTGTGAATTGCATTTTTGTGAATGCGTTTCCTACGAGTTGATGCGAGCTTTTCAAGTACGTGAAAGTGAGTTTTCAGTCGTAGCCTTTGAATGTGTTTCATGATTCACGTGGACAATCTAAATCATGTCCTCAACGGCCCCTCGTAGGATTGCCCGTGACAATGAATGTAAGCTCGAGCCATCTGTGCCTTAGAGTTTGAACATCGCGACCGATATGAAACATTCATGATACACGCGAGAGACGCACTTGGCAGTTGCCTTGCGCGTGACTCTCGCGGTGCTCGCGTGCGTGTTAGCTCCAGGCTTACACACACATCAGCAGCCGGGTTGCAGGTAGGCCTCGCGCTTCTCCCTCGAGGGAGCCACCGGTGTCTTTTTTCCCTTCCAACCTGATTCTGTTTGTTCTTCCTTCGAGTAACAGCTCATCAAACAACGCGAAAACAACGTCAGACATGCACTCAGTAACCTAGTATTGCCTCAACATTTGAAACGTTGCCGGCGATTATGTTGTACGGGATAATTTGGTTTAGGCGTCTAAGCACACCCACTTCACAACATCCAGAATCAGCCTCCGTAATGAAGACTAGCAGATGCTGCCATTGTTTTTAAACATCATTATCCTTTGCAATGAAACTTTACTGTTGTCGGCAGTGTGATTTGGCAAGGGTCGGATGCTAGGGCTAGCTCATTAGCAGTAAGCTTAGCCTACTGTGAAAATGTCTTGTCTGTAAGGATTTACACAGAAGGGGCACTTGGTGCACTGCACCTTGATTTACGCTCCGTCAAGTCATTTTCTACTCTACGCTTTGCCGAAGCCGCTCAGCGCGCTTGCACACATGCACCTGCCACCACCTCGCATGAATTCCTACGTATTTTCTGCCTCCGACAATCATTGCCCCTATACTTTGATTTACACCCTTACACCCCTGCAAGACTTCGTTTGTACCCGCGGTCTGCCGCCCGAGGTCCGCCTCTGGAAAGTAGTAGGACTCCGCAACCTTACTCCAAGCAGTTATCTACTTCTGCACCCTTCCTTCATCTTCTTAGAGCACAGATCTGAGAGACAGTTCGCTAGCGCCGTTTTGACCAACATCCTCAGTCGTCTCGTCCGTCACCGCCCACCAGCGCCCATTTCCCACCAAGCCATCCTCCTGAATGAAGGGCTCAACCGGCACTCCTCACCACTCGCCCGCAACCAGGACAAGCACTATTCCCCGCAGGAGAAACACAACCTCTCCACCTACCCGCCCTCGGCGCTTCCCATGGCCGATTCCAATCCCTCCCGAAGGCTGCAAACAGCCCATCAACCACTTGACACCTAGATTGTCCGCTGACCAAAACCACAGGCTTTAGCAGAAGATGATAGAATCACCGCGTTGTCGGTAGCTGTCTACCGCAGAAACAATCATAATGTTTCTAATCATCTCAGTGAAACTGTCAATATGGGTGTTTCGCTCCAAACGGATATCCAATCAGCTCTTATTTTCCTTTCAGAGTCACACAAGCGATCAAAAGTCAATTCGTGACACCGGTTGAATCCTCGTTCGCGCAGTGCTTCTGCAGCGCAGTGCTCTTTCCGTTGTGTTGGTGCTGAAAGGCACATGCGCTGTTTCAAAGATTGAACGAACGGGACTGTCGTTGTTCAACCCTTCTGGCAACCAACCGAAGCGTGCGCAACGGGATTCCTAACGCTCCCCGGTTCAGATCCCTACACTTATTACCGGCGTCTGCGTGTTCTCCCTGCGCCCTCTTCACGCCACAGCACCGGGAGAAACCGGGCTGACGTCCAAACTCACGTCAATATTGGCCCCGGTGGCTGTTAATGCAGACTAATTAACGTTTTTTTTTATTGATCTTTGATCAAATTGACAAAAGCACGAATAAGCTCTGTCTGTCGCTCACAGGCCCGTCCCCTCAACGGTCACTTGTTTCTGTTCTGCGTGGTTATCCTGCGGCGTCCCCTCCGCTTGCCTGCCGCTGCCCTTTCTTCTGTTACCTTCACAATTGCCTTAGTCTTGGAATTCTAATTTTTACGTACATAGATCAGCTAGTCATTGGGTCTGTTATTAGACTGGTAACCAATATGGTCGGTTTCAGGGAATATTGGGGTCATCCGAATTTGCCTTGTTGGTTTACCTGCCCCATTATTGCAGTCACTGCAGAGTTTCTTTGTGTGTCTTTATTTCTCTTGTGTGTCGCTCTTTGTCGTGCGTGTGTGTGTGTGGCTGTGTATCTGTGTTCACTTGCTTGTAAACATCCTTACTCAACTCCTAGTTCTTCTTCTCCTTTGCCCGTACTACATCATGCTTCTCTTCTCTTCCACCTCCAAGGTCTTAGCCCTTATATGTCCTCTTCTCTCATTCCTATAAAGTAGATTAATCTTTCTTTGTACTATCCTCCTTCCCCACTTAGTGTGTGTTTCTCCTTTACAGCCTTAATACTTCTCTCGTCTATCTTACAGTATACCCTCACACTCTTCTTTGACCTGGTCTCACCACTCTCCTGACTCCTCCAGGTCCATCTAAACCAGTTACTCTCATCATTCGTTAGACTAGGATTTCCTATACTATCTCCAGACTGTTCGTCATTCATGGTTTTCCAGTAGCCCCTATTAATGCACTCTTTCCCCCTGGTTCAAATTAAAATGCTCTTTCCTCCGGATATTTACGTGAACCCTAACTGTCCTTCACCATCACTTCTCTACATTTATCAAAGGCTACCTTCATCCCATGATCATCAAAGTCTTCAGCGACCGTTGTTGTTTCATCATGCCACTTCTCGCTCCCAGCCGCGCAAATTCTTCAGATTATCTTGTCTATGACTGCTGGATCTACTTGTAGGAGTTCACTTGGTTCCTCTCCGACCCGAAGTGGGTCTAGTTAATACGCTGGTCAGTGTCTCGAGACCTTGCAGGATTTGCTCTGTGAAACTCTCTGTCACGTTTCTACGAGTTGTTTTTGTGAATGCGTTTCCTACGAGTTGATGCGAGCTTTTCAAGTACGTGAAAGTGAGTTTTCAGTCGTAGCCTTTGAATGTGTTTCATGATTCACGTGGACAATCTAAATCATGTCCTCAACGGCCCCTCGTAGAATTGCCCGTGACAATGAATGTAAGCTCGAGCCATCTGTGCCTTAGAGTTTGAACATCGCGACCGTTATGAAACATTCATGATACACGCGAGAGACGCACTTGGCAGTTGCCTTGCGCGTGACTCTCGCGATGCTCGCGTGCGTGTTAGCTCCAGGCTTACACACACATCAGCAGCCGGGTTGCAGGTAGGCCTCGCGCTTCTCCCCTCGAGGGAGCCACCGGTGTCTTTTTTCCCTTCCAACCTGATTCTGTTTGTTCTTCCTTCGAGTAACAGCTCATCAAACAACGCGAAAACAACGTCAGACATGCACTCAGTAACCTAGTATTGCCTCAACATTTGCAACGTTGCCGGCGATAATGTTGTACGGGATAATTTGGTTTAGGCGTCTAAGCACACCCACTTCACAACATCCAGAATCAGCCTCCGTAATGAAGACTAGCAGATGCTGCCATTGTTTTTAAACATCATTATCCTTTGCAATGAAACTTTACTGTTGTCGGCAGTGTGATTCGGCAAGGGTCGGATGCTAGGGCTAGCTCATTAGCAGTAAGCTTAGCCTACTGTGAAAATGTCTTGTCTGTAAGGATTTACACAGAAGGGGTTTTGCGAAATCTAAACGATTTTTTTGGGGAGTGTGCGCGCATGATCCTCAACCATGGTCAAATACGCGACAGTTAATGCATTGGTTGTCAAGGAAAGATTTCACAAGCTTCACAACAGTGTCGGAGTCACGGTTTCTAGGTCCTATAGGCCTCTGCGCAAACCGACGGAGAAGGAAGGGGAGGTTTATAAAGAAACGAAGGTAGAAAGAGTAGTGCAAATGCGGAAGGAAATATATAACGAGATAAGTGATTGGTAACCGTTTCTCTTTCCGCATGTTCTACCGTGAACAATTATCCAGAAGGTGTTCTGCTTCTGTCAAACACGAGCGGCTCCTAGGCAACCGTAACCGGGCTCCTGTTGTTCCACACCTGCGCCTTCACACCTGCAGTCAGAGGCGAATAGCTGACGAAGAGGATTACCTCTAAAAACCAATCCAGGAACTTGAGTACTTACAGTAATTCAAGTATAGACTTAAAACCTAGCTGCTATTCTGCTCAAAGTTCTTAATCTGAATATTGTTATTAAATTTACGAACTACTTATTGTATAGCTCGCTGGCTTGTTTGACTTTGGTTGGTTCAGCAACAGCAGGGGAAGTGGCGGCCTTGATCCGCGCCAAACGGTGTGTGTGTAGTGTTGTGTCGTGTGTGTGTGTGTTGTGTGTGTGTGTGTGTGTGGAGTGGATGTTGAGGTGCTGCAGTGTGTTCAATGCGGCATTGTGAACATGATGGTAAGTGAGACTTTCTGCATAGCCATACGCACACACGCGCATCAGCTTTCTTGGTGTCCATGGCAACTGACAGGCAGCAGGGAGCCCTGGCAAATGTCTCTCTCTCTCTTCCTCTCTCTCTTCTTCTCTCCCTTCCCCCCCCATCTCTCCCATCCCTCCCATCTCTCCCATCTCTCCCTCTCTCTCATCTTTCCTCTCTCTCTTCTCTTTCTCTCTCTCTCTTCCTCTCTCTCTCTTTCACCTCTCTCACCATACACCTTGCTCTCTCTCCCCTCCATCATCCTCCCCTCTCCTCTCCACACACACACACTCTCTTTCTCTCTCCCTCCTCATACACCTTTTTATACTCTCGACTCCATCCTTTCTCCTCCTTCCCCTCACATTCCTCCTCCTTGCATTTCTCCTCCTCCCCCTCACATTCCTCCTCCTTGTGAAATTCCCTTTCCTTTACGTTCCCCTCACATTCCTCCTCCTCCCCCTCACATTCCTCCTTCTCCTCCTCTCAGTCTCATTCCTCCTCCTTGCATCCCTCCTCCTTCCATTTTATCCTCCTCCCCTTATGTTATCCCATCATTTCTCCTCTCTCCTCCTCTCATCTCCTCCTCTCGCATGTCTCCTCCTTCCCCTAACTTTCTCCTACCTCCCCCTCTCATTCCTCCCCTGATAGCTCCCTCTCCTTCCTCACATTCCTCCTTCGCTCATGCATGTTTCGCTTATCCATCTTTCCTCCATCTTTCCTCCATCTCTCCTCCTTCCTGTCTCCTCCTCTCTCGCTCCTGGGTCATCAGGCTTAATTCCATACCGTGTCCAGGAAATCAGGACATTCTGGTTCATGCACATACATGTGTGTATGAGATATAAGGTGGAAAAGTTAAAAAGTTAGAATAAAAATAAAAAGTTAAGTACTGATACCATAAAAATCCACGTCAGTACAGGAAGTATTTGCTCTTCTTAACTTAGTATCTTTGTCTATACTTGCCATGGTTTGCTCTTCTGTAAGTAATGCACATTGAGATATCGTGTAAAGAGTCATCGGTTTGGCAGCTCAACCAGGAAGTCTTTAATCTCTGGTTTATTTTCCTGCTGTGTTTTTATTATTAGAAAGCAAATGGAATCCCCCTTCCCCTTTGGCTCATTGCTAAACAAATTCTAATTGATTTTGTTTCGGACAGTGACCTTCTGTAGTGTTATGCTTTTATAGATTGGATCTCTTGCTTTCCCGCTCTCCATTTCTCTCCCCTGTCTCCCCCTCTCTTTTCACCCTCATCTCTCCATTTCTCTCCCCTGTCTCCCCTCTTCTCTTCATCCTTCCTCTCCTCCATTCCTCCCCCTGTGTCTCCCCCTCTCTCTTTTCACCCTTCATCTCTCCATTCCTCTCCCCTGTCTCCCCTTCTCTTCTTTCACACCCCATCTTTCCAGTCTTTCTCTACCCCCTGTCTCCCCCTCTCTCTTCATCCTCATCTCTCCATTTCTCTCCCCTGTCTCCCCCTCTCTATTTTCACCCTCATCTCTCCATTTCTCTCCCCTGTCTCCCCCTCTCTCTTTTTCACCCTCATTCTCCCCATTTCTCTCCCCTGTCTCCCCCTCTCTCCTTTTTCTCTCTCTTTCTTTCTGTCTTTTTCTCTCTTTGTCTCCCTCTGTTTCTCTTTCCCCCCTCTCTTTTCTCTCCCTCAATTCTCCATTCCTCTCTCCCACATTTCTCACCCTTTCCTTTTTCACATTATTCTCTTTCTAATTTCTCTTAACAACCCCTTTTTCCCCCTCTTCTTTTTCACCCTCATCCTTTATACTCCATTTCCTCGTTCCCCTGTCATTCTCCTTTTCCACCTCTCTATTTTACCCTCAGTTCTTCATTCCATGTGGTATCACAATAATCACCCTTTCTCCCCCTTCCTTTTCACACTCATCTCTCTCATTTCTCTCCACCATAAGCATCTCTCCTCCTCTCTTTTACACTGCCATCATTCTCTTTCCAATTTCTCTCCCCTCCCTCTCCTCCCGCATTTTCACCCTTCATCTCATCATTTCGTGTCCCCTGTCATCCCCCTCTCCTATTTTAACCTTTCTCTCACCATTTCTCTCCCCTGTCTCCCCCTCTCTTTTCACCCTCATCTCTCCATTTCTCTCCCCTCTATATTCTCCCGTTCTTTCTATTTTTCTCCCCTCACTCTCCTCCATTTCTCTCGCCCTGTCTCCCCTCTTTAATTATTTTCCCACTCTCCTTCTTTCCACTCGTTCTCATTTCTACCCTGCCCTCTCCCCCTCCTTCTCTGTTTTTTCTTTCATCGTGCCCAAAACGTCCTCCATTCTCCTCCCCTTTAACGTTCCTCTCCTGTAAGCCTGTCTCCCACCACCTCTTTTTACACCCGTCTCATCTCTCCCATTTCTCTTTCCAACTGTGATCTCCCCCATCTCCTCCTTTCTCCTCTCATCTTCTCCATTTTGTTGTTCCTCTCTCCTTGCTACTCAATACCCTAAGGTCTCTACTTAATTCACCCTCATCTTCTCCATGTCACTCTTCCCCACTCCCTTCCGCCTTTCCTTTCCCAACTCTCTTTTCTCTAATCATATCCCACAGTGTTCTCTCCCCTGTCTCCCCTTCTCTCTTTTCACCCTAATCTCCCCATTTCTCTCCCCTGTCTCCCCCTCTCTTTTCACTCTCATCTCTCCATTTTCCTTCCCTCTCATCCCCTACTTTCTCTCTCTTCTCTCCCACTCTTCTCCTCTCCCATACTCCTTCTCTCCCCTCTATGTTTCCTCACAACGTCCTCATCTTCCTCTCAATTCCTTCAATCCTGATCCTCCTCCCTCTCTTTTCACCTGCATTCTTCTCCATTTCCTCCTCTACACCCTTTTCCTGTTCACCCTCATGCTCATTCTACTCTTCTTCCCTGTCTCCCTCCTCATACTTTTTCCCACTCATTTCTACAAAAGGTTTCGCTCTCTACTCACATGTCTCCCCTCTCTCTTTTCACACCAACATTCTATAGTATTCCATTATTCTGTAGTCCCTCTCTTTTCTCGACTTACTGTTATCACCTCTCTCCTATCTTCCCTGTCTTTCCTCATTTTTCCGTCTCTCTTAGTTTGCCTTTTTCAGCCCTCCAAACATCATTACCAAACCTCTCTCTCTCTTATCTGTACCATCGTTTTCAGCTCGCCATAAAAACGTCATGTTCCTAAGTGATACTAAGACCTTACGGTATTTTATCTAGCCCACAAGCGGCTTAATACTACCCCTTATGTATTTTCATCAAACTCATGTGTACTCCCTTCTGTATTTGAGTGTATCTCTGCAAACGTCATGATTCTAACCCTTATGTATTTTTAGCAAAACGTCATACTAAACCCCTTATGTATATTTTGAATGCCAAAGATGAGATGATGTTGGTTATGGCACTTCCAGTCATTGTAACTAGTCCCCTTTAGAGATGTTTATTCGAATAATTATGGGTCATCCAATCTAGTAAAACGTTCCATACTAGACTCCGTCTAGTATGTATTTTTTCATCAAATGGGCACCACATAACCCCCTTTTTATGTATTTCATCAAAAACGCCATTACTAACCCCTACGTATTATCCAAATACAACGATGTCGATGAGCTTTATCCCCCTAGTGATGTGTCATATTTCATGTAACAAGACTCATACTACCCTTCTATAGTACTTTTTCGTGGTCATTTCTACATCGTTCTTCTATCTCGACCCCTTACGCTATTGTTCATCTTATAACTTTCATAACTACCCCTTAAGTCGATCTCTAATCACCAAAACGTCATTCGTTTACCCACCTCTCTTAACGGTCTTTTCACGCCACCACAAACTGTGATCTCCCTTGCTTTCAGCTCATAAACATCGGTCATATTATCAACTCTCTTTTTCATGGTATTATGCTCCCATAAAAAAGCTGCGCTCATTATACTAAACCCCTTATGTATTTCATCAAGCTCTCACTACGCTAGTATCATACCAACCCCTCTTACGTCTCTTTTATCACGACCACGCCAAAACTGTGTGATCCTTACAGTAAGCTTCTTACGTTATTTTGGCTCGCAAACTAGTTCATGTTGTGTATGTGATCCATCATGTATTATGTTGTAGAAGTAAACTGCCTCTAACCGCCTAGATGTATTTTCTCAACCAAGATGATACGTCATATGTATGCCCCTTACGTTTTTTTTAGCCAAAAACGTCATACTAACGCCTCATGTATTTTAGCCAAAAACTTTATCCTAACCCCTTTACGTATTTTAGCAAAACTCATACTAACCCCTTATGTATTTTAGCTAAAACGTCATTTAACTTACCCCTTATGTATTTTCATGAAAAACCTTATACTAAACCCCTTATGCTTTTTAGCCCAAAACTTCATATCCCCCCCTTACGTCTTTGTTCAGACTCGCAAAATCGTCATACAACCCCTTATGTATTTATTAATCAAAAGGTTCTGCTACAGACCCCCTGCTTACGTTCTTTTCAGCAAAAAGACTCTCCATTAGCTTTAGTGCGCCTTACGCTCATTTCGCCTAAAAACGGTTCATGTACCCCTCGTGTTACGTCTTTGTTCAACTCATAACTGTTCAACGCTGCTCCCTCCTTACTCAGTTTTATTCATGGCCTTGAATGTCCTACTACCCCTTACGTATTTAGCCAAAACGTCATACTAACCCCTTACGTATTTTAGCCAAAAACGTCATACTAACCCTTATGTATTTTCATCAAAACGTTATACTAACGCGCCCATATATTTTTCCAATTCTCCACAAAAACGTTCCCAATGTCTAACCACGCGTCCGAATCCCTCTAACCTCTGTTGATTGTTTAGCCAACCCCGCAACTTTTAAATAAACCGTTCCAAAAAGCAATATCCTGTTTACTATAAGTTTCAACCCTTAAACGTTTGGAATTCTTCCAGTCTTCATTTGGTAGTGTATTTGCATCAAAATGGAAGCGCGTCTACTAACCCCTTACGGTAGCTTTTCAGAGTCAATAAACGTCATTGTACATCGCCCACTTCGCTCTCTCTCTCTCTCTCTCTCTCGTGTGCTCTCTTAGTTAACGACTCTGAACCCTAGAACGCTTAGACTTTACGTTTCTGGCTGGCATTTTCATACCAGAAAGGAAACGTGTTCGGGGCGTCTTGACAGAGCGTATTTTCACTACTCATGCCCTTCTCTTTTTATTTACTCAAAAGACCGTTCATACATGGAAACCCTTATGTATTTTCATCAAAAACGTCGTACTAACCCCTTATTTATTTTCATCAAAAACGTGATAATAACCCCTTATTTATTTTCATCAAAAACATACGTCATAAGCCTAGGCCCCTGCTATTTGTACTATTTTCATACTTAAATATTGTGCATTTACTCAAACCCCTTAATGTAGTTTATACTGAAAGAATGTCTACAACCCTATCCATCATTGGCTCTCTTTTCATCAAAAACATCATACTAGACCCCTTATGTATTTTCATCGCAGACGTCATTACTAACCCACTTGTGATGAATTTTTCGTGAAAAAAGGTGTTTGCTTAACATAAACCCGTCACGTCTTTTCAAGCGAACGAACGTTATCCTAACCCTTTATGTATTTTATCAAAAACGGTGCTACTACCCCTTATGTTTTTTCTTCAAATTTTCATAACTAACCTTATGTATTTTTCGTGAAAAACGTTACTAGCCCTTTTACGTGGCTTTTAGCCAAAAACTGTCATACTAACCCCATACGCATTCTTTTCAGCCCCAAAAAACGTCATGAACCCCCCCTTCGTCTTTTAGCCAAAAACGTCATTACTAACCCTCTTAATGTATTTTCATCAAAAAGGGTTAGTATGACGTTTTTCTAACCCCTTATGTATTTTCTTAAAAAACGTCATACTAACCCCTTACGTATTTCAGCCAAAAACGTCATACTAACCCCTTACGTATTTTCATCAAAAACGTCATACTAACCCCTTAAGTATTTCAGCCGAAAACGTTATACCCCCCCTTACGTCTTTTCAGCCCAAAACATCATACCCACCCCTTACGTCTTTTTCATGAAAAAGGTCATACTAACCCTTACGTATTTTTAGCCCAAAGCGTATACTAACCCTTATGTATTTTTCATCAAACGTCATGCTAACCCTTCTGTATTTCATCCAAGCGTCATATTGACCCCTTATGTATTTTAGCCAAAACGTCATACTAACCCTTATGTATTTTCATCAAAAAAACGTCATAATAACCAATTACGTATTGTCATCAAAAGGTCATCACTTAACCCTGTATGATATTTTCATCAAAAACGTCACCCTGAACCCCTTATGTAATTGTCATCAAAAACGTCTTACTAACCCCTTACGTATTTTAGCCAAAAACGTCATACTAACCCCTTATGTATTTTCATCAAAAACGTCATACTAACCCCTTATATATTTTCATCAACATCGTCATACTAACCCTAGTATTTTCATGCGTACAATTTCATAACGTTAAGCGCGCTTACAGTATTTCTCCGCGCCAAACGTATACACCCTTCGTAGATGTATTTTCAGCCCAAAACGTCATACCCCCCCTTACGTCTTTTCAGCCAAAAACGTCATAATAACCCTTTACGTATTTTAGCCAAAAAGGTCATACTAACCCCTTATGTATTTTCATCAAAAACGTCATACTAACCCCTTACGTCTTTTCAGCCAAAAACGTCATACTAAGCTCTTACGTATTTTAGCCAAAAACGTCATACTAACCACTCATGTATTTTCATAAAAAACGTCTTGCATACTACACACAGATAAATGTATTTTCACAAAAAGAGAGAGAGGGCCCCATTATCTATCTCTTCAGTGTCTCGCTACCTCTCTCTCTCTCTATGCAGAGGAGAGAGAGGGGGCTGCCATCTCTGTTCTTTCTGTGTCTCTCTCCCTATTCTGTCTCTCTATTTCTCTCTCTCAATGCCTGAGGCAGTAAAGTGCAGGAGCACCCCTGGCACCTTGGCAAGAAGCTGTATGGTTATGTGTGTGAGTGAGTGTGTGTGTATGCGTATGTGTGTGTGTATGCGTGTCTGTGTGCGTGTGTGTGTGTGTGTGTGTGTGTGTATGCGTGTCTGTGTGTGTGTGTGTGTGTATGTGTGTGTGCGTGTGTGTGTGTGAGTGTGTGTGTGTGTGTGTGAGTGTGTCTGAGAGAGAGAGAGAGAGGCAGAGAGAGAGAGAGAGGCAGAGAGAGAGGCAGAGCGAGGCAGAGAGAGAGAGAGAGGCAGAGAGAGAGACAGAGAGAGAGAGAGGCAGAGTGAGGCAGAGAGAGACAGAGAGACAGAGAGATATAGAGATATAGAGACCGTTTCTGCATTTCTAGCTATAGCTCCTCCGTCCACATGAGTGTTTTGTTTAACGATAGAAGACACATTTCATACATCGGCTTGGGAATGATCAAGGCACTGCAATCACCGTGAGTTCCCTGCAGAGGCAAATCTCTCTGAGCCCCACTCCTCCTCCTCCTCCTCCTCTCCCCCGCTCTTCCTCCCCCTCCTTTCGGTCTCCACCGCCCTCTCTTCTCCCCTCTCTCCATCATTATGGAGATGGGTGCCTCACCTGGCCTGTAATTGCTCCTGATGTGAATACGTTTCCACAGATTGTGGCTCAGTTCATAGCCTCTGATTGACACTGTGCCCTTCTGCATGCGTTGCTTGGAATGTAAACACACATGCATCTTTCAGACACGGTCTCTGGTCTTTGTTGACAGCGGTTGAGGCTTAGCGAACGACAGCGTGAATTAATTACCCTCGGAAACGCACGCCCATCCGTTCGCATGTCCCACTCATAGATACCTTGTTATTCTGCCGAGCTGTCCAACGCTAAGTGTGTTTCTGAATGTGTGTGTTTATCAAACGTGCTGCAGAGCAAAGACCAACACCTAAGGTGGTCTGGATAATCATATGTTACGGTGCCTCGCCAGCACTACACAAGCAACCCAGGGGACGGAGGAGAAAGCACTTCTATAAACATGTTTAAATCTTTCATGCTGATTCCTTGGAGAGACAGAGAGGGAGGGAGGGAGGGGAGGGAGGAGGAGGAGGGAGGAGGGAGGAGAGGAGGGAGGGAGAGAGGGAGGGAGGGATGGAGGGAGGAAGGGATGGAGAGAGAGAGGAGAGAGACAAAGGGGAGTGTGAGAGGGAGAAAAAGAAATAGAGAGGAAGAGAGAGAGAGAGAGAAAGAGAAGGAGAGAGAGAGATAGAGAAGGAGAGAGGAGAAAGAGAGAGAGAGAGAGAGCAAGAGAGAGAGAGAGAGAGAGGAGAAAGAGATCCAGTAAACGGAAGGAAGAAGGGTAACAGCATGTTCTCCTGGGGGCTGAGTATGGCAGGAGTCGCTCATCTCTTCCTGGTCTTCCTCTGGTCTCACATCCCGCCTCACATCCTCCCTCTCATCCTGCTTCTCTCTAAGGCATTTCCTCCTGTCTCACATCCTGCCTCTCTCTACAGCTACCTGCTAGCTGCTACCTGCTAGCTTATAGCTGCTAGCTGCTAGCTGCTACCTGCTAGCTGCTAGCTTCTAGCTGCTACCTGCTACCTGCTAGCCAGTCTCTCGCCTCCCATCTGACCCTTGGCCTGTGTGTGTCTGTGTGTGTTTCTCTCTCACCCCCAGCATGACTCTTCAGCAAAGTGATGGCTCCCTGAAGGCTATCCGGGGAGCAGCATTAATCGCCCGCTAATCTGGAGGTATTTACCCGCCTGGCCTCAGTATCTTCACGGCTTCCAGCTGTAGATACCTACCATCTCCCAGTCCTGCACTAGATACCTACCATCTCCCAGTCCAGCACTAGATACCTACCATCTCCCAGTCCAGCTGTAGATACCTACCATCTCCCAGCCCAGCACTAGATACCTATCATCTCCCAGACCAAGTCCTGTACACATATCCTCTGAACACTGTGCACAGTTATTCATGTGACCATACAGTACAGTTGTATACAGTTCAGATGTAGTACAGTTTTGTGTTGTATCCATGTATCCACCTATCTAAATCTACATGCAACTCCTGTCTGGAGTTTAGATTCAAACTCACAATGCCGCCCATCCCCCTCTGCCTTTCTTCTTTCTCAGCGCGGAGTGAAAACTAGGCCACTTAAAAGATTCAAATGATGAAACTCTCGTTATCTGATTTCGGAGGAGGACTGACTCTCGCTGTACGGAGGAAGAGAGAGAGGGGGGGGGCGGTGCTGGCAGTGGGGGCAGCGACGAGGCCGACGTGGACAGGGGCGGCTGAAAACTCACCAAAGCCGCTAATTAAAAATAAGCAAGTTTAATTCCGACTCCTGCGCCTTGATAGACTCTAACGGATGAAAAACTCCGACGCTAATTGAATGGAAGCGATATCACTGCGTTCATTCTTCAGGCCTCAATACACGGGATCGCAAATGACGCTAAAAATAGCCGGCTTGGCACGCCAGTCTTCTCACAGCGTATCAACCGAGGAGAATTCAATTGGATGGTTTTAGATATTGCTCCACGCTACCTCTCTCAATCTCGCCTTTCAAATCCATTAGGTCATAGCGATGCACACCATTAACATGCACGATTTTTACGTGGAGTCTATTCGGGCGCCGTTCCAATGTAGATGGTGATGAACGACTTTCAGAAGACGTAGCAGGATGGAATAGCTAGCTAGCTTCATTCACAAATACCGTTTTTCATGGCGGTGACGATAAGACTGTGACTACCAATGGATAGCACTACAATGTTTCATCATGTACTGTAGATAAGGAATACTAAGGTCAACCTTTACATGTTAGTGTGGGTATGAAATCATGCAAGGGTACGTGTGTGCTTTTGCATGTATATGACTTTGTTCACATGCTTATTCAGCTTTGTAAGGGGCACAATTGTGTGTGAGTGTGTGTATGCATGAGTGTGTGTATGACTGAGTGAGTGAGTGAATGTGTGGGTGTATGAGTGAATGTATGTGTCTGTGTATGAGAGAGTGTGCTTATGAGTGTGTGCGTGAGTGTGTCTAAGTGTGTATGATTGTGTGTGTCTAAGTGTGCATGAGTGTGTGTATGAGTGTGTGTATGTGTGTGTATGAGTCTGTGTGTGTCTAAGTATGTATGAGTGTGTGTGTGTGTGTCTAAGTGTGCATGAGTGTGTGTATGAGTGTATGTATGAAAGTGTATGAGAGTGTGTGTGTTTTTGTGTGTTTTTGTGTTTGTTTGTGTTTGAGTGTGTGTATGAGTGTGTCTCCTGCTAGCTAGAGCTCCAGGGCTCTGTTAGAGCTCCTGGGCTCTGCTAGAGCTCTAGGGCTCTGCTAGAGCTCCAGGGCTCTGCTAGAGCTCCAGGGCTCTGCCAGGGCTCCTGGGCTCTAGGGCTGCTAGGGTGTATGAGTGTGTGTGTCTCCTGCTAGCTAGAGCTCCAGAGCTCTGCTAGAGCTCCAGGGCTGCTAGAGCTCCAGGACTCTGCCAGGGCTCTGTTAGAGCTCCAGGGCTGCTAGAGCTCCAGGACTCTGCCAGGGCTCTGTTAGAGCTCCAGGGCTCTGCTAGAGCTCCAGGGCTCTGCCAGGGCTCTGCTAGAGCTCCAGGGCTCTGCTAGAGCTCCAGGGCTCTGCCAGGGCTCTGTTAGAGCTCCAGGGCTGCTAGAGCTCCAGGACTCTGCCAGGGCTCTGTTAGAGCTCCAGAGCTCTGCTAGAGCTCCAGGACTCTGCCAGGGCTCTGTTAGAGCTCCAGAGCTCTGCTAGAGCTCCAGGGCTCTGCCAGGGCTCTGTTAGAGCTCCAGAGCTCTGCTAGAGCTCCAGGGCTCTGCCAGGGCTCTGTTAGAGCTCCAGGGCTCTGCTAGAGCTCCAGGGCTCTGCCAGGGCTCTGTTAGAGCTCCAGTCCTCTTGCTAGAGTCCTCCAGGCTCTCCATGCTCTTAGACGCGTCCAGGCGCTCTCAGCTCTGCGAGATTTCTTCAGGGCTCTGCTAGAGCTCCAGAGCTCTGCTAGAGCTCCAGGGCTCTGCTAGAGCTCCGGAGCTCTGCTAGAGCTCCAGAGCTCTGCTAGAGCTCCAGGGCTCTGCCAGGGCTCTGTTAGAGCTCCAGGGCTCTGCTCCTGTAGCACGTTAAGTCTAAGCTGCTGCTAGCGGCTCGCACCTGTTACACCTGTGAATACCCAGAGGGCCACACAGCCAGAACAGAGTCGTGTGTGTGTGTGAGAGAGAGAACGTGTGTGTATGTGTGAGCGTGTTTGTGTGAGAGAGAATGTATGTGCGTGCGTACGAGTGTGTGTGTGTGTGTGTTTGTGTGTGAGTGTGTGTATGTGTGTGTGTGTGTGTGTGTGTGTGTGTGTGTGTGCGTGTGTATAACCCTGCTACCTTGTCACAAGTCCATGCTGTTCCTCGTCTCTCCTTGTCTCCTCCTCCTCCTCCTCCTCGTCTCTCTCTCCTCTCCTCCCTTCTTTCTCTTCTCCCTCCTCGCCTTCTCTCTCTTCTCCCTCCTCTCCTTCTCTCTCTTCTCCGTCCTCTCCTTCTCTCTCTTCTCCCTCCTCTCCTTCTCTCTCTTCTCCCTCCTCTCCTTCTCTCTCTTCTCCCTCCTCTCCTTCTCTCTCTTCTCCCTGTGAAAGTGAAAAGCAGTAGAAACACAACTATAATAATCATCACCAACACACACTTACACAATCACAACATCACCAACACACACACTTACACAATCATAATCATCACCAACACACACTTACACAACTGCAAACATCACCAACACACACTTACACAATCACAACATCATCACCAACACACACCTACACAAACAAAACACTTTGCATTCCGCCTCCATGAAACAGAAAGCTGCTATCCCTGAGCAATCACCTGCCAGCACTTCCTGTCGAATCCTGCAAGACTTCCTCCAGCCTCAGGTCTTTGTCTGAGAGAGCTGGTGATGAGCAGTGTAATCCTCTAATCCACAGATAAACCTGGAGTTGGAGGCAGAGGAATCACAAATGGGTCTCTACTCAGCTACAAAAGCCCAGAGCCTCACGCTGATGGCTACCACAGTAGAGTTTAGAGTACAAACACAACCTCATGGTCATGGCTACCACAGTAGAGTTTAGAGTTTAAACACAACCTCATAGTCATCGCTACCACAGTAGAGTTTAGAGTTTAAACACAACCTCACGCTCATGGCTACCACAGTAGAGTTTAAACAGAACCTCACGCTCATGGCTACCACAGTAGAGTTTGAGCAGAACCTCACGGTCATGGCTACCACAGTAGAGTTTAAACAGAACCTCACGCTCATCGCTACCACAGTAAAGTTTAACAGAACCTCACGGTCATGGCTACCACAGTAGAGTTTGAGCAGAACCTCACGGTCATGGCTACCACAGTAGAGTTTCAACAGAACCTCACGGTCATGGCTACCACAGTAGAGTTTGAACAGAACCTCACGGTCATCGCTACCACAGTAGAGTTTAAACAGAACCTCACGCTCGTGGCTACCACAGTAGAGTTTAACAGAACCTCACGGTCATGGCTACCACAGTAGAGTTTGAGCAGAACCTCACGGTCATGGCTACCACAGTAGAGTTTGAACAGAACCTCACGGTCATGGCTACCACAGTAGAGTTTGAACGCGTCATCAGCAGAGAGAAACAGAGATCCTTCGTCCCGTCTGTCCCTGGCTGCCTGCGTACGGAATTTATTTAAGGCAGCCGCAAAGGATGCTGGGATCTCGAGGTTTTCTCATTACTGAAAACAGAGGCGACGCGCGGTGACACCTCACACGGTGTCTGGAATTGTTGATATTGCGTGAGCTCGTCTCTGAAAGGTGGAAATTAATGTCCTTATTTGTGGACCAGAGATGGAATTTGAATTTGTATAGTAGGGAGGGAGGGAGGGAGGGAGAGAAGTGCAGAGAGAGAGAGGGAGAGATAGAGGGGGGGCTTTGAGGAGAAGTTAAGAGAGAGAATGGGGGAGACAAGAGAGGAGAGAGAGAGGGAGGCGGAGAGACAATTAGAAAACATGTCCGAAGACCACGCTGGAAGGGAGGAGGGAGGGTCACGTGTCACGCAATGGTTGTTGGTCTCTGCTGTGTCTGGGCTCTGGGGATAGTCTCTGTCATCACTGTTCATTATTACTCTGCTCTCCCTGTGTAAACACCCTGCTGGGTGCACGACACACATCGGACTGACTCTGTCACACTTCACAGCAATTAGAGAATTGCTGGCTGTTCGTGCCTCCGATGTTTCAATGGATCGTGTTCAGTGGACATAAACAAGGCATGATTATATAAAAAACCAATACGGAAACGATCAGCAACTCTCCAGGGAACTTGTGCATGAATATGTGTAGGGTATTGATGTCTTTTAGGAATAAGGCGCTGTATATAAACATAAGATTTCACTAAAAGCTTTAGGAGATTATCGTCTCCTGCTAATGCATTATTCAATGTTGTTCTGTTATGTTACAAGTGGAAACAGTAGAGCCTTCTTAAGAGAGTTAGAGAGGGGGTGAGAGAGGGAGGGGGAGAGAGGGACGGTGAGAGAGGACGAGGGCGTGAGAGTAGGAGGGAGGGAGGGGGAGGGGGGGGGGAGAGAGGGAGGGAGGAGAGAAAGGGTAAGAGAGGAGAGAGAGGGGGAGTGAGAGGGAGGGGGAGAAGGGATG
The DNA here is from genome assembly GCA_036571765.1 of Plecoglossus altivelis. Taxonomy (NCBI): domain Eukaryota; kingdom Metazoa; phylum Chordata; class Actinopteri; order Osmeriformes; family Plecoglossidae; genus Plecoglossus; species Plecoglossus altivelis. The sequence continues at coordinate 1,749,722 of BROE01000013.1, read as the reverse complement.
AGAGGAGAGAAGGAAAGATAAAGAGATGGGCGGAGATAGTGAGAGAAAGAAAGAAAGAAAAAAAAAGAGAGAGAGAGGAAGGGGTGAGAGAAAGAGGGGGTGAGAGAGAGAGAGAGAGGAATGGGTGAGAGAAAGAGGGGGTGAGAGAGAGAGAAAGAGGGGGTGAGAGAGAGGGAAAGTATACAAACTGTACCACTGATCCATATTTGATAAAAACAAATTAATACATCATTTATAAATGTCTCATCTCTTATTCAAGTCTTATTGAACCTCTGCAGTACTAACCACTCAGACAGCCTGAGAACAACAGCTGTGTGTGTGTGTACGTGTGTGTGTGTGTGTACGTGTGTGTGTGTGTTGTTGCTGTACGTTGTGTGTAGTGTGTGTGTGTGTGTGTACGTGTGTGTGTACGTGTGTGTGTGTACGTGTGTGTACGTGTGTGTGAGCACCCTATATGCTATATGTATGTGTACATGAGTGTATTTCAATTCTGTATACGCGTGTGGACACATGCTTGTGTGTGAGTGTGCATGCATTTGTGTCTGTATATGGTGTGTGTGTGCGTGTGTGAGTGTGTGTATATGGTGTGTGTATGGTGTGTGTGTGAGTGTGTGCATGCGTGTGTGTATGATGTGTGTGAGTGTGTGCATGCGTGTGTGTATGATGTGTGTGAGTGTGTGCCTATGTGTGTGACTGTATAGTGTGAGATTGTGTATGGTGTGTGTGTGCGTGAGTGTGTGCATGCGTGTGTGTATATGGTGTGTGTATGGTGTGTGCTGTGTATGGGCTGTGTGCATGGTGTGTGTAAATATGCGTGGTGTATAGTGTGCGTGCTGTGTGAGCTTGTGTGCATGCGTTTGTGTAATTATGATGTGTGTGTATGATGGGGTGTGTGTGTTGCAATGCGTGTGTCTGTAATGTGTGTGTGTATGATGTGTGTGAGTGTGTGCATGCGTGTGTGTATATGGTGTGTGTATGGTGTGTGTGTGAGTGTGTGCATGCGTGTGTGTATATGGTGTGTGTATGATGTGTGTGAGTGTGTGCATGCGTGTGTGTATATGGTGTGTGTATGCATGTGTTGTGAGTGCATGAGTATTTGTGTATGTGTGTGTATATGGTGTGTGTATGGTGTGTGTGTGAGTACACTCTGAGTGTGTGTATGCTCTAAATGTCTGTGTGTATGCTCTGAGTGTCTGTGTGTATGCTCCGAGTGTGTGTGTGTGAGTAAACTGTGTGTGAGTGTGTGCATGCGTGTGTGTATATGGTGTGTGTATGGTGTGTGTGTGAGTGTATGTGCATATGTGTGTAAGATGTGTGTGTATGGTGTGTATATGGTGTGTGTATGGTGTGTGTGTGAGTGTGTGCATGCGTGTGTGTATATGGTGTGTGTGAGTGTGTGCATGCGTGTGTCCTCACACAGGCTTGTTAGTGACATTAGCCGTGAGCCATGTCAGTGCGTGTGTGTAGCATGTCCCTCGCAGGCTACCGTACCTTCCTTAACCACAGCACAGTTCAGCAGCCTGACAGCACAGTTACAAAGCACAGAAGCCTGACAGCACAGATACACAGCACAGAAGCCTGACAGCACAGATACACAGCACTGTTACAGAGCACAGCAGCCTGACAGCACAGTTACACAGCACAATTCCCTGACAGCACAGATACACTGCACAATTCCCTGACAGCACAGTTACACAGCACAATTCCCTGACAGCACAGTTACACAGCACAATTCCCTGACAGCACAGATACACTGCACAATTCCCTGACAGCACAGTTACAGAGCACAGCAACCTTACAGCACAGTTACACAGCACAATAGCCTGACAGCAGAGAGAGGCATCTCTGAGCTGGGACCACGTCCAGGAGCCTTCCAGCATGAGGAGAGATTGGTCAACTACAGGCTGACTGGACAGCCTGTCAGATAGCTGCCTCAAGCCCCCTCCACCCCCCCAAACCTGCATTACTGTGACCACCCCCATCACCACCACCCCTACACACAGACCACACGCGCGCACGTCCGTGCGCACATGCCTGTTGCCGTGGCAACTGGGTAACCGGCGCCAACGGCTCCCTAGGTCCTTGGTTGAGCCGTTCTGTTTCCGTTTGGTGCATGTGAGGGTGTGCATGCGTGCAAGGGTTTGTATGTCATGTGTGTGTTTGTATGTTATGGTGTTTGTTTTGTATGTCATGTCATGTGTGTGTTTGTATGTCAGGGTGTGTGTGTGTGTGTGTGTGTGTGTGTGTGTGTGTGTGTGTGATGTGTGTGTGGTGTGTGTGTGTGTCTATGTGTGTGTGGAAGTCTGCCAATCATGTCGAATAACCAGCAGTGCTCTCAGATTAGATGAATACCTGGATATGTTTATAGATCCAATCAGACAGAGAGAGAGAGAGAGAGAAGAGAGAGAGGCGGGAAGGGGAGAGAGAGAGGGAGAGAGAGAAGATAGGAGGAGTGAGAGAGGGAAGGGGACTGAGAGAGAGGAGGGAGAGAAGAGAGAGAGAGAAGGGAAGGGAGAGAGAGAGAGAGAGACGGAGAGGTGTTCCGGGAGGGAGAGAGAGAGGAGAGAGAGGGAGCTGAGAGAGAGAGAGAGGCGGAGGAAGAGAGAGAGAATGAGGGCAAGGGGACGAGAGAGAGAGGAACGGGAGAGGAGAGCAGAGAGAGAGAAGCGGGAGAGAGAAGAGAGAGGAGGCGGAGAGGAGGGAAGGGGGAGAGAGAGAGAGAGAGAGAGGGGAAGGGAGAAGAGAGAGAGAGAGAGAGAGCGAAGTCGGGAGAGAGAGAGAGAGAGAGAGAGGGAGGAGAGAGGAGAGAGGAGAGAGAAGAGAGAGAGAGAGAGGGGAAGGGTGAGAGGGAGGAGAGAGAGAGAGAGAGACGCGGAAGGGGAGAGAGAGAGAGAGAGAGAGAGAGAGAGAGAGAGAGAGAGAGAGAGAGCGAGCGGAGAGAGAGAGAGAGAGAGGAGGGAAGGGGAGGAGTGAGAGAGAGGGAAGGGGAGAAGAGAGGGAAGGGAGAGAGAGAGAGAGAGAGGAGAGGGAGAGAGAGAGAGACACACACAACATAAACAGGAAATCATGGTGATTCATTTGACAATGTGTTGCCCTTATGGTGTTGTGACATAGAATCTGTGGTGTTTCATGCTGAGAGGAGGAAGTTGGCAGGAGAGAGAGCCGTGAGCAGGATGGGTTGAGGCTAGATGGAGGTGGAGAAGGGGGAAGGAAGGGGGCAGAGAGGCGTTAGGAAAGCCTTCCCAGTCATCTGGCCTGGGTTGTGACCAGATGACTGAACACCAATAAATGTAGCTGACCAGGCATTGTGTGTGTGTTTGTGTGACTGTCTGTGTACACGAGTATGTGTGTGTGTTTGTGTGACTGTCTGTGTACACGAGTATGTTTGTGTGACTGTCTGTGTACACGAGTATGTGTGTGTGTTTGTGTGACTGTCTGTGTACACGAGTATGTGTGTGTGTTTGTGTGACTGTCTGTGTACACGAGTATGTGTGTGTGTTTGTAAAAGAGAGAGGTGGTGTGTGTGAGAGAGAGTATGTGTGTGTGTTTGTGTCCTGTCTGTGTACACGAGTATGTGTGCTTGTGTTTGTGTGTGTGTGTGTTTTTTGTTTGTGTGTGTGTGAATGGGGGGTGGGGGTGGGTGCAGTCGCTGAATGTTTTTTTTGTTTGTGTGTGTGTTTCTGGTAAATCCAGGACTATAACCAACAGTGTGAACCACATGCTTCTGCTCACAGAGTTTCTGCTGTGCTGGGTACAGTACACGCACAGGACTGTCTGCTAAATCATTTATAAAACAAAATACTAGAATGATGTACTATATATAGTATCTAAACTATATATACTGTAGATGTGTGTGTGGACTGCAGGGGTAGGCAGGGGTTAAATAAAGTGGTGAGGGGTCTATGATGCAGACCATGAACAGAAAAACCTAGCCATGTGTTAGATGAGAGAACCCGCTCATGCAGGCACTGCTGGAGGTGGAGGGTGGAACATGTAGGGTCACAAGCACTTCCTGTGATCATGCGTCTTCACGTGTGTGACGTCCAGGGGGTCTGTGGTCTGGGCATGTGGCGATCAGGAGGAGTGCTGTTAAATATTCATCGTGTGTTTAAAGAGCATCTAGACGCATGGGTCACGTGATGACGCAGGGGGGTCACGTGACGACGCAGGGGGTCACATGACGACGTAGGGGTCACATGATGTCAGAGAGGCTGGGATGAGACATCGACATTTCAACTTTAGCGAACCGGTGGCAACTCGTAACCTATTGCAACTGAACGCTTAATGAGCGGTATTCTCATGAATAAAACACCTACCTAGAGCGCACACACACACAACCACACACACACAACACACACACACCACAAGACACACACACACAAGAGACACACACACACACCACACACACAGAGACACACACACCACACAGACACAACACCCACAACACACACAGACACACACACACAGAGACACACACACACACACACACACACACACACAGAGAACACACAACCAACACACAGACAACAACACACACACACACACAGAGACACACACACACACACACAGAGACACACACAGACACACACAGACACACACAGACACACGCACACAGAGACACAAACAGACACACACAGACAGACACACACACAGACACACACACACACACACACAGACACACGCACACAGAGACACACACAGACACACACACACACAGACACACAGAGACACACACAGACAGACACAGACACACACACACAGACACACGCACACAGAGACACACACAGACAGACACACAGACACACACACACACACACCTGGACCAGAGGGCGTGTGTGTCACGGAACACCGACACTTAGATTGCAAGCCCCAGCCCTCTCAGCATCTGATCAATCTGCCCCAGGGGATCATGGGAAATGGCTGGCCCTCGGGCGAGGATTGTAAACAGATTTTATACAACTGGTGAACTGCATTCTAGCACACAGACAGACACACACTTATATACAGACACACATCCTCACACAAACACACCCCAGACCCTGTATTTACACACACAGACACACCACTCACATTACTGACACACATCCTCACACATACACACACACCAGACACACGCACCTTACAGCACACTCAGAATCACACAGACACATACGCATCACACAACCCAGGACCCACCCACCCCCCCCCCCCACCCCCACCCCCACACACACACACAGGAGACACAGCAGAGAGGAGACAGCTGAGAGGAGACAGCACACAGGAGACACAGCAGACACACACACCGCAGGCACAACGCAGACACACAACATAGGCACACAACACAGACACACACTCACATACTGACACACATCCTCACACATACGCACACACACAGACACGCACCTATACAGACACACATCGTCAACCAAGACACAGGTAGACGCACACACACAGACACCACAAACACACAATACCTCACACATACGCACCACACACAGGACACGCACCTATACAGACACACATCGTCACACAGACACAGTACGCACACCACCACAGACACACACTTCACCATACTGACACCAGCACTCACACATACGCACACACACAGACACACGCCTATATACAGACACACATCGTCACACATACGCACACACACAGACACACACTCACATAACTGACACCAGCCTCAACACATACGCACACACACACACACTTATATACAGACACACACGTCACACAGACACAGTACGCACACAACCCACACAACTTATATACAGACACACATCGTCACACAGACACATACGCACACACACAAGACCACCACACTCACATACTGACACATCAGCCTACACACATGACGCACACACACAGACACGCACCGATACAGACACACATCGTCACACAGACACATACGCAACACACCACAGACACACACTCACATACTGACACACACACAATACTCCACATGTACGCACACACACAGACACGCACCTATACAGACACACATCGTCACACAGACACATACGCACACACACAGACACACAGCCTCACACATACGCACACACACAGACACGCACCTATACAGACACACATAAGTCCACAAGAGACACATACGCACACACACAGACACACACTCACATCCTCACACATACGCACACACACAGACACGCACCTATACAGACACACATCGTCACACAGACACATACGCACACACACAGACACACACTCACACATTCACACACTCACGCACACATCCTCACACATACGCACACACACAGACACGCATCTATACAGACACACATCGTCACACATTTACACATACGCACACACACAGACACACACTCACATACTGACACACAGCCTCACACATACGCACACACACACACTTATATACAGACACACATCGTCACACATTTACACATGCACACTCACGCAGACACACACTCACATACTGACACACAGCCTCACACATACGCACACACACACACTTATATACAGACACACATCGTCACACAGACACATACGCACACACACAGACACACACTCACATACTGACACACAGCCTCACACATACGCACACACACAGACACACACTCACATACTGACACACATACGCACACACACAGACACGCACCTATACAGACACACATCGTCACACAGACACATACGCACACACACAGACACACACTCACATACTGACACACATACACACACACACACACACTTATATACAGACACACATCGTCACACAGACACATACGCGCACACACAGACATAAATACATACAATAAACACAAGACACACACACAAATAACCGTCTTTCGTGTTAATTGCCAGGCCTCACGAAGACAAATGAAGGCAGTAGATAACCAAACAAGAACCAAACAAGAACCAAACAAGAACCAAACAAGAACCAAACAAGAACCAAACAAGAACCAAACAAGAACCAAACAAGAACCAATGACCTGAGCTGGAGGATCAGTTATAAAGAGAATGTCCACATCTCCTGACTGCAGTTACATTCATGATGAGACTTGGCCAGGAAACAAACTGTCTTTCCCCCTCCTGAAAGGAAGTGTGTTCACTACATAAGTGGTTTAGACCTGCCAAACACCAGTACAATGGTTCATGTTAAGTCCGGATTGGTGGTGTATTCATCACATATGCTGCTTGTACACAGATAGATATAGAGGAAGGGAGAAGGGAGAAGGGAGAAGGAAAGAGAGTGATAGAGAGAGAAGAGATAGTGGAGGGTAGTGATAGGAAGCTGTGAGAGATATCATTATGGAGGGCATTACTAGCTTTGTCTACTGTGGGACCTATTACTCTGGGTAAACAGGACGAAGCTGACTTAAGCACTTCTGACTGGGAGATAATCTCTCTCTCTTTTCCCTGGCCGTGTTCCTCGTAGCTCGCCAACAGGACAGACTGCATGACAACCATGCTTAACGCTGCCGACTGTTCAGTGTTGGATCTCACTGTATCACACCGTCTACACACACGCACACGCACACACACACACACTCTCACACACACTCACACACACACACACACACTAGCAGAGAACTGGCCGGACGATTGCACAGCACAGTTAAACCGCCCCCAGCCTCCCACCCCCGGTTTACCGACTCACGTATTTTTACGATCCTGTCTGTAGAGGGTGGGCGGGCTTATGATATTGACACCTCTCACTGATAGGCCGATGTGCAGGAGCTGAGAAATATCTGTCTTCTGATTGGTCGCTCACATTTCATACAGATCCCTCCTGAGGTTTTATTCTCATTTCCTGCGTCATGGACAGTAAAACCCTCGTGGTCATTTTCAAACTGGAAATCAACCATAGCCCAACATGAAAACAGCGCTTAGTTACGCGCGGCAACCGTTATCCACGGCAACGGTGCAAACTCACGTTTGTGGTGGTCGTGTTCCCAGAATGCTTTTCTGCAGAGGCGTCCTGGATGACAGGTGAGGAACAGGTGATGATCAGAAGCGTCTAGGCTTGACAGCTGGGATGATGTAGTGTCCTGGGGGTTACAGACATGTTTGTGAGTGTCGTGGCGCCATGGCAACGTGACACAGGCGTTTGACGGGGGTCAGTCAGATACCTGCTGGAGGTTTTGAAAAGCTGCACCGTTTTCCCCCCTCTACATGTGTGTAGGATTCCAATGCTGGCTTCTGACACACACACTTTTACTCATATGGACACACACACATGGATGGTTACACACACACACCCACACTAACAAACACACGTGCACACACACTTACTCACAAACCAACACCCATGCACGCACACTTACTCACAAACCAACACACGTGCACACACACTTACTCACAAACCAACACCCGTGCACACACACTTACTCACAAACCAACACCCGTGCACACACACTTACTCGCAAACCAACACCCGTACACACACACTTACTCACAAACCAACACCCATGCACGCACGCACGCCCGCACGTTACATACTCACAAGCCATCATTTCTCGCGGTGGGGAAGCTGTTGCCACGGTAACACCAACCACAGGGAGTAGGGCTGCTCCTGTTTGATTGCACCTTCAAGACAAAATGAAGCAGCTGCACACACACACACACACACACACGTATACACACACAGTCACACACGTATACACATACAAACACATATACACAAAAATTCATACACACGAATACACACACATTACACGCATGTGCGTGCATATACACATGCATGCATACACACACACACACATACCTACACACACGTACACACACACATCCTTCAAGTTGCAGCTTTGACACACTGTAAGCATGTACTCTGAATCTGCAGTGTTTTGATGTTCCTGCGATTGTTCTGG
>BROE01000013.1:1733400-1735900 GCA_036571765.1 Plecoglossus altivelis | reverse complement strand
ATTCTACCTTCAGACTATTCTCAAAACATGTTTTAAGTATGCAAGCGTTCATTCAATGAAGCGACTCTTCCTGTTTGGTGAGAAATGCCAGTCCATTTCAGATGAGTCCACGGTGAATTCCTTCGGAATATGTGTTACCCCAGCAACGGCAAGATAACATGACAGGAAATTCATTTAGTGTCGTGTCCCGACTCTCTCTCTCTGTCTCTCTCTCTCTCTCTCTCTCTCTCTCTCTGTCTCTCTGTCTCTCTCTCTCTCTCTGTCTCTCTCTCTCTCTCTCTCAAACCAGAGAAACACAGTAAACAAAAGATGATAGAAGATGAATAGGCTGCTAAATAAGAGTCGTTTCTAATTAGAAAACACAGCTCCTTTGGGATATTTGCTGTTGGAAGCACCACAGTAGCCAGCCTATTGGAAACATTTCTATGCAGATTTCCCTCCCCTGGTTTAGAGCACAGTAGCCTGCAGTTCATCAAAGCATCAAATGCAGCCTTGCATTTAGAGAGAGTCTCTTATATGAACTCTACACAGTCAGGAACTAACCTGGAGGCTGGTTTAAAGTGACTAAAGCTCGTACTTATAAATGGTACATCAGTGTTAAACAGTGTGAAGCAGTGAAGTTAGCTGTCGCTGGATGGGCAATAATATCACGCTACTCTGAGTCATTTGTTCTTTTTCAACCTTTCGAAACTTTTTTTTGCAAATAGTTTTTTAAAAATTCGTTTTTACGAGTTTTTAATGTACATGTATTTCCAATGGTTCCATAGGTTGACAAAGGATATGTGAAGAAAAGTTTCAAGAGGTTGAAACGACATTTTGGAAGAAAAAGTTTTAGAAAAAAGTTCTGGAAAAAAAGTTTACATAAATTGAAAAATATTTTGACAAGAGTTCCGGAAAGTAAAAAAACAAATTCAGCCTCTACTCAGTCAGCCCATACCCCAGCCTCTACTGACACTGGGTCCAGACCCCAGCCTCTACTGACACTGGATCCAGACCCCAGCCTCTACTCAGTCAGCCCAGAACCGGCCAGAGCACCTCTGGACGATGACAGTCAGTCCAGGAACCCCAGCGCATCTAGCTGAGACACTGGCCGTCCAGCCCCAGCCGTCTATACTACAGTCAGTGCCGGGCACCACCCGAGCCAGTCTAATCTGCGTAGACACGGGGTGTCCAGGAAATCCCCAGCCTTACAAAAGAATGCGTACTCAATCGCCAGTTACCAGGAACACCGAAGGCCAGCCTGAGCTGGCGACCTAGAGGAACCCAGACGACGCCGAGAAGTTGGTCCTCATGCCCCGGAACGATCGACTCGTAAACTTTAGAACTGAAGACGGGTAGGTGCCAGAAAATTGGGCTATACTTGATGGAGTACGCCAAAAGTGTTCCAGCATACGGTAATAAAAAGTCATTAGGGCTGTTAAAGCACCGTCAGTGTGATGGTAAAGGAATTTGTGGGCTGGCGGAGGGAGATGAGGGGTAGGGGGGAGAAGAGGGAGAAGAAGGAGCACACTGGAGAGATAAGGAGAGAGAGTGAGAAAGCAAGAGGAGGTAGGGGGACCCGAGGGAGCAAGGAGGGTATGGGAAGGAAAAGGAAAGGTGAAGCAGACGGGAAGCGAAGAACCAGAGAAGGTAGGCGACGGAGAAGAAGGCCAGAGAACCAAGAGGAAGGTAGGGGGCGAAGAGAAGAGGACTGGGAGGAGTACGAGGAAAAAGAGGAGCAACCCGAAGGTGGGAAGAGGAAGGGCAGGGGAGAAGGGGAGAGGGTAGGGGGGAGAAGGGAGCAGGGGGGAGAAAGGGGGATAGGGGGGAAGAGAGGGGCAGGGGGGAGAAGGGGGACAGGGAGGGAGATCCTAAAGAGATATGAACAATGCTCTCTCACACACACACACACAGAGCACAACACATGAGAGAACAAACTAACAACAACACCACAGCATACACAGGCTCAAACGGCTCCATCTCAGATGACAGAGAACGTCAAGCGTTCTTCAGATCTCTGACGTGTTGGCAACGCCATCAGGAGGGGTTGATTTCCGTGTCAGCAGAATTCACAGGGACTACCCTTTCAGACCGTCTCCGTAGCGACGGAGCCAGTAGACTGACTACCCTTCCAGACCGTCTCCCGTGGCGACGGAGCCAGTAGACTGTAGTTCCTCCTGCGCAGTTGGCTTGGAAACAGACATGTATGATGCATGGTGATGTGTGTGTATGTATGAGTGTGTATGTATGAGTGAGTGTGTATGTATTTGTGTATTTGTGTGTATGTATAGCATGTGTGTGTGTGCATTCATGTATGAATATGTGTATGTATGTGTGTGCGTTTACGTGTGTATGTGTATGTATGTATTTATGTGTATGTCTGTGTGTGCATGTGTGTAAGTGTGTATATGTACGTGTGTGTATATGTGCGTGTGTATGGGCATGTGTGTTTATGTCTGTATGTGTATGTATGTGTGTGTGCGTGTACGTGTGTATGTGTGTGCATGCGTGTGTATGTGTG
>BROE01000013.1:1703724-1718511 GCA_036571765.1 Plecoglossus altivelis | reverse complement strand
GGTGAAGACACCACACACGTCACCTAAACCACCCAGATCCCCATCAAAGTTGCTCAGACTGTGCAATCCCAAGATCACAGTTTATATGGATGTTGCATTTGTTGTGAATATTCCTGTGCTGTCTAGTAGTGCTTTGTGGTGTTTCCAGTCATGGTAGTGCCCTGTTTCACCAGCAGGGGGCAGATTCAGGCTATTACATCACTTCAAGGAGATGGGAGAACTTGCATGTGACTCAAAAGACTCTGGAAACTTTAATGTTCATACTTTCAACATTCTGGAGTTATCATGAAGTTATAAAGAAGCTGTTGAATAACAAACCATTGATTATTTTACGATCCCATGTCTGTTCTCATCGTGTAGGGACGGTGTGTGTGTCTGTGTCTGTGTCTGTGTGTGTGTGTCTATGTGCCTGCGTGTGTGTGTCTGTGTGCGTGTGTGTGTTCCTGCATGTGTGTGCCTATGTGCCTGCGTGTGTGTGTGTCTGTGTGCCTGGGTGTGTGTGTGCGTGTGTTTGTGTGCCTGCGTGTATGTATGTCTGTATGTGTGTTTCTGTGTGTATGTGCCTGTGTGTGTGTGTTCCTGTGTGTGTGCCTGTGTTCCTGTGTATGTGTGCGTGTTCCTGTGTGTGTGTGTTCCTGTGTGTATGTGCCTGTGTGTGTGTGTGTTCCTGTGTGTGTGCCTGTGTTCCTGTGTATGTGTTACTGTGTGTATGTGCCTGTGTGTGTGTGTGTGTGTTCCGGTGTGTGTGTCTGTGTTCCTGTGTGTGTGTGTGTTCTTGTGTGTATGTGCCTGTGTGTGTTTGTGTGTGTGTGTGTGTGTGTGTGTGTATGTGTGTGTTCCTGTGTGTGTGTGTGTTCCTGTGTGTGTGTGTGTGTGAGCCTGGTTGTGTGAGATCATTCCTGGAGCCAGACGGTATAAGAGAGTTCGTTGGGTTCGTCTGTCAGTTCTCTGGGATCAGCCAAAGGTTTCATGAACCTCTCACACACACACACACACGCATGCACACACACACAAACGCAGTCACACACACACACAAGCGCAGGCACACACACACACACACAAACGCATGCACACACACACACGCACGCACGCACACACACACACACACAAACGCAGGAACACACACACAGGCACACGCACACACACTCACCACATACTCTCTCACAGGCACACGCACGCACACATGCACTCACGCACATGCACACATGCACACACACTCATACACACACACGCACACACACTTAGCCCATACTTTCTCTCCCACACACACTCTCCAACACATACTCTGTCTCTCACACACACACACACTCTCTCACTCACACACACACACACACACACTCTCTCACACACGCACACTCTCTCACACACGCACAGAATCACCCCAGAGGCACCAGTCAAACCCTTGGAGTGAGGCAGGGAGGAGAGGAAGGGGGAGACGCATGGGGGAGGTTAGGAGGGGGGGGGGGGGGGGAGTTCAGGGGAGTGCCAGGGTGAGACATAACCTGACACTGACATACGAAGCTAACCCACATATGACTCAGGCAGTCACCACACTATCAAGCATGTCTGTGTAAACAGCTGAACACCACAACACACACAACCATGGGTGCCAGGAGGGCGGTCCGTGTGTGTGAGTACGTGTAAGTGTGTGTGTGTGTGTGTGTGTGTGTGTGTGTGTGTGTGTGTGTGCAAACAAGGAAGGAGAGGAGACAGACTGCTTGGCCAATATGCTGTTAATGTGTGTGTGTGTCTCCCAGTGTGTGTGTGTGTCTCTCAGTGTGTGTGTGTGTGTGAGTGTGTGTCCCCCAGTGTGTGTGTGTGTCTCCCAGTGTGTGTGTTTGTGTGTGTGTCTCCCAGTGTGTGTGTGTGTGTCCCAGTGTGTGTGTGTCTCTCCCAGTGTGTGTGTTTGTGTGTGTCTCCCAGGGTGTGTGTATGTGCGTCTCCCAGGTGTGTGTGTCTCCCAGTGTGTGTCTGTATGTGTATCTCCCAGTGTGTGTGTTTGTCTCCCAGTGTGTGTGTGTGTGTCTCCCAGCGTGTGTGTGTGTTCCCGTGTGTGTGTGTCTTCTAGTGTGTGTGTGTCTCTCAGTGTGTGTGTTCCCGTGTGTGTGTGTGTGTCTCCTGTGTGTGTGTGTACCTGACACTGACATACGAAGCTAACCCACATATGACTCAGGCAGTCACCACACTATCAAGCATGTCTGTGTAAACAGCTGAACACCACAACACACACAACCATGGGTGCCAGGAGGGCGGTCCCGTGTGTGTGTAATAGCGTGTAAGTGTGTCTGTGTGTGAATGTGTGTGTGGTGTTGTGTGTGGTCTGTGCCCGTGTGCAACAAGGAAGGAGAGGAGACAGACTGCTTGGCCAATATTCTGCTGATATATGTGTGTGTGTGTTCTTCGCCCTCGTGGATGTGTAGTATGTCTGCTCCAGTTGTGTAGAAGAACAAAGGTGTGCTAAACCCATTGGTGAGTTGACGTTCGCGTGAGTTCTCTCCCCCAGTGTGATGTGTGTGTTGGTCTCCCAGTTGTGTTGTTTGTTGCTGTGTGTTTCTTCCCAGTGTGTGTGGTGTCGCATTTACCAAAGTGTCCAGTGAGGGTTGTGTGTGTCTCTCCAACGTGTGTGTGTTTGTGGTGTGTCTATGTGTGCATGATTTGTCTATGTGTGTGTGATGTACTTTATCTGTGTGTGTGTCTCTGATCCCTGTGTGTGTGTCTCTCCCAGTGTGTGTGTTTGTCTCCCAGAGTGTGTGTTTGTCTCCCAGCGAAATGACGTCTGTGTGTCGATGTGTGCCCTGTGTCGTGATGACTGGTGCTCTCTAGTTTCAGTGTGTGTGATACTCCTCGGTGTGTGTTTCGCTTCGATGTGTGTGTGGTGTCTCCTGTGTGTGTGTGCTCCCGTTAGTGTGTTGTGTTGTTGTGGTGTGTGTGTGTTCTCCTGGTTGTTGTGTCGAAGTAGGTGGTGTGAATCTCCCGTGAATGTACAGGATGTGTATCTCCCAGTGTGTGTGTGTGTCTCCCAGTGTGTGTGTGTGTGTCTCCCAGCGTGTGTGTGTGTGTTCCCGTGTGTGTGTGTCTTCTAGTGTGTGTGTGTCTCTCAGTGTGTGTGTTCCCGTGTGTGTGTGTGTCTCCTGTGTGTGTGTGTGTCTCCCGTGTGTGTGTGTGTCTCCCGTGTGTGTGTGTGTCTCCCGTGTGTGCTTGAGTAAGGAGGAGGAGTTTCTGACCTCGTAGCTGACCCCGCTGTCCGTGCCTGCGTCCCAGGGGATCATATCCTGTACGGCCCTCTGCACCCAGCCACACTCCTTAGTGCACAGGTCCTCTGCAGAGAGACCCACGTTCCAGTCAGGGCTGGGGCCCAACATGGTCAAGAAGGACATCAGGTGACGCGTCCGATCCACCGAGAACTCTGCTGAGGGGGCTGCACGTCTGGGGGGGCAGAGAGAGAGAGAGAGAGAGAGAGAGAGGGAGAGAGAGAGAGGCAGAGAGAGAGAGGGAGAGGGAGAGAGAGAGAGAGGGAGGGAGGGAGAGAGAGAGGATGCAGAGGGAGAGAGAGAGGCAGAGAGAGAGAGAGAGAGGACGCAGAGGGAGAGAGAGAGAGAGAGAAAGAGAGAGAGTCAGGGAGAGAGAGAGAGAAAGAGAGAGAGGGAGAGAGAGAATAATAGATTAATTATAAATGAAGGGAGGAGGGGAGCGAGTGAGGGGGCAAAGAGGAGAGACGGGGACATTGGGAAACAAGAGGGGAAGACAGGAGAGGGAGAGAGGAGCGATGAAGATAGAACAGCTGGATGAGTAAGGCCACAGAAATGACATGAATATAGTGTTGTGCCTCCAGCATGCTCTCGGCATCCAGCACACACTGATAAAGTGGCATCAGCAGCACGCCCTATGGACCACACCGACAGGACAGTGTGTGTGTGTGTGTGTGTGTGTGTGTGTGTGTGTGTGCGGACACTGTGTGTGTGGACACTGTGTGTGTGTGGACACTGTGTGAGTGTGTGTGTGTGTGTGTGCGGACACTGTGTGTGTGTGTGTGTGTGCGGACACTGTGTGTGTGCGGACACTGTGTGTGTGTATGTGCGGACACTGCGTGTGTGGACACTGTATGTGTCGACAGTGTGTGTGTGGACACTTTGTGTGTGGACAGTGTGTGAGGGTGGACCCTGTGTGTGTGTGTGTGTGGGCATTATGTGTGTGCGGACCCTGTGTGTGTTCATGCATGCTACTTAACGAAAAAATTACCGTTTTCACCCAACAAACCCCCACCTACCGACACACACACAATTAGCTTTTTCCCCACAAAAACTAAAGGACACCATTTTCTCCTCTGGAGGTGAGAGGGGTAGATGGATACGTCTCTCCTCTCCTCCCCCTGCTGCCCCCCCTCCTCCCTCTCCCTCTCCCTCCTGACAATTACAAGTCGGCTTTGCACAGGCCCAATGTGGCCGTCAGAGATAAACCGAACAACTCCGCTGTCCAGCTGTGTGTTCCCAAAGGATTATGGGTATTACACATCCTTAGTGGTGATTATTAGTGCGTGTGTGTGTGTTTGTGTGTGTGTTTGTGTGTGTGTGGGTGTGTGTATGGTGTGTGTGCGTGTGTGTGTGTGTGTGTGTGTGTGTGTGTGTGTGAAAAGACAGACAACCTGGTGGATTTAAGGTAGTAGAGACAATGTTGACAGGAGAATCCTAGAAAGGTGATTGGTTGATTGTCTGAGATGAGGACTAATTGGTTGTCAGACAGTCTGTGCCTGCTGCTGCTCTGTAATCAGCGTCGCTCTAGTTCGGACCAGGCGGTCCTTGTTCAGCCTCTTCCCTCTGGATCTGTCGCTGTCTCCCCCCTCCTCTCACCTCCCTCCCCTCCCTCCCCTCCCTCCCTGGCAGGTGGGCACACACAAAACCGACAAAAATATCAGGCACTTTTTATAAGAGGCCATTCCATAGCATTTCTCTCTCTTTCTGTCTCTCTTTCTCTCGCTCCTGCAGTGCCCTGACACCTGCCTGTCGCACGAACACACACACACACACACATGAACACACACACACACACGAACACACACACACACACGAACACACACACACACACAAAAGACTTGAGAGTGGTGTGAACCCAGATGACAGCATATCATTAGCAGGGGATTTGACGAGACCATAGTCCGTCCATCTGTCTGTCTGTCTGGACAGAAGAACGGCACTGCTATCTTTCTCCTCTTTCTCTCTCTCCTCTTTCTCTCTCTCTCCTCTTTCTCTCTCTCTCCTCTTTCTCTCTCTCTCCTCTTTCTCTCTCTCCTCTTTCTCTCTCTCCTCTTTCTCTCTCTCTCCTCTTTCTCTCTCTCTCCTCTTTCTCTCTCTCTCCTCTTTCTCTTTCTCTCTCTCCTCTTTCTCTCTCTCTCCTCTTTCTCTCTCTCTCCTCTTTCTCTCCCTCTCCTCTTTCTCTCTCTCCTCTTTCTATCTCCCTCTTTCCTTTTCCTCTGCTTTCTCTGTCCCTCTCTATCTCCTGTTCTCTCTCCTTCTCCTCTCCTTCTCTCTCCCTCTCCTTCTCTCTCCATCTCCTCTCCTGTTCTCTCTCCCTCTCCTCTCCTTCTCTCTCCCTCTCCTTCTCTCTCCATCTCCTCTCCCCTTCTCTCTCCCTCCCCTTCTCTCTCCCTCGCCTCTCCCCTCCTCCTCCCCCTCCCATGCCCTGACAGTCAGGGTGACAGGAGAGAGTGGGGGTAAATAAGAACGTGCAGACATAATACCGTCTCAAATGTAGCTGTCACAAGTGGTGCATCCTTAACATGACTGAGGAGCAGAGAGGAGAGAGAAAGGGGGGTGACAGTGTGAGACACAGAGAAAGGGAAGAGGGAGTGAGAAAGGGAGAGGAGGGGAAAGGGAGGGTGAGAGACAGGGAGAGTGGGAGGGTTATGGACAGAGAGGAGCGTGATGTAGAGGTGGAGAATAGGGAGGTGAAGAGGACAGAGGCTTAAAGGTTACTTGCTCCAGGCAGGAGGCCGGTAAGACACCAGAGATTCAGAGAAGAGTTGAGAAGCCGTTTATGTGAAGAGGATTTGGTGAGAAAACTTGTTCTCATGTGACTGAACGCGTGACTCTCTCCAGCTAACAGAGCTGAATGTGGAGCTTGTGTGTGTGAAGACCAGGGTTGTGTGTTCACACGTGTGTGTGTGAGTGTGTGTGAGTGTGTGAGTGTGAGTGTGTGTGTGTGAGCGTTCTCTGCTCTGTGAGATAGTGACAGAGACAGCTCAAATTCTCACCTGGGTTTTTTCTGTCAGTTTCAGATATAAATGCTCTCCAAACGCTGCCTCAAACTGATAGCTGTGTGTGAGATTGCAAGTGTGTGTGTGTGTGTAGGCTGACACTTTTGTTTGCCCTTACATACCTGCATGTATTTGCGTGGTCTTTTCTGTGCTATTGTACAGAGACTTGCACACACGCACGAACACACACACATGCACACACACACACACACACGTGTGAGCACACGCACACACACACAGACACACACACACAAGCACACACACACACACACACACAGCATCAGATACACCTTCAGCTTGAATCCGGACAAGTAGTGCCCCCTGGGAGCAGGGAGCCAGGTGATCTGAGGTGAGCAGCGCACAGCAGGAGGGCAGGTGATCTGAGGTGAGCAGCCCACAGCAGGAGGCCAGGTGATCTGAGGTGAGCAGCGCACAGCAGAAGGGCAGGTGATCTAAGGTGAGCAGCGCACAGCAGGAGGCCAGGTGATCTGAGGTGAGCAGCGCACAGCAGGAGGCCAGGTGATCTGAGGTGAGCAGCCCACAGCAGGAGGCCAGGTGATCTGAGGTGAGCAGCCCACAGCAGGAGGCCAGGTGATCTGAGGTGAGCAGCCCACAGCAGGGAGCCAGGTGATCTGAGGTGAGCAGCGCACAGCAGGAGGCCAGGTGATCTGAGGTGAGCAGCCCACAGCAGGAGGGCAGGTGATCTGAGGTGAGCAGCGCACAGCAGGAGGCCAGGTGATCTGAGGTGAGCAGCCCACAGCAGGAGGCCAGGTGATCTGAGGTGAGCAGCCCACAGCAGGAGGCCAGGTGATCTGAGGTGAGCAGCCCACAGCAGGAGGGCAGGTGATCTGAGGTGAGCAGCCCACAGCAGGGGGCCAGGTGATCTGAGGTGAGCAGCCCACAGCAGGAGGGCAGGTGATCTGAGGTGAGCAGCGCACAGCAGGAGGCCAGGTGATCTGAGGTGAGCAGCGCACAGCAGGAGGGCAGGTGATCTGAGGTGAGCAGCCCACAGCAGGAGGCCAGGTGAAGCTCAGACCTTCATCCCTTCACCTCCTTCCTCTGCAAGGAGCTTTCCAGAAGCATCCAGCAGGCTTCAGCAGTTACTAGCCTCTAAACACAGTCTAGCAGAAGACCGAGAGAGTTACTAGCCTCTAAACACAGTCTAGCAGAAGACGAGAGAGTTAAACACGTTCCATGTTTTTAGAGGCTAGTAACTCTCCTGTTTTCTGCCAGACTGTGTTTAGAGGCTAGTAACTAGCAGAAGACCGAGAGAGATACTAGCCTCTAAACACAGTCTAGCAGAAGACCGAGAGAGTTACTAGCCTCTAAACACAGTCTAGCAGAAGACCGAGAGAGTTACTAGCCTCTAAACACAGTCTAGCAGAAGACCGAGAGAGTTACTAGCCTCTAAACACAGTCTAGCAGAAGACAGAGAGAGTTACTAGCCTCTAAACACAGTCTAGCAGAAGACAGAGAGAGTTACTAGCCTCTAAACACAGTCTAGCAGAAGACCGAGAGAGTTACTAGCCTCTAAACACAGTCTAGCAGAAGACAGAGAGAGTTACTAGCCTCTAAACACAGTCTAGCAGAAGACCGAGAGAGTTACTAGCATCTAAACACAGTCTAGCAGAAGACCGAGAGAGATACTAGCCTCTAAACACAGTCTAGCAGAAGACCGAGAGAGTTACTAGCCTCTAAACACAGTCTAGCAGAAGACCGAGAGAGTTACTAGCCTCTAAACACAGTCTAGCAGAAGACCGAGAGAGTTACTAGCCTCTAAACACAGTCTAGCAGAAGACCGAGAGAGTTACTAGCCTCTAAACACAGTCTAGCAGAAGACCGAGAGAGTTACCAGCCTCTAAACACAGTCTAGCAGAAGACCGAGAGAGTTACTAGCCTCTAAACACAGTCTAGCAGAAGACCGAGAGAGTTACTAGCCTCTAAACACAGTCTAGCAGAAAACAGGAGAGTTACTAGCCTCTAAACACAGTCTAGCAGAAAACAGGAGAGTTACTAGCCTCTAAACACAGTCTAGCAGAAGACCGAGAGAGTTACTAGCCTCTAAAAACAGTCTAGCAGAAGACCGAGAGAGTTACTAGCCTCTAAACACAGTCTAGCAGAAAACAGGAGAGTTACTAGCCTCTAAACACAGTCTAGCAGAAAACAGGAGAGTTACTAGCCTCTAAACACAGTCTAGCAGAAAACAGGAGAGTTACTAGCCTCTAAACACAGTCTAGCAGAAGACCAAGAGAGTTACTAGCCTCTAAACACAGTCTAGCAGAAGACCAGGAGAGTTACTAGCCTCTAAACACAGTCTAGCAGAAGCCCGAGAGAGTTACTAGCCTCTAAACACGGTCTAGCAGAAGACCGAGAGAGTTACTAGCATCTAAACACAGTCTAGCAGAAGACCGAGAGAGTTACTAGCCTCTAAAAACAGTCTAGCAGAAGACCGAGAGAGATACTAGCCTCTAAACACAGTCTAGCAGAAGACAGAGAGAGTTACTAGCCTCTAAACACAGTCTAGCAGAAGACCGAGAGAGTTACCAGCCTCTAAACACAGTCTAGCAGAAGACCGAGAGAGTTACTAGCCTCTAAATACAGTCTAGCAGAAGACCGAGAGAGTTACTAGCCTCTAAACACAGTCTAGCAGAAGACCGAGAGAGTTACCAGCCTCTAAACACAGTCTAGCAGAAGACCGAGAGAGTTACTAGCCTCTAAAAACAGTCTAGCAGAAGACCGAGAGAGATACTAGCCTCTAAACACAGTCTAGCAGAAGACCGAGAGAGTTACTAGCCTCTAAACACAGTCTAGCAGAAGACCGAGAGAGTTACTAGCCTCTAAACACAGTCTAGCAGAAGACCGAGAGAGTTACTAGCCTCTAAACACAGTCTAGCAGAAGACAGAGAGAGTTACTAGCCTCTAAACACAGTCTAGCAGAAGACCGAGAGAGTTACTAGCCTCTAAACACAGTCTAGCAGAAGACAGAGAGAGTTACTAGCCTCTAAACACAGTCTAGCAGAAGACCGAGAGAGTTACTAGCCTCTAAACACAGTCTAGCAGAAGACCGAGAGAGTTACTAGCATCTAAACACAGTCTAGCAGAAGACAGAGAGAGTTACTAGCCTCTAAAAACAGTCTAGCAGAAGACCGAGAGAGTTACTAGCCTCTAAACACAGTCTAGCAGAAGACCGAGAGAGTTACTAGCCTCTAAACACAGTCTAGCAGAAGACCAAGAGAGTTACTAGCCTCTAAACACAGTCTAGCAGAAGACCAAGAGAGTTACTAGCCTCTAAACACAGTCTAGCAGAAGACCAGGAGAGTTACTAGCCTCTAAACACAGTCTAGCAGAAGACCGAGAGAGTTACTAGCCTCTAAACACAGTCTAGCAGAAAACAGGAGAGTTACTCGCCTCTAAACACAGTCTAGCAGAAAACAGGAGAGTTACTAGCCCCTAAACACAGTCTAGGAGTGGACCGGGAGAGTTACTAGTCTTTAAACACAGTCTAGCAGAAAACAGGAGAGTTACTAGCCTCTAAACACAGTCTAGCAGAAAACAGGAGAGTTACTAGCCTCTAAACACAGTCTAGCAGAAGACCAAGAGAGTTACTCGCCTCTAAACACAGTCTAGCAGAAGACAGAGAGAGTTACTAGCCTCTAAAAACAGTCTAGCAGAAGACCGAGAGAGTTACTAGCCTCTAAACACAGTCTAGCAGAAGACCAAGAGAGTTACTAGCCTCTAAACACAGTCTAGCAGAAGACCAGGAGAGTTACTAGCCTCTAAACACAGTCTAGCAGAAGACCGAGAGAGTTACTAGCCTCTAAACACAGTCTAGCAGAAGACCGAGAGAGATACTAGCCTCTAAACACAGTTTAGCAGAAGACCGAGAGAGTTACTAGCCTCTAAACACGGTCTAGCAGAAGACCGAGAGAGTTACTAGCCTCTAAACACAGTCTAGCAGAAGACCGAGAGAGTTACCAGCCTCTAAACACAGTCTAGCAGAAGACAGAGAGAGTTACTAGCCTCTAAACACAGTCTAGCAGAAGACAGAGAGAGTTACTAGCCTCTAAAAACAGTCTAGCAGAAGACCGAGAGAGTTACTAGCCTCTAAACACAGTCTAGCAGAAGACAGAGAGAGTTACTAGCCTCTAAAAACAGTCTAGCAGAAGACCGAGAGAGTTACTAGCCTCTAAAAACAGTCTAGCAGAAGACCGAGAGAGATACTAGCCTCTAAACACAGTCTAGCAAAAGACGAGAGAGTTACTCGCCTCTAAACACAGTCTAGCAGAAAACAGGAGAGTTACTAGCCTCTAAACACAGTTTAGCAGAAGACCGAGAGAGTTACTAGCCTCTAAACACAGTCTAGCAGAAGACCGAGAGAGTTACTAGCCTCTAAACACAGTCTAGCAGAAGACAGAGAGAGTTACTAGCCTCTAAACACAGTCTAGCAGAAGACAGAGAGAGTTACTAGCCTCTAAACACAGTCTAGCAGAAGACCGAGAGAGTTACTAGCCTCTAAACACAGTCTAGCAGAAGACAGAGAGAGTTACTAGCCTCTAAACACAGTCTAGCAGAAGACCGAGAGAGTTACTAGCCTCTAAACACAGTCTAGCAGAAGACCGAGAGAGATACTAGCCTCTAAACACAGTCTAGCAGAAGACAGAGAGAGTTACTAGCCTCTAAACACAGTTTAGCAGAAGACCGAGAGAGTTACTAGCCTCTAAACACAGTTTAGCAGAAGACCGAGAGAGTTACTAGCATCTAAACACAGTCTAGCAGAAGACCGAGAGAGTTACTAGCCTCTAAAAACAGTCTAGCAGAAGACCGAGAGAGATACTAGCCTCTAAACACAGTCTAGCAGAAAACAGGAGATTTACTCGCCTCTAAACACAGTCTAGCAGACAACAGGAGAGTTACTAGCCTCTAAACACAGTCTAGCAGAAAACAGGAGAGTTACTAGCCTCTAAACACAGTCTAGCAGAAGACCGAGAGAGTTACTAGCCTCTAAACACAGTCTAGCAGAAGACAGAGAGAGTTACTAGCCTCTAAACACAGTCTAGCAGAAGACCGAGAGAGTTACTAGCCTCTAAACACAGTCTAGCAGAAAACAGGAGAGTTACTAGCCTCTAAACACAGTCTAGCAGAAAACAGGAGAGTTACTCGCCTCTAAACACAGTCTAGCAGAAAACAGGAGAGTTACTAGCCTCTAAACACAGTTTAGCAGAAGACCGAGAGAGTTACTAGCCTCTAAACACAGTCTAGCAGAAAACAGGAGAGTTACTAGCCTCTAAACACAGTTTAGCAGAAGACCGAGAGAGTTACCAGCCTCTAAACACAGTCTAGCAGAAGACAGAGAGAGTTACTAGCCTCTAAAAACAGTCTAGCAGAAGACCAAGAGAGTTACTAGCCTCTAAACACAGTCTAGCAGAAAACAGGAGAGTTACTAGCCTCTAAACACAGTCTAGCAAAAGACGAGAGAGTTTACTAGCCCTCTAAACACGTCTAAGCAGAGACCAGAGAGTTTACTAGCCTCTAAACACGTCTAGCAGGAAGACCCAGAAGTTAACTAGCCTCCTAAACACAGTCTAGCCAGAAGACGATGAGAGTTACTAGCCTCTAAAAACAGTCTAGCAGAAGACCGAGAGAGTTACTAGCCTCTAAACACAGTCTAGCAGAAGACCGAGAGAGTTACTAGCCTCTAAACACAGTCTAGCAGAAGACCGAGAGAGTTACTAGCCTCTAAACACAGTCTAGCAGAAGACCAGGAGAGTTAAAAACGTTCCATGTTTTTAGAGGCTAGTAACTTTTATGTAATTCTGACAGCAGCTGAAAAGGTCGCAGGTTCAAATCCCACCCAACCACCACGCTCTCAGATTGACAATAAAAGTGTCAACAAAATGATTATTTACTCTTCCTCTCCATTGCCGGTGTTTATCGTTAATAACGTAGTTCGTATTCTGCAGCAGGAGTGGCTGAAGTCATGCTGTTCCAGAGAGCCAGTGAGAACAGGGATGTGTTTACATGACAGCACAAGCCCATGCACCTAACTCACCATCAAGTCCTGCCAGCCGGACAATCCCCTCACGTGTATGCAAATGAGGGGGAGGGGAGGGGGGGCGGGGGTTTTAATTAGGCAGAGTGTCCCTGCACGATAACGCCCATGAAGTCATCTCTGTGACGACCACAGCGTTGACCTTGAGGTGGGTCGCCCTTCTCTTAGATGAGGTCTCCTCCCTCTTTCATTTTTATCTGTTTGTCCTGTTCCCCCCTCCTTTTCTCTCTATTCCTTTGTCTCTCTCTCTCTCCGCTCCTCTCTCTCTGCTCCTCTCTCTCCCTCTCTCTCTGCTCCTCTCTCTCTCTCTCTGTCTCTCTCTCTCTCTCTCTCTCTCTCTGCGTCTGTCACTTTCTACGTACGTCCATCTTTCTCTGTCATTCTCCCCCTTCATCTCAGCCTCTGTATTTTCTCTCTCTCTCTCTTTCCTACATATATTAATCTTTCTCTCTCTGTCATTCTCTCCATGTGAGATTTATTGTGAATGAGGGAGAAAGAGGTCGAGAGCAAGTTCACGTTCCCCTCGTAGTTCCTCAGTCTCCAACATTCTTAGTTCTTCGACTTTTCTTCCATCCGCGATGTAATTAAGACACGGAGGACCACTCTAATTTATCGACCTCTCCCTCTTTCATTTTCTCTCTCGTTCTCTCTCTCTTTCACTCTCCCCCTTCCTCCCGTTGAAATCTCTTCCTCTCCAAGACTCACTCTCTATTTGGCTTTCTCTGTTCCTCTCCTCCATTATTTCTGGGAGGCAGGAAAACAGGAAGGTGTTAATTGACAGTGGGCAGTTTGAAATAGGTCATGTTGATGTGTTGATATATGGAAGCCTGGAGGAGGCGATTAACCTTGATGAAAGAAAACAGCACAGGGAGCTACATCCCTCACCAGAACACCTCGTTCTTCAACAGCCCATGCACCTTTACCTGCAACACACACACACACACACTCTCTCTCTCCCTCTCTCTCTCCCTCTCTCCCTCTCTCTCTCCTTCTCTCTCCCTCTCCCTTTCTGTCTCTCTCCCTCTCCCTCTCTGTCTCTCCCTCCCTCTCCGTCTCTCTCTCTCCCTCTCTCCCTCTACCTCTCTCACACACACACACACACACACATACACATATGCATACTCACACACCCACATGCTCACATACGCATACTCACACACAGACAGGCAGACAAGCATACTCACACACACTTACACGTGCATGCTCAAACACACCTACCCACACACCCACTCCACACACACACTCAAAAACACTCACTCCACACACACACACACACACTCAAAAACACTCACTCCACACACGCACACACTAACACAATCGCAACCATGCTTGGACAGGTCTATACACATAAACAAGCCTCTTGAAAGTCCACGATCACACACACACAATCACACACACACACAATCACATACACACACACACACACACACAATCACACACACACACACACAATCACACACACGCACACACAAACATGGTCACACACACGATCACACACATGCTAATGACACCTGCACACACACACACACACACACAAACATGATCACACACACGATCACACACACACAATCACACACACACACAAACATGGTCACACACACGATCACACACATGCTAATGACACCTGCGCACACACACACACACACACACACACACACACACACACTCAGACTCCAACTTTGGCAAACAACTCTAACTGCTTAGAACGCTGACACAAACATGTGTCCTGTTTGCATCTCTTCATGCATATGGATGATAAAGTCAAACTAAAATCCCATAGGACTCATTTGAGAAAACAACCATCTTCTTAGTACAGGCAGGAGCTCAGGACTATTAACCGTTTGTGGTCCACTTTCAGTAAGGGCTCCTTCTCTCTGTTTGCAGTTACGAGTCAAACACAAACGAATAAAACCTTTCCTCTCCTCTCCTCTCCTCCCTCTTTCCTCTCCTTCTCTCTATCTTTTCCTCCTCCCTCCTTTCCTATTCCCCTCTCTCCAACCCAGCTATCTCTTTCCCTCCTCTCTCCATCCCTCCTCTCTCCTTCACTCCTCTCTCCATCTGTCCTATCCATCTCTCTTCCCTACTCTCTCCAGCTCTCCTTCCCTCCATCTCTCCTTCCTTTCTCTCTCCTTCCCTCCTCTCTCCATCCCTCCTCTCTCCTTCCCTCCTCCCTCGATCCCTCCTCCCTCCTTCCCTCCATCCCTCCTCTCTCCTTCCCTCCTCTCTCCTTCCCTCCTCCCTCCTTCCCTGCTCCCTCCATCTCTCCTTCCCTCCTCCCTCCTCTCTCTTTCCATCCCATCCTTCTTCCTGTCCTTTCCACATCTTAAGTGGTTTACATGATGTGCTCTGCGATTCCCCTTCAGCTGATCATATTTCCAGCTGATCAGATCCTCCATCTGATTCCAGCCACGTTAACATCGCCTGGACATCATCATGAACTCTCAGGCCCTCCTCCCCCGTCCTCCCCCGTCCTCCCCCGTCCTCCCCC
>BROE01000013.1:1681606-1696767 GCA_036571765.1 Plecoglossus altivelis | reverse complement strand
GAGGGGGAGGCAGGTTGGGAGCGGGTGGGCAGGTTCGGAGGGGGGAGGGGGGCAGAGTGAGGGGGAGTGCAGGCTCAGGGGGAGGCAGGTTGGGAGGGGGGAGGGGAGGCAGGTGGGACGGGGGGCAGCTTGGTCCTTTCAGCATGCCCATCAAAAGCCTTAGACACAATGGCTTCTCCACACAAAGCTTCCAGACTGAAAAGAGACACTTTTAGTGGAAATAGCTTTTTCTTTTTCACACAGGATACAGTATGTATTCAAAATGCTCTCAAACGCGTGTGTATTGGGCTAGCTGTTCCTGGAGATGTGTGGGTAGACCAGTTTGGAGAAAGATAATCGGATTTGTCGTTTAGGAAACGACCTTCTCTCTTTCATCCTCTCTTTCATCCTCTCTCATTTTCTCCTTTCCTCCTATTTCCTGAAGGATTCATTATCCTAGCGACCTCGCACCGTTGATAACGGATGGTAACCGTGGAGACAGTCCCCGTCCCCCCGGAGGTCTGTGATGGGTTTCCGCGGCGCCGGGGATCAGGAGACGGAACATTCCGGTCTCGTCCTATCAACGGGTCGCCGACGGTTACGCGGCGTCGCCGGCGTTACCGTGGGAACCGACAGGGTTTCTACGGGAACATGGAGGCTGAGACAATGGCTGACCTCGTTCGATGACCTGGACGACTCCGTGATGAGGTCTCCCAGCGGAGAACCGCTGCGATGTCTTCCAATGTTGTTTTGGAATAATTAAAAAAGGTTTGGGGATGGACCGAGACAGAGAGACAACAATAGACTGAAGAAAGCTTTGTCTCCTGATAGAATCCATCTTCAAACTTTCCTCTCTAAAGGTGACTGGGAGCATCACGACAAACAGGCAATTTCTTCTCAGCACAAAGAAAGTTGTTTTGAACGACCCTGATCCCATTTGAGGAAATACATTTAAAAGTAAATTAGTTTCTTACGCAGACGGTTCAGGTAATGAATATGTCGCTGCATGTATAATTAATTTACTGCAGTTTACAAAGGGTATAAATATCTTTAAACATACAAGCACAACAAGGGTAAGAAGGGTTTAGATGGCTGCATGTGTGTTTGTATGTGTGTGCATGTGTGTTTGTATGTGCGTGTGTGTGCGTGTATGTGTGCATGTGTGTGTGTGTGCGTGAAAGAATGATACAGGGGGCTAGCAGAGAACACCTCCTTTCGGGGTCAAATGACCAAAGGTCATAGGTCAAATCATAAAAACAGCTAGGCTAAGCTCCTTTACTGTCTAGGCACAAGCCACGGAGCCAGCCAATCGCATCCTGTCTCTCTCCCGCAGAGCCAGCCAATCACAGCCTGTCTCGCACAGAGCCAGTCAATCACACCCTGTCTCTCTCACCCAGAGCAAGCCAATCACAACCTGTCTCTCTCACCCAGAGCCAGCCATCACAGCCTGTTTCTCACTCAGAGCCAGCCAATCACAGCCTGTCTCTCACTCAGAGCCAGCCAATCACAGCCTGTCTCTTGTCCGCCTCCTCCAGGAAAAAACGCCAGCCTTAAAACCACCGAAACACAACATGCTTGAACAGGCTGGGAGAGGAAACCCCTCTAACACACAGTGACTACTTCCTGTCACACTTCCTGTCCACCTTCAGCCATGACCACAGCCACCGACGACGAGGGAGAATTGAATATGTGGCCTTTTAATTGGTGGCACTTCAGGGTCTCTGCCAGCAGCTATGCCTGGCTCTCTCTAATCCTTAATGAAAGGTTCAGAGCAGAGAGACCATACACTAGGAGCTCACTGTAATTGGCCAGCATGGATGGGGGAGGGGGGGTGGATGGGGGGGGGTTCAATTTCATATTCCTCTGGGCATACGGGCGTCCGAGCAGCCAATGTACCGCAAGAGCTGGCCCTCTCTCTCGTACAGCGGTCAGGCTGGTTAGCTAACGTTCTCGATGATCAGGAAGGGCAGGAGGTGAGAGGGTGAACGGCTGGTCAGACACAGTGGGCATCGCTCTTCGGTGGTTTGACGAGACAGTTTGGCTTCGGGCAATGGCACCTTGTGTCGTTTACACTTCAACACCTACTGGGAGGGAAGGAGGGAGAGGGAGAGGGAGAAAGAAAGAGAGAGGGGGAGGGAGGGAGGGAGGAAGAGAGAGAGATGGAGAGAGAGGAAGAGAGAGATGGAGAGAGAGGAAGAGAGAGAGAGATGGAGAGAGAGGAAGAGAGATGGAGAGAGAGGAAGAGCGAGAGATGGAGAGAGAGGAAGAGAGAGAGAGATGGAGAGAAAGAAAGAGAGAGAGAGAGAGAGAAAATAACAGGAAGGGAGAGAGAAAAAGACAAAGAATGCAAGCAAGGAGTGATCAACATATAGAGAAAGTGAGAGGTAGAGAGGGAGGAGCAAAGAGATGGAGAGACTGGCCTTTCTTTCCCACCTCACATGGCACAGCGTGAAGGCTCAACACAAGGCAGACGCTTCCAGCCTGACTTCGTCTTCAGAATACGAAAACAAGCCTCGGACCAGGAAGTAGACATGCAGACAGGGTGGAGAGGAAATGACACGTCTGTTTCTAAGGGCACCAAGAAAAGATTTAAGGGCGACATGATGGCCAATGAGAGAGGAGGAGAGAGGAAAAGGACAAGGAAATAACAGTATGAAGAGAGACAGAGAGAGAGAGACAGAGAGAGAGAGAGATGGACAGATGCAGAGAGAGACAGAGAGACAGAGAGAGAGAGAGAGAAGAGAGAGACACACAGAGAGAGATATACACACAGAGAGATATACACACACAGACAGAGAGAGGGAGAGAGATACACATAGAAAGAGAGAGAGGGAGAGAGAGGAGAGATAGACAGAGACAGACAGAGAGGAGAGAGAGAGAGAGACACAGACAGAGAGAGAGACAGAGAGAGAGGAGAGAGAGAGAGAGACACAGACAGAGAGAGAGAGACAGAGAGAGAGAGAGACAGAGAGAGAGAGAGAGGGAGAGATGAGACCTGGCAGTAATGACCACAATGCACCAACTCTCCCAAATTGACAAACGCGATAAGTGATGGCGTCTCAAACCCAGAAACAGTGCTGTGATGGCACTTAGCGACGGCAATAAACCGCCGTCTGACCTCATGTCAGCGCCTGGGGAACTGACTGCCTGTCACATTCATCCTCCCCAAGTTCTGTAAGTGCATCCTCCAGTTTCACAGGAGAACAGACGAAAGCCCCGTGGAGGAAATCTCAACTTCTCACATACTCCCTCTCTCTCTCTCTCTCTCTCTGTCTCTCTCTGTCTCTCTCTGTCTCTCTCTGTCTCTCTCTGTCTCTCTCTGACTCTCTCTGACTCTCTCTGTGTCTCTGTCTCTCTGTGTCTCTGTCTCTCTGTCTCTCTGTCTCTCTGTCTCTCTCTCTCGCTCGCTGTCTCTCTCTTTTTCACTGTCTCTCTCTGTTTCGCTGTCTCTCTCTGTTTCGCTGTCTCTCTCTGCATCCTTCTCTGTCTCTCTCTCTGTCCCTCTGTCTGTCTCTCTCTCTCTGTCTCTCTCTCTCTCTTTCTCTGACTGAGGCAGGATGTAACTCAGAACATGGGAAGGAACAGACTAAAGGTCTGGCGTTCTTGCTGAGGACACAAATGAGGACATGAGAGAGGGAGCTCATCACCTCCAGCTCTGTGAAGAGTCTATCTATCTCAGGCTGAGACTGACCCAGGTGAATACTCACTGTGGCTACAACACTGTCAGGCTAATGCACTCTGCTTAACACTCTGTCAAGATAATACTAAGCCAGGTTAACTCGCTTAAGATAATACTAGGTTAACCTCAGGTTAACACGCTTGCAAACTAATGCAAACCCAGTATAACACTCCCTTAAACTAATACTGACCCAGGTTAACACTCAAGATAAATATGAACCCATGTTAACATACTTCTCAAACTAATACTAACCCAGATTAACACTCCCTCAACCTAATACTAACCCAGTATAACACTCTCTCAAGCTAATTCTAACCCAGGTTAATGCTAAACATAACACTGACCCAGATTAACTCTCCCTCAAACTAACTCTGAGAACCAAGACTATGGTAGATAGTAGGATGACATAGGAAATGCACATAAAATACTCAGGAAGTAACCTGCATGTTCAGGATATTCTCTACTTCTCATCGTCGCCTGCTCGGCAGACGAGACGACAAGACATTAGTGGAGCTGTCGAACCCGCTGCTCACATCAAGCTTTCATGTGATGCCATGCTCGCAACGCCGCGTTTGCCACTGTGTTTGTTTTTGAGCATGCAGATTCACTAAACATGACAGGAGAAATCTGCTGTTTCTTATACAGCCTGAAGTTACGGGCTAAGCGCTGAAGAGGGGTTTCTGACAGGAGGGTGGACGAGCCGCGAGAGAGCGTGGCGTACCTTCTGCCTGAGGTTTGAAGCTACATTCCTGCTGTGTGTCTTCTCTGCATCTTTGCAAACATAAATGAGGGAGGAGAAAGGTGAGGGGAGGACAGGGAGGGGAGGCAGGTTAGGGGCGGTTAGGTGGTTAGGAGGGAGGAGGAGGTGAGGGAGGGAGGCTGGGAGGGAGGGGGGGAATTGGGAGGGAGGGAGGGAGGGAGGGAGCCAGACAGGCAGGCAGGCAGGCAGGGGCGGCAGGTAGGTAGGAGGGAGGGAGGAGAGGGAGGGAGGGAGGAGGGAGGAGGGGGAGGGAGGAGACGGTTAGGGAGAGATGCACGGTAGCAGGAGAGGTATTGAGGATAGAGGAGAGGAACGCGATCAGAGGAGAGGACTAACATGATAGGATAGAGGGAATGGGTGAGGAGAAAGGAAAGGACTTAGAGCGACATCATGAGAGAGGAGAGGAAAAAATAGGTAGCCCGGGGAGAGGAAAGGATAGAGGAAAGGAGAGGAGAGAGGAAAGGAGCGAGGAGAGGGACCAAGAAAAAGATAGAGGACAAGAGAGATCGGGCGAGAGGTAGGAGAAGGAAAGGAGAGGAGAGAGGAAAGGAGAGAGATGTTGAGTCTCTACTTGTCTGTCTTCTCTTTCTGCTGGAATATTTCTGTCTCGTTTGCAGAATGAAACAACATCTGACAGTTTTAAACCTGGGAAAGAGGAAGCTTGCGTAAGAGTTTCCCTCAGAACGCCGGGGTCCTCTGGCCTGGGTTACTCTAGTCTCTCTCCTGTTCTGTTCAGCCATCCGACCAGAAACTCATTTATCAGGCGATGATTAAAGACATGTTGACAAGGAGCGATGGATTTCCCATCTAACCAGTGACTGATGAATCCATTAGGAAGCCATCAGAATGTTTGTGTCGCGAGGCCTTACTGCGTGTGCAGGACAAGTGCAGGTACGTGTGACAGGTCATTATGTAAACGCACAGAACGAAAGCTGTCTTTCAACTACGTTCCAACCATTGATTTTTTCTCCCCTCGATGTGGTAAATATATTTTACTGTGCATCCCCCCCTCCCTCTTTTCTCTTTCCTTCTCTCATCCCTCTCCTATACCCTCTCTCTCCTCTGTCCCTCTCCACCCTCCCATCTCTCCTCTTCTACCCCCCCTCCTCACTTTTCTCCTACTCTCCCCCTCCCATCCCCTCCGCTCCTCTCCCCCTTCCCTGCTCTCCTCTCCTCCCTCCCTCCCCCACCTCCTCTATCTCCTCCCTCAATCCCCCTGCTGCTCTCACCCTCCTCTCCTCACTCCCTCCCCTCCCCCCCTTACCTCTCTCTCACCCCTCCTCTCTCACTCCGCTGCCTCCCCCCTTACCTCTCTCTCACCCCTCCTCTTCCTCACTCGCTCCCTCCCCCTTACTCTTCCTCTCACCCTCCTCTCAAACTCGCTCCCTTCCCCCTCCCTCTTCCTTACCTCCTCCCTCTCTCGATCTCCCTCCCTCCCCCCTTTCCTCTCCTCACCTCACCTCACCCCTCCTCTCTCACCCCTCCCTCCCCCTACCCTCTCCCTCTCCCGCCTTCCTTCCTCACTCGCTCCCTCCCCCCCCTCTCCCTCTTCTCTCACCCCTCCTATTTCATTTTTTTCCTAACTCGCTCCCTCCCCCCTTACCTCTCCTCTCACCCCTCCTCTCCTCACTCCCTCCCTCCCCCCTTACCTCTCCTCTCACCCCTCCTCTCTCACTCCTCCTCCCCTTTACTCTCTCTCACCCTCCTCTCCTCACTCGCTCCCTCCCCCCTTACCTCTCCTCTCACCCCTTCAGCCTCCACAGGTAAGAAGCACCTTGCTTCACCTGTGAAGTGGTGTCTTGAGGTGAACAAAGTCATCAGTATAATACAAACAACCACCCTCCCCCTTCCTCCCCCCTTCCTCCCCCCTTCCTCCCCTATCCTTTCAGAGACACGGCCTCAGGTGTGTTTGTATCTACACATCACATCAGCTCAATGTTTGCGATGACGCGGACAGCTCACACAAGAGTACATTGGTTTGTCAGCCACCCACAGGCTATCCTGCACCTTTACACACACACACAGATACGGGGACACACACACACACAGATACAGGGACACACACACACACTCAGATACAGGGACACACACACACAGATACAGGGACACACAAACACACACACACACACACAGATACGGACACACAAACACACACACACATACACAGACACACACGCATACGCACAAAGACGCACACACACACACAAAGACGCACACACAAAAACGCACACACGGACACACACGCACACGCACACGCACTTTCTGTGGATAGTTAGTCAGATTACTTTTGGATGTCTAACTCCCCAGCAAGGGATCCAATTTCCTTTTGATTCATAAAGTGTGAATGTCATTACTTATCTGTGCTGAGATAATTAAGGAAGGCCAGGGGTGATTTTAAAGGCAATGACGGAAGAGAGAGGGAAAGGAAAATAAAGTCAAGACTTGCCCCCCCCACCCCCCAAAAAAAAAAAAGTTATTTTTTTAACCTTTGAAAATTCTTCAAGAGTGGCGGGAGGGGGAGGGGGGAAAAAGGGGGAGAACAGGAAAAAGGGGCACAAGACAGAAGGAATCCAGAGAAAGAATGCGAGAAGGATGGAATGGAGGAGACAGGGTTGGGGAGAAACAGAGATGTGAAGAGAGGAGGAGATGGAGAAAGATGGAGAAAGACAGGAGAGATGGAGAAAGAAAGAGAGAAAGAGAGAGACAAGAGAGGTCCTGTAGACAGAGTACTCACTGTGAGAGACCTTCCTTCACCTCTGTCTCAGCACTCCGCTGGTTCAAAGCAGAGTTAGAGACAGAGTCAAACGGACTTAGCGGACAGACTAGGGAGCCGCACGAATAAAGAACCGATCAACATGCTTGCGTACGCAGACGCACGAAGATAGCGAGATGCGCAATAGCTCACGGAAAAATGGGATGGGGGAGAGAGATGAGAGAGACAGACAGAGGCAGGGAGAGAGAGGCAGAGAGCTACTCAGAGGGGATCATGAGCGTGAGCAGCTCACATCGGGTAGAGATAGCAGAGCAGTAGGAGAGACGAAGAAGCTCCGAGATTGGGCTAGGGAAGACGCGCGCCTAAAGGAGAGAGAGACAGACAAGAGAGAGAGAGGACAGAGCGGGCCTCATCGCGGACGCACTGGCATTCGGACGACGTATGGGCATGAAGGTAGATGTGAGGTTAGGAGATGGCACAGAGATCAGACGCCAACAGGAGACTGAGACAGAGTCTCATCGGTAGAGAGAGACCGCGCAGTATCACGATAACGTGAGAAAGGACAGCGTGAGGTAGACTGAGAGAAAACCGAGAGGCATTGAGAGACGGACAACCGGCGAACTGCGAGCTTGACGACGTAGTGAGAGAGTACAGTACATGGAGAGAGAGAGAGGTGTGGCGAGAGAGAGATGAGCAGAGAGAGAGAGCACAGAGAGAGAGAGAGAGAGACAGGGAGACGAGAGGACGAGAGAGATCACGACAGACAAGACCAGAGAACG
Organism: Plecoglossus altivelis; assembly: GCA_036571765.1. Classification (NCBI taxonomy): domain Eukaryota; kingdom Metazoa; phylum Chordata; class Actinopteri; order Osmeriformes; family Plecoglossidae; genus Plecoglossus; species Plecoglossus altivelis. The sequence goes on along the minus strand of BROE01000013.1, from coordinate 1,688,857 downwards.
ATAGATAAGCACTGTAGACACAGAGCGTGTGATGACGCAGGAGAATCGGAGAGAAAAGAGAGAAAGACATAGAGGATGAGAGGTAATACTATCGCGCCGCCGGCGTCCTGCAGAGGAGAGAAGACCCAAAGCACGCCTGACGGAGACAGAGACCAGAGAGAGGACGGTTCAGCTCGATCTCAGTGACGGAAGTGAGTGAGAAAGAGAGAAGAGAAAGAAGACAGAACGAGAGAGAGAGATGACAGCAGAGAGACGAGAGATGAGAGGAGAGAGACAGAGAGAGAGACAGAAGAGACAGAGGAGAGACGAGGAGAGACCGAGTGAGACAGAGGAGAGGAGAGAGAGACAGAGGGAGAGAGCGAGAGAGATGAGAGAGACTAGGAGAGGGAGAGAGAGGACAAGAAGAGAGAAAGAGAGAGAGCAGACAGAGAAATAGAGAGAGAGACAGAGAAGAGAGAACAGAGAGAGAGAGACAGAGAGACAGAGAGAAGAGAGAGACAGAGAGAGGAGAGACAGACAGACAGACAGAGGACAGAGAGCAGACAGACAGAGAGAGACAGACAGACCAGAAGGTAGGTGACAGATTGAGTACACAAGAGAGATGAGAGAATCGGAAGAGAGAGGAAGACAGAGAGAGAGAGAGAGAGAGAGAGACACGATGGGTCTCCCTGTAGCAGAGAGAGAGACACACACAAAGAGAGACAGAGAGACAGTGAGAAGGAGAGAGAGAGGAAGAAGGATGGGGATGGAGATGGAGATGGAGATGGAGCAGGAGATGGAGATGGAGTGGTGGAGATGGAGAGAAGAGACAGAGAGAGAGAGAGAGAGAGAGGACAGGGAGAGAGAGGTGAGAGAGAGAGAGAGAGAGAGAGAGAGAGAGACGGGGGTCCTTTCACTCATCAGGGACAAACAACACGTTTCCATAAATAAACCTGCTGGTGCTGTTTCTTCACACAACTTTGCCATTAGGGTTAATGATCGGTAACACGCACATTTATTGGCTTAATGACAAAATACGCCACAGATCATTACCCCGGCCCGGAACACATCTGCTAAGACTGCATTACTCAATTAACATCAGTACGGACTCACACGCCTGCGTGTTTGGTTTGCAATTTAACAAACACATTAATACCAGTCCCACTCAACACAACTCACCCACACGCTAACTCATCCTGAGGACGTTTATGACCTGGACGTAGTGGTGACAGGTTCCTAGGCACACCCAGAGAGAGAGACAGAGAGAGAGACATAGAGAGAGAGAGAGATACAGAGACCAAGAGAGAAATGGACAGAGAGAGACAGGGAGAAAGAGAGACAGAGAGACAGAGAGAGAGAGAGAAATAGACAGAGACAGACAGACAGGGAGAAAGAGAGAAAGAGAGACAGAAAGAGAAAGACAGAGAGAGAGAGAGAGAGAGAGAGAGAGGCAGACAGATAGACAGACAGACAGACAGAGAGACAGAGAAAGAGACAGACGGAGAGAAAACACACACACACACACACATAGCCACACACAGCCACACCCACACACACCCACACACACACATACCCACACAGCCACACACACCCATGCAGCCACACACACACCCACACACAGCCACAGCCACACACACACACAGCCACAGCCACACACACACAAACACACACAGCCACACACACACACACAAACACACCCAATATGGTTTCTGCTGAGTACAGGAGGATTTGGCAGAAAAGCTAGTTTGACTCTGACCCAAGCACCCAAAGAGGATTTCCCTGAGCCTTGGGGAGGGTCAAAGGTCATGGCTCGGACCAGCTATCGAAGAGGTAAACCACCTCACAGCCCTCGGCCCAGACAGAGAACATCCTGTCCCCTTCTACATCGCTCCCCAAGCTACGTTCTTAACCCTCGTGCTCTCTTCAGAAGGCAGAACGACCCCACACTATGTTTAATGCACACACAAACAAAACACTCTTCTTCGCACATGTACAATACTCTTTGCACATGCACATCGGTAAGTATTCGTACAGTTTGTATAGTTTGTATCCTGTTTAGTTTATGTATAGGAAAAATGTTATATTTATTTTTAAATTGTTTGTCTGTACTGTTGAATGTCTGTACTTATGTACAAACAAAACAATGAGACACTTAGAGTGGACGTGCTTGATTGAACTCAAGACAAACCTGAATCTTTCGGATTCACGTGCATCATGGCTGCACATTACAGTGCCCAAAAGTGTACAAGGCCAAATTTGAATCAACCTGTTTTATTTCAACGTTGGAGGTAGGGCTGTTTTTACCCTCTGGACAGAGGGAGTTGCAGAATGTGAAAATAGCGCGAGGGTTAAAGACGAAATCGTTTCGAACAGTCGAATTGAAGAGAGAACGTGATGTTTCATCAACAAACAGAAAGCAGAGTCCTGCTGTAGATGCTGGGCGCTCGGTGGAATACAGATGATTACATGGATCAGTGGGGGCTTTGAGGATGCACTCCACGAGACGGGCGACTTTCTGAAGGAGCGACGGCTTGCTTTTGTGAGCTCCTCAATGTCTGGAGGAAACGCTGGTCTTGGCCAGACACACAAACTCCTGCAAAAACCTTTTACACAAAGGAACAATCGCACGGCCCAGGAACATTTGAAATAACCACCGAATCAGAAGAACAGTGGAAAACCCGACGGAGTTTTGGGATTCTTGTTCTGCTGTTCCAGTCGTGCTGCGCGCAGGGCGATAACTTAACACTGCACTTTCACACGTCAAACAGCCAACGTGAAGTAAAGTCCACTGGACCTATTTCTACATTGAGGATCGTCTGGATTTAAATGGGCACGAGTCACTCTAATGAACTTCGAACTAACTGAGGTACAAACCCTACTGCCCTGGGATACAAACCTTACTGCCCTGGGATACAAACCTTACTGCCCTGGGGTACAAAGCCTACTGCTCTGGGGTACAAACCCTACTGCCCTGGGGTACAAACCCTACTGCTCTGGGGTACAAACCATCCTGCCCTGGGGTACAAAGCCTACTGCCCTGGGGTACAAAGCCTACTGCCCTGGGGTACAAACGCTATTGCCCTGGGGTACAAACCCTACTGCCCTGGGGTACAAAGCCTACTGCCCTGGGATACAAGCACTACTGCCCTGGGATACCCCCACGCCTGGTCAACAGAAACATCTACATCCTGACTTTTCCCCTTAGTTTTACCAATATTATATTTTTTTTAAATCATCTGAATGCAATATAAAAAAGCATATTACGGTGCATACGTTCCTTCTTCAAAAGGAGAGTGCATCTATGTCAATAAATAAATAAATACATATAAAAAAATCTTATTGTCCTTCTCCACTGGGGTAGAAAATTGTGTACGTATAATCGAGCTGGGAATGCGTATCTAAAGTCGACGAGATCTCAACCAGGAAGTGCATTAGAGTCACTGACAGAGAGCTTTAGGAGAGAGCTGCCATTAGCAGCGTAGCGCGACATGCTAGCTCCTCACCCTTGCCTCAGATACGAGCCAATTAGCTCTTCAGGGAGCCTGTCGTCTCCGGAGCCGTCTCCGGATAATTGAACAGGAAACAATAGCAGATCTATAATCCCTGTCTCGACCCGGCCAATGAAGGCTGAGAGACAGCTTCTCCGACAACTCATTAAGGGGTTGGGGGAGGGGGGGTACTCTGTCTGTGCTGATAGACCTCAGTAAGAGTACCACTTAATGATGGCTCATGCTGTTTGTCTGCATATCCTCTCTCTCTCCTTCCCTCCCGCCATCTCCCTGTCTCTCTCTCTCTCTTATGCTCTCACTTTCACTGTTCTCTATTTTACGCCAAAGTTATTTCCCCCTGCACTTGAGAAAGAGAACTTGCAATCAAGACCCCCATGTTCAGATCTGAATAATCCAGAAGGATCAGTTTAGAAGAGACCACACCACTGTAGAGGGAATCTATAGAGACCCCAACACTGTATGCTCAGTCAGGAGAGACCATACCACTGTAAGGTGAATCTATATAGACCCCAACACTCTATGCTCAGTCTAGGAGAGACCATACCACTGTAGAGGGAATCTATAGAGACCACAACACTGTAGGCTCAGTCTAGGAGAGACCATACCACTGTAAGGTGAATCTATAGAGACCCCAACACTGTAGGCTCAGTCTAGGAGAGACCACACCACTGTAGGGTGAATCTATAGAGGCCACAACACTGTAGGCTCAGTCTAGAGAGACCACAAAACTGTAAGGTCAGTCTAGGAGAAACCACAACACTGTAGGGTCAGTCAGGAGAGACCACAAAACTGTAAGGTCAGTCTAAGAGAAACCACAACACTGGTCGTATCTTGTGAGTCTCCCTTGCTCCTCCTCCCCCTCCTTATTAGGCAGCTCCTCCCCCTCCTCATTTAGCAGTAAGGAGTGGGATTTGACCCTTCTTCCAGAAAACACGCTCCTCGTCGAAGAGCGGAAAGTGTGCCTGATTAAAATATGCTGTTCGATAACACAACATCTGTTTCAAATTAATTATCTCAGTGCCGTTGGTTGCGGGAGAGAAAAAACAGCATTTGTCAATGCCAAGAATGTAATTTCAACCTTAACTTTGGCATTTTCTTTTGCGAGAAATATCCCTACGAAGAATTAAGGCTTTGTGTAATAGGAAAATTTAATTATATTCAGAGATGGTGGGATAAGTTAGAAAAACATTTGTCCAGGAACACTGCAAGGATGATGTATTAGTGGAGAGGCCTCTACAGTTGTCGTGTGTGTGTGTGTGTGTGTGTGTGTGTGTGTATGTCTGTGCTATGCCAGTGTCAGAAGTACAATTCAGAAGTTTCCCCAGAGATGGATGACAACCCTAGACAGAAGCGTCACAGACCCCAGGTACACACCCTCCTGCTCTCGCACACATCAACAATTCATCTTATTATTTCTGCATTTCTCTTTCTCTCTCTTTCTCTTTCTCTATCTTTCTCTCTCTCCCTCCCCTCCCTCACATTATACACATACAACATACACTGTTTTCTCTCCCTCCCTCCCCTCCCTCCCTCACTGGTTCTTCTCTCCCTCCCTCTCTCTTTCTCTCTCTCTTCTCTCTCCCCTCCCTCCCTGCTCTCTCATCCTCCTCCATCCCTCCTCCTCTCCTCCCTGCATGTGTCTCTTTGCCTCCCTCTCTCCCTCCCTCCCTCCGTCTCTCCCTCTCCCTCTCCCTCTCTTCCCTCTCTCCCTCTCTCCCTCTCTCTCTCTCTCTCTCTCTCTCTCCCTCCCTCCCTGTCTCTCCCTGCCTCCCTCCCTCCATGTCTCTCCCTCCCTCCCTCCCTCCCTGTCTCTATGTTATTCTGTTCCTCTTCTTTCCTGATGAAACTGTGATACCTGCAGTCTCCTCTCCTCCTTAATGTCCTTGGTGACAAAGAAATGCCGACAAGAAACACATTCTCATCTTTCTGTGGAGTTGAGTTGTGGTGCTGTGTGTGCGTGTTGTATCGTTGTGCATGTGTGTTGTGTGTGTTATGTAGTGTGAGTGTGCTTGTGGGTTGGAATCTTTCTTCCTCTCTGTGTGCATGTGTGTCTGTTTGCATGTGTGGGCAAGAAGGGTGTGTGCATCTGTTCTGTGGCTATGTGCTATGAGTGTGCTGCCGTGTGCTGGTACTGTGTGTCTGTTGTAGTCTAAGAAATGCATTGTTGTTTGCATGAGTGTGCATGAGTGTGCATGAGTGTGCGTATGAGTGTGCTGTGTGTGTGTGTGTTGTGATAGTAAGTGTGCGTGTGCATATAGTCCGCGTAGGTTAACACGAAAACATCGTTTTACTTGTGTGCGGTGTGTGTGCATGAGTGTGCTGTGTGTGCTCTGGGGTTGGTGCTGGAACAGAGCACTCCCTCATGTCTAATAGTAAAGTATGTGTGGAGAAATTCACAAGGACATTTCTGAATATTTATACACACACTACCGCACGCTCCGACATCTCTCTAATGCGGATTGGAGTTTGGTCTCTTGACCCTGTTAAACACCGACATTATGTGCTTAAAGGAAGCCCACATAAACTGTCTGTAGCCTGCTCCCTTCATCCTCTCCCCCCTCCTCCCCTCCCCTCCCCTCCCCCCTGTTCAAGGTTGGACCCATCACAGACCGGGACACCAGCCATGAAATTGTTTCGAGGTGCACAAAGGGTTTGGTTTAAGTACGACCTGTAGTTGGTGTTGTAGGGGAGAACATGTGGACGTTGTCAGGGGAGAACAAAGGATTTATGAAGAGCCCCGTACCTGCTGTGGAACAGTTTGGTTCCAGAACCCAGTCCCATTTTGTTATGGGCCTCTATTACATTGCTCTCTTTCCTCTATTTATGCCCTCCCCTCCTTCCTCTCTCTGACCCCTTTTTTCTCCCCTCCCACCTCCTCCTTCCCCTCCTACCTCCCTTCCTCCTCCCCTTCCCTTCCTCCTTCTTCCCCTCTCCCCCCTCCTCCCACTTCCTTCCTTCCTCTCTCCTCCCCTCTTTCCTCTCCTTCCTCTCCCCTTCACTCTTCCCTCCCTTCCCTGCCTCCCACTGCCCTGCCTCGCTCCTCCCCTTCCTCCCACCCGTCCTTCCCTCCTCCCTCCCTCCCTACTTCCCCCTCTCCCTTCCCTTCCCTTCCTTTCCTTCCTTTGCCTCCCTCCCCTCCTCCCTCTCCTCCCTCCACTGCCTTCCCGCTCTACCTCCCCTCCTCCCTCCGTCCCTCCCTCCCTCCTTCCTCTCCTTCCTCCACCCTCTCCCTCCCCTCCTTCCCTTCCTTTCTTCCTCCCTCCGCTCCTCCCTCGCTCCCTCTCCCACCCCTCCCTCCCCCTCTCACTCCTCGCCTCCTACTCTGACTCTCTAGCACTGCTGCGTTTATCTAAGCTGGTGAGAAGTTGAGGTGTCTTGTTGAGATGCTAACTGTGGAACTCAAAGAGAATTCTCTGTGGCACATTGAATTTGTTTGGCTAATCTCTAATTAGCATAGCGGAAAGGAGGAAAAGCCTTCATAAACTGAATCACTCTTTCTGGCTAAGAGCGAGGGTGGGGGAGAGACGAGGAGTTGGAGAATCTACTGTTGTTTTGTGTGTGTGTGTGTGGGCTTAGTGTGTTTCTGTATGTGTCCCTTTGGCAGCTGTGTGTGCGTGCGTCTGTGTGCGTTGGCTTGTGTGTGCATGTGCGTCTGTGTGCTGGCTCGTGTGTGTGTGTAGGTGTGTCTTTGTGTGTGCTGGCTTGTGTGTGTGTGTATGTGCGTCTGTGTGCTGGCTTGTGTGTGTATGTGCGTCTGTGTGCT
>BROE01000013.1:1669962-1681106 GCA_036571765.1 Plecoglossus altivelis | reverse complement strand
CAGACACGAGAACAGACACCAGTACAGACACGAGAACAGACACCGGAACAGACACCAGCATAGAAACGAGAACAGACACCAGTACAGACACCGGAACAGACACTGACACAGACACCAGTACAGACACCAGTACAGACACGAGAACAGACACGGGAACAGACACGAGAACAGACACCAGTACAGACACGAGAACAGACACCTGAACAGACACCAGCATAGACACGAGAACAGACACGGGAACAGACACCAGCATAGACACCGGAACAGACACCAGTACAGACACGAGAACAGACACCAGAACAGACACTGACACAGACACCAGTACAGACACCAGTACAGACACGAGAACAGACACGGGAACAGACATGGGAACAGACACGAGAACAGACACTGACACAGACACCAGAACAGACACGAGAACAGAACAGGACTTTTTACAGAACCAGCTTGACACGGGATGAGGAGGGTTGTCATGGAGACATATGTCACCCATCCACCATACCACCCAACCACACCACCACCAAACTAACACCCAACAAACACACCACCCAACCTCCACTCAACCCCTCACCACCCAACCCCCTCCCACCACCCCACCAGCTACACTAGCACAGACAGGTAGGCAGGAGAGGGTGTAGAGCACCCTACAGCCAGTCTGTCTGTGCTGAATCTTCATGTACACACACGCAGCTTTGGGGAGAGGCAAGGCATGTATCGCTAGGAGACCAGCGCCAAGAGGAACGAGGGCTTGGCTCAGAGAGCACAGCTCCTCTTCGATTAGAGAAGCTTTCAAAGGCATCAGACTCCGCTTGGAAAAGCCTTCGCTGCCTGAAGTGTGGATCCGGAATTCACAGAGGAAGAGGAGGGCATGTCAGAACTTATTCAGCAACGCAATCTCAAGCATGAAATCCCTGAGGTTAGGCAGGTGAGGAAGGGTGGGGGAAGGGGGGAGGAAGGGGGAAGGAGGGAAGGGAGAGCGGAGCGGAGGAAGGAGAGGAATGGGGGAGGAGGGAAGGGGGGCGGAGGGTAGGAGGAGGGAAGGGGGGTGGAAGGGGAGAGGAGGAGGTTAGGCAGGAGATGAAGTGGAGAGAGGAGGAGGTTGGGTAGAAGAAGAAGGGGGGAGAGGAGGGAAGGGCGGAGGAGAGGAGGAGGTTGGGCATTAGAGGAAGGGGGACGGGGATGGGTCGAGTGGGAGGCGAATACAGTAAGAAGCGAGATTTGCAGAATGATGTTGACGTTAATGACCACGACCTTTAGATGCTGCGCTGCAAACGTCAGAGCTACCATCCTACTGTATCTCTCCATTAAAGAGAAGAGGCGAGGAGAAGAAAGAATAGGACACATAATGAGAGAGAGAAAAATATAATCAAGCACTCATAGACAGCCAGAAAGAGACAGACTTCAAGCCTTACAGGAAGAGAGAGTTTGCATATTTCTGCATAGAAGCACAGACAAACTCCAGACAAGTTGTTTTATCCGTACGTTTCCCAACACCTGCCTGAAAACAATTACAAAAGCACTTGTATCATGAGGAGTACTCATAGCAGGCAGCAAACCACCACATCATCACACTGATGACCACTTAGAACCAGAAACCATTCAATCTTTACATAATCACGCCACCATTATCCATTCTAATAACTCATTACAACGTTAAACTCCATATCAAGTCTACCTAACACTGGAGAGGACGCTACCATCAGGCTTCATGCGCACAATCCTTTCATCCAACTTGGATCACGTTCCAAACACTAATGTTAAAGCTGCAAGGGCTTTGGTAGTGGGTAAACAAAGAGAGGAGACCTGTAGTTGAAAAATCATAGAGACACAAGAGCTGATGGAGGTGAACCAGAGAGAGAGAGCTGATGGAGGTGAGCCAGAGAGATAAGAGCTGATGGAGGTGAGCCAACGAGAGAGATGAGAGAGGATGGAGGTGAGTCAGAGAGAGAGAGTTGATGTAGTTGAGCTAGGGAGAGAGAGAGGGGAGCTGATGGAGGTGAGTCAGAGAGAGAGAGGAGAGCTGATGGAGGTGAGTCAGAGAGAGAGAGAGAGAGCTGATGGAGGTGAGTCAGAGAGAGAGACAGGAGCTGATGGAGTTGAACCAGAGAGAGAGGAGATCTGATGGAGGTGAGTCAGAGAGAGAGAGGAGAGCTGATGGAGGTGAGTCAGAGAGAGAGACAGGAGCTGATGGAGTTGAACCAGAGAGAGAGAGGAGATCTGATGGAGGTGAGTCAGAGAGAGAGGAGAGCTGGTGGAGGTGAGTCAGAGAGAGAGACACAGGAGCTGATGGAGGTGAGTCAGAGAGAGAGGAGAGCTGATGTAGTTGAGTCAGAGAGAGAGAGGAGAGCTGATGTAGTTGAGTCAGAGAGAGAGGAGAGCTGATGGAGGTGAGTCAGAGAGAGAGAGGGGAGCTGATGGAGGTGAGTCACCCCGGCCAGCCTCAAGACGATGGTGTCCCAGGACACGCTGTTCCATCAAGCTCTCGAGGCACCACAAGGTTGGCCTACTACTTTGTTTTTCCATCTTTTGTTATCGTCTCACCTACAGGAGCATCGCGACTGACATTCCAGAGTGGAGAAAGATCACCGAGGGCAACGCCACAAAAACAATCAAACAGTTCTAGAGTCTGAGATTAGAATGAAGAGAATGAAGAGAGAAAGACGAGAGGTTCTGAACCTGCCTGAGAAAAGAGTTCTATATTGTTCAACTCCTGCTTTTTCCAGTCAGGTCAGATTTTCTGCACATCACAAAAGGGCCATGCTGTGGGAGTGATTTAATAGATTTCTTGCCGCTTGGTGAGTGGAAGAATGTTCCGGTAAGAAGTGCTTTGAAACAGAAGGTTGACTGGAACTCTTCAGAACCATATACCTCCTTAAGATTGACCAATCTTGATTTCATACCACCTCCTCAAACTTTTAATCGCAGTCCAGCTCAGCTTTTACATTTTTGTCTTTTTTCTTTGCTCAGGGTTTGGCCAAAAGCCTAATTACAGATCAATCTTCTCACAGATCTTTTAATCTCCTTGTTTGCGATGGATATTCATGGCCAGACTGCCCAGCGCAGGCTTGGCTCGTACATAACTGAGGTTCATTATCTCAAAACAACCCCGCAAGGGAACACTGAGCAATTTGTTTTAAAGCCTTCGGAAGCTTGTGATGTCACTGCCAGAGAAACACCACAGCAGGTTGGCAGGGATGAGCTGAGCTATGCTATGCTATGCTGGTCAACTAAGGGCAAGGCAGGGCTGTAATGGGCTATGCTACTGAGCTGGGCTGTGCTATGCTATGCTAGGAAGGTAAGTGCAAGGCTGTGCTGTGCTATGCTAGGCAGCTAAGTGTAGGGCTGTGCTATGCTATGCTATGCTAGGCAGGTACGTGCAGGGCTGTGCTATGCTATGCTAGGCAGGTAAGTGCAGGGTTGTGCTATGCTATGGTGTGCTAGGCAGGTATGTGCAGGGCTGTGCTATGCTATGCTAGGCAGGTACGTGCAGGGCTGTGCTATGCTATGCTAGGCAGGTAAGTGCAGGGTTGTGCTATGCTATGCTATGCTATGCTAGGCAGGTATGTGCAGGGCTGTGCTATGCTATGCTAGGCAGGTAAGTGCAGGGCTATGCTATGCTATGCTAGGCAGACTGGGCCAGCTGTGCTATGCTATGCTAGGCTATGCTATGCTATGCTAGGGATAGACTCCCCCCCCATTCCACCAGGAGAGAAGGTTGCAGCAATGAACGCGCGCCCCCCCCCCCCCCTCACTGCCAGATTTATTAATCACCTTCCAGGTGTCTCAGTACATATTCATAAGGCCTAATCTTGTTAGAGCCTAATCCCTCTTGGAGTAACCACTGCCTGGATCACATATCCAATCTAACTGCCCTCGTCTCTCCACTAAAATCATCCCCAGCTGATTTTCCAAGGAATGACCACAGATTCTGTTTTTACATTGGCCACAACATGAAACTGACGAAGAAGAAGAGGAGGAAGAAGAGGAGGGATTTATCAAATAAATGAGAGTCTTAGGAGGAAGTGGATTACAGTTATCTCTCTCTCACTCTCTCCTTCTTTTGGTACATGAGTGTGTGTGTGTGGTATGTGTGTGTGGGGGGTACATGTGTGTGTGTGTGGTACATGTGTGTGTGGTACATTTGTGTGTGTGTGTGGTATGTGTGTGTGTTGTACATGTGTGTGGGTCTGTGGAGTGTGAGTGTGTGTGTGTGTGAGTGTGTGTGTGTGTGTGTGGTACGTGTGTGTGTTGTACGTGTGTGTGGGTGTGTGCGCATGTGTGTGTGTGTGCGCTTTAATGTGTGTGTGTGTGTGTGTGTGTGCATGAGGGTAGAATAGGGAGAATCAGTTAACACTGCAGACACCCTGGGGGTCTGACACCAGTCTAGTGTTCTAGTGTGTATGTAAGTGTGTGAGTTTGTGTGTACGTGCTTTGTGTGTGTGTGTGTGTGTTTCCACATGTGGTCCTCATCAATGCAGCATGCCACAGAGATGCCACCTCCCCCTGAGCTCTAAGAGAAGACTTCCAGGAACACTACCTCACTCTCCCTCTTCCCTTTTCCTCCCTCCTCGCTCTACCCCTCCTTTTCCTTCTCCCTCCTTCCTCACCTTTCCACCTCCTCTTTCCTCGCACCTTTCCTCCTCCTTCCCATTCCCTATTCCTCCCTCCTTCCTCACACCCTCCCTTCTCCCTCCTCCATCCTCACACCCTCCCTCCTTCCCCCTCCTTCCTCACAACCTCCCTCCTCCCCCTCCCTATTCCTCCCATCCTCCCTCCTCCATCCTCACATGCTCCCTCCTCCTCCCGCCTCACCCTTCCTCCTCCTTCTCCCCCCTGGTGAAGAAAGAGACGATTTTTCTTTACCAGATCTGGAGAAGAAACTTAAATCTAAACTGATCACTAACTTGTTTGGGTCTTGATCATGCACTTGTTTTTACAATCTGTCACAACACACATTCTCTCTCACGCACACACACAAACACTGACACACAGTGATGTAGTAATTATGCAAATCAAGTCTGTGGGAGATAGCAAACAGAAACTAAAGTAAACACAGTTCACCTATATTTGAGTTCACCTCTATCACACCAATTTCTCTGAAACCTCCCAGCCCTCCAAATACTCATCCAACGGTCGTCACAGTCAAACAGAAATTGGTTTACGTTGGGGGGAAGGAAAAAAAAAGAAAAAGAAGCAATTTGTCAAACGCTGAGCGTAAAGACATTTCCGGGATGTAGCTCTGCTTGTCAGCATGGCAGGAAGCACATCGTGAAGGAGGCCTGACACACACACACACACTCATCTGGGATGGAAAAGATTCATATTGCGTGAATAATTTCCATCTACTGTTGACAAGCTCACTGAACCTTCATTTGCGATGCTTGATTTAGCATTTGTAATTCTCTCCCCGTTTGGAGAGAAACGGTATTTAAACTGGCATCATTACATCGTGGGGGCAATACAAGAACAGTGGCCGTGTTAATGCAGTTAAATATCGTCTCCTTGCTCCACTGACACTTGTAATGATTTAGCAAGGATGTGATCGGGCAGACAGCCATAGTCTGTCTGCTTTCAGGAACATGGCGTCAGACAGATCTGGATCGTTTACCACATTCCCTTCCAATGATATTTCTGACTTGGTGCTATTACTGTCCAGCAGAGATGGTAAAAGGGCACATATCCTTCACTCAAGAAGAAGAACAGACGTTTATGTTCAAAAAGACTCAGAAGTCGTCAAACACAGAGTAGATTCAAGCAGAGAAGAGGACAGTAAGGTATAGTAGAGAATAGTAGAGTCATCATCTAATTTGTTTTTCAACCTTCTAAACTTTTGGGTGAAAATCTTTCCCCAAATCCCTTCAAAACGAAAAAGAAAGTCTAAAATATATTTTTAACCTTTAAAAAAAAGTTTTTAGATTTCTTATATTTTATGGTTTAAAGCTTTTTTCCCCAAAACCTTTTTTTAAGAAAGTTTATTTTTAACCTTCATAACTTATTTTTCAAATGTTTTTGACGAAAATATTTAAACTTTTGCACTGATACCAGAAAAATCGACTTAAGTAATCATATCATATTAATAGTAAGCATATTGCTTTTTATGTCTATTATCCAGATAACTGTCATAACAGACTTGACTTTCAAATGAGCAGTCGTTAGTTTGCGTTCAGTCGCAGACTGGAAACATTCGATTAAATGTACAATTTATCTAGAGATATTTCTAACATTAAAGTGTGTGTGTGTGTGTGTGGTAGATGGTGGTGGTGGGGTGGGGGGTCTGCGAGTGTGTGTGTGTTCGCACACACGTGTGCTCAGACATTTGGAGTAAACATTTCCCCTGTCAGCGGCTCCAATCCCATAAGTAGGCTGCCCACCACAGCAGAACCGCGACAGGTGCTAGCTAGCGTTGTCCTCGCTAACTATGTGTGAAAATCAGAACACACTTTGGGACACTGTTCACCAAGACGACAGTAATGATGGGATGTTTCTCCCCGAGCAGAGGGGAAGCCGCAGGCAGACAGCTAGCCAAGATGCCTATCTCCCTCTAACGAGTCCAGTCAGACAGTGACTAACAGGACAGTGGGCAGGTGCGTTGCCACGGAGATCCCACACGCACGCCAGGATGTATGACTTCAGGATGGGAAGCGGAGTTATATGCTAATAGCTCTGCTCTGGCTTGTTATTGCTAAATGGGTGCTAAAGGCTAGCTACCGGTGAGCTGCTCGGCTGGGCTGGGGTACGGTAAATTAAGCCAGGCTGGGGCAAGGCTAGGCTGGACTTGAGATACCCTAGGCTAGGCTAAGCTGGACTGGAGCAGGCTAGGCTAGGCTACGCTAAGCTAAGATGTGCTAGTCTAGCCCAGAATGGGCTGGGGACAAAAACTCTCCAGGCAACAACATCTGGATCTGCCTCCTCTTCTAAACCCTCCGGCATCCCAGCTGCACGCGCCGAGCTAATCATCATGCTAAAAAGCTAATTAGCGTTAATTACCATGCAAATACCTCTGTTATTTATTCACCCCGTTAATATTAGCGGGAAAGCTTATTTCCACAGAGTGCATAACCATGGAGATTAGGCCTCTGCACATGCTCTGCTGCTTGGCTAACGTGGCGTAGCATATCTCGCCCGCGCGGCTCAGAGACTTGGTGACACTGATCTGTAATGTTGGGATGGGAGAGCGAGGAATTAGACTAGGCGTGTCGAAAAATCTCGCCTGATATTAGATGTTAATTACTTATAATTTCATTTAAGACTCGTCTCTGTACTAATGGTAAAAAAAGACGAATCCCGGTTTCTTTCGAAAAGATTCAACGGTACGTAGCGTACGAGTCGGCGCCGGAATTAAAAGGAACGATACTATCTATCTGCCTCGTGTAAAAACACTGATTTCATGTTTAAACATTTACTAATGGCGGCCAAAACCTTCTTGACTCCCTGAGACGGCTCGATTATGTCCAATTAGAGGCCGAGTCGTGCCTGTGAGGCCTGATCTTCAGAACCCCCTCGGTCTGCAGAAGGTCTTTCCCCAGACGAGGGAGAAGCAGCTCTGAAGATCAGAGGAATAAGGAAGCTGTGATCTGTCTCGCCACGCCTCCGACCCTTCTCAGACGATTAAGAGGCGGGCTTAACGGTGTTCTAGAACCCCGGCGGAGGGCACCTGACGGGTTCCGTACGTGACGTGTTGCTACATTAGCAGCGCCTCACAGCCGGTGACCGGTAATTACATCTCTGCTGACATTTCCCCCAGTACCGGCCCTGCAGGGGGAGATGGCTTGAGGATGGATCAAGACTCAAGGTTTGAAGGTGAGGTGAGGAGGTGCGAGGGAGGGCCGGGGGGCAGGGGGTAGGAGTTGGGGTGGGGGGGCAGGGGGGCCAGGGGGGTAACAGGGGGGCCCAGGGGGGCCCCAGTGGGGTACAGGGGCATATTCATATATTTAACATGACTGTCTTGGATGACCTAGTTAAGGCCATCAGTTAAGTCCCCCCCCCCACACACACACACGGCACTGCACAGCACACGAAGCACACGCACACGCACCACTATGCACACTACACACACAGCACTCTCCTTCCGTTCTTCTCTTGTCTTGTCTTTCCTCCCTTGTGTCTTTTGTTCTAAAGGAGTCTTCAATTAAGGCTGGATATGTGGTGCGTAGTGTGCTGAAATACGGGGTGGGGGGCTCTGGGTAGAATCTGATAAGGGCTGAATATAGCAACAACCACCCCCCGCCCACCACACACAGGGCTGAATATAGGCAACAACCTACCCCCCCCACACACACAGGGGCTGAATATAGGCAACACTACCCCCCCCCCCGCAACACAGGGCTGAATATACAACACCTACCCCCCCCAACACAGGCGCTGAATATAGCAACAGCCTACCCCTCGCCCCCAACACAGGGGCTGAATATAGGCAAGCACCTACCCCCCCTCCTCCAAACACAGGGCTGAATATAGGCAGAGCACCTACCCCCCCCCCACCAACACAGGGCTGAATATAGCAACACCTACCCCCCCCCCACCAACACAGGGCTGAATATAGCAACACCTACCCCCCCCCCACCAACACAGGGCTGAATATAGCAACACCTACCTCCCCCAACACAGGGCTGAATATAGCAACACCTACCCCCCCCCCACCAACACACAGGAGGGCTGAATATAGAACACTACCCCCCCAACACATGGGGCTGAATTAGGCAACACCTACCTCCCCCAACACAGGGCTGAATATAGCAACACCTACCCCCCCCCCACCAACACAGGGCTGAATATAGCAACACCTACCCCCCCCCCACCAACACAGGGCTGAATATAGCAACACCTACCTCCCCCAACACAGGGCTGAATATAGCAACACCTACCCCCCCCCCACCAACACAGGGCTGAATATAGCAACACCTACCTCCCCCAACACAGGGCTGAATATAGCAACACCTACCCCCCCAACACAGGGCTGAATATAGCAACACCTACCAACACACATACGAGCATGCGCATACAAACACGCATGCACCCATGCATGCACTCACACACACAAACACGCATGCACACACACACACTTGGCACACTCTCTCAAACTCTCACCCTCAATAGCCTCAAAATACACACAAACACACCCAGAGCACACACACAACAGACAAACACACGTACACAAACACACACACGCACACAAACACACAGACACAGATAAACAAACACGCCCAGACAGCGTGAGCTCTTCTCTAGTTGAAACGTCAGAGACAGCTGTTAGATGTTCATCCAAGCAGCACGCAGCTTCTCAGCTAAGCACCCAAGCCTGAACAGCAGACATACGTTGGTATTCAGCACAGCCACAGAGGCTCCGTGACAAACAACCTGGATCTCTAACATGTAACAGCCACAGAGGCTCCGTGACAAACAACCTGGATCTCTAACATGTAACAGCCACAGAGGCTCCGTGACAAACAACCTGGATCTCTAACATGTAACAGCCACAGAGGCTCCGTGACAAACAACCTGGATCTCTAACATGTAACAGCCACAGAGGCTCCGTGACAAACAACCTGGATCTCTTACATGTAACAGCCACAGAGGCTCCGTGACAAACAACCTGGATCTCTAACATGTAACAGCCACAGAGGCTCCGTGACAAACAACCTGGATCTCTTACATGTAACAGCCACAGAGGCTCCGTGACAAACAACCTGGATCTCTAACATGTAACAGGCCAGAGGCTCCGTGACAAACAACCTGGATCTCTAACATGTAACAGCCACAGAGGCTCCGTGACAAACAACCTGGATCTCTAACATGTAACAGGCCAGAGGCTCCGTGACAAACAACCTGGATCTCTAACATGTAACAGGCCAGAGGCTCCGTGACAAACAACCTGGATCTCTAACATGTAACAGCCACAGAGGCTCCGTGACAAACAACCTGGATCTCTAACATGTAACAGCCACAGAGGCTCCGTGACAAACAACCTGGATCTCTAACATGTAACAGCCACAGAGGCTCCGTGACAAACAACCTGGATCTCTAACATGTAACAGCCACAGAGGCTCCGTGACAAACAACCTGGATCTCTAACATGTAACAGGCCAGCGAACAGTCTGCTGTCACAGACAGCCAACCCTGAACAGTGCAGGCTAGAGAGTCTGACAGACTATCGCTACTGTGGAACATGGTAACGTGGTATATCTCCTGGTGGCTGTTGAGGTGTTGTTGTGATGTTGTAGTAGGTCACCTGGTGAACTTGTGTGGTGTGTCGGTGTGGACGTACCAGAGGTCATGTCAGACATGTTACAGACTGATTTTGCTCGCTGTCAGACATGTTACAGATTGACAACACTATACTACACACACACACACACACACTACACTACACACACTACACTACACAATACACACACACACACAATACACACACACTACATTATACACACACACACTACACTATACACACACACACACATACTACACTATAAACACAAACACTACCATGTGCATGCACACACTACACTATACACATACACACACACTACACTATACTACACACTACACACACTACACTACACACACTACACTATACTACACACACACTACACTACACACACTACACTATACTACACACACACTACACTATACTACACAACACTACACACTACACACACAAGGAACGGACTGATGCGTTCCTACACATCTGGGAAACACTGTGAATTTCTCCCAACACAATCATTACCCTGACTTGAGGACCCAAAGACCATAACATCCTGTTTGAACACCACGATGTCTAACAGGTGTGATGAAAGACAGGTTCGTCAAGTGAACAGCAGAACGAGGACATCGTCTGTGCAAACGGATGAAGGAACAGATGCCTTATTGTCTTTGATGACTTTAAAAGGGAAACAAGTGCTTTGTTTGCGACGGGCTTAATTGCCTGTTAACTAGCCGTGGATCACACTAATGCAGCATGTTTCAGCAGGGCCAACCAAGCCTCCAGCTGGTCGTTATCTAAAGACAACCTGAAGGCTGTTTGTGACGGTTTCACAACACGCAGACGAAGGTCCGGGGTCTTCGCTCGGGGACCGGCAGGGTTCTAACCGATGACAGAGAGGATGGAGTTCCTGGAATGTTCCCTGAAAGACTCACACATGGCCAAG
>BROE01000013.1:1561246-1630413 GCA_036571765.1 Plecoglossus altivelis | reverse complement strand
TCTCCTTCATCCTCTCCCTCTCTCCCCCCTCTCCCTCTCTCCCCCCTCTCCATCATCCTCTCCCTCTCTCCCCCCTCTCCCTCTCTCCCTCCTCTCCTTCATCCTCTCCCTCTCTCCCCCCTCTCCCTCTCTCCCTCCTCTCCTTCATCCTCTCCCTCTCTCCCCCCTCTCCCTCTCTCCCTCCTCTCCTTCATCCTCTCCCTCTCTCCCCCCTTCTCCTTCATCCTCTCCCTCTCTCCCCCGTCTCCCTCTCTCCCTCCTCTCCTTCATCCTCTCCCTCTCTCCCTCCTCTCCCTCTCTCCCATACCATGCAGCAACTTGTCAAGTCTACATTCTCCTTCTACTCCTGCATGTTCCAGATGCATCATACATGGTCCATCTTACACCTACACATCTTCTCCCTGAGTAAGATATCGTGTCCAACCGTTTCGAGGGGAGGGGAGGGTTTTCTCCAAAGAGTTTTCCTCACGTATGTTGTTGTGTGCGCCACCACCGACACATTAAAACAAGATCTTTCAGCCTGATTCACTTGAGAGCACAAGGGCGAGAGACAAGTACAAATCGATGAACAGCAGAACCTGGGTGTAATCTCATTTTTTCACTACTTCTTTATCTGACCCCTGAGGTAGGCTGCTCATCATTTTCACCAACATTGTCTCAGAACTCCCCCACTGGTTTTATTCCGGTCTTCAAAAGGATAAGCGGGCGTCGAAGGATAACAGCTCCTAGTGGAGCTTTGTGCGTCGTGTGTGTGTGAGTGCGTGAGTGTGTGTGAGTGTGTGAGTCTGTGAGTGTGTGTGTGAGTGTGTGCGGGTGTGTTCATGTGTGTGTGTGTTCGTGTGTGCGTGTGTGTGTTCATGTGTGAGTGTGTGCGGGTGTGTTCATTTGTGCGTGTGTTCATGTGTGAGTGTGTGCGGGTGTTTGTGAGAGTGTGTGTGTGTGTGTTCGTGTGTGTGTGTGCATGTGTGAGTGTGTGCAGGTACGTGTGTGAGAGAGTGTGTTTGTGTGTGTGCGCGTGTGTGAGAGTGTGTTTGCGTCTGCATGTGTGAGAGTGTGTTTGTGTGTGTGCATGTGTGAATGTGTTTGTGTGTGCGTGTGTTTGTCTGTGAGAGAAACTTTATCACCAAGATGTTCTGATACTGCAAAGACAGAGACACAGAAGACAAAGACATGGAAAATATGAATATATGTAAGAGTGTATATATATATGTGTGTGTGTGTGTGTGTGTGTGTGTGGGGTGTGTGCGCGCGCGTGCGTGCGTGCTTGCGTGTAAGTGAAGACTTCAGGACTCACTTCACAGTACATATTTCACCCCTCAAGGGTTCGAGATAGGATGTAGTGATAGGGTTTAAAGTTAGGGTTTTGACAGGAGCCTTCCTTGAGAGAGAGACAGAGAGAGAGAGACAGAGAGAGAGACAGAGAGAGAGACAGAGAGAGAGAGACAGACAGACAGACAGACAGACAGACAGACAGACAGACAGAAAGCGAGAGAGAGAGAGACAGAGAGAGAGACAGAGACAAAGAGGCAGACATACAGATACAGACAGAGAGAGACAGACAGACAGAGAGACATACAGATACAGACAGAAAGCCGAGAGAGAGAGAGAAAGACACAGACAGACAGCGAGAGAGACAGAGACAGACAGCGAGAGAGACAGAGAGAGACAGACAGCGAGAGAGACAGACAGAGACAGACAACGAGAGAGACAGAGAGACAGACAGATAGAGACAGAGAGAGACAGACAGCGAGAGAGACAGACAGCGAGAGAGACAGACAGCGAGAGAGACAGACAGATAGAGACAGAGAGAGACAGACAGACAGAGAGACATACAGATACAGACAGAAAGCCGAGAGAAAGACACAGACAGACAGCGAGAGAGACAGAGAGACAGACAGCGAGAGAGACAGAGAGACAGACAGATAGAGACAGAGAGAGACAGACAGCGAGAGAGACAGACAGAGACAGCAGACTGAAACCTCTCACCCTATAGAACTCCTCCCAGCTTTTGTTTCAGCTCCCATCCTGACTCACCATCAGCCACCACACAGCTATGACTCAACAGACACACGATAAAATGATTTACCATCAAATGAGCCAGGAACAGTATCCCCCTCTATGTAAGCATCTCTCTTCCTACTTCCTGTTTCTACGGCTTAAAGGCCTTATTTGCTTAAGAAGATCCAGAACTGTAGCGCTGCGTTAAAACCACCGTTATCAGTTTGCTCTCATTTCAACTAACCGTCTAACTTTGTGCTGCGTTGAACGCTCAGATCCTCGGCTCCCAGAGGTGGGGACAGTCCCTCACCAAGGACGAGTGATGCATTCTGGGAGACAGACTGAAGATTAGGGGACCAGGCTTAAAATAATCATCTCAAACAAATAAAAGGAAGAAAGAACCAGCGGGCCAGGAAACAAAAGGAGGACATCTTAGGTTTGACCCTGAGATTAAGCAGAAAGTCCAGAGGAAAAGGACTGTTCAAGCTAACCAACAGGTCTCAAACAGGCTGTGACAGACATGAGGCTGTGTCTCACATGGCAGCTTACAGCATGGCTCAACACTTACATCTGGATAGAGAGCTGTGGACAGAGAGCTGTGGATAGAGAGCTGTGGATAGAGAGCTGTGGATAGAGAGCTGTGGATAGGGAGCTGTGGAGAAAGGGAGACAGAGAGAGGGGAAGACAGAGAGAGGGAGATAGAGCGCTGTGGATAGGGAGCTGTGTATAGAGAGCTGTGGATAGAGAGCTGTGGATAGAGAGCTGTGCATAGAGAGCTGTGCATAGAGAGCTGTGGATAGGGAGCTGTGGATAGAGAGCTGTGGATAGAGAGCTGTGGAGAAAGGGAGACAGAGAGAGGGGAAGACAGAGAGCTGTGCATAGAGAGCTGTGCATAGAGAGCTGTGGACAGAGTGCTGTGGACAGAGTGCTGTGGATAGAGAGCTGTGGACAGAGAGCTGTGCATAGAGAGCTGTGGACAGAGAGCTGTGGACAGAGAGCTGTGCATAGAGAGCTGTGGACAGAGAGATGTGCATAGAGAGCTGTGCATAGGGAGCTGTGGACAGAGAGCTGTGGACAGAGAGCTGTGGATAGAGAGCTGTGGACAGAGAGATGTGCATAGAGAGCTGTGCATAGAGAGCTGTGGATAGAGAGCTGTGCATAGAGAGCTGTGGACAGAGAGATGTGCATAGAGAGCTGTGCATAGAGAGCTGTGGATAGAGAGCTGTGCATAGAGAGCTGTGGACAGAGAGCTGTGGATAGAGAGCTATGGATAGAGAGCTGTGGATAGAGAGCTGTGGATAGAGAGCTGTGCATAGAGAGCTGTGCATAGAGAGCTGTGGATAGAGAGCTGTGAAGGTAGGTCAACCCAACGTGCCTCGACGCTGTGAACAAGATCTCGCCATGAAGCCCCCAGGGACCGCAGGGAAGGTCAACTGATGACTTGAGAGAGAAGGCCAGACGAGGTGTAATAACTGGATGGGACGGGAGGAAGGACAGGAATGATAGCACATCAGAGAGGGAAGAAAATACGGAGAGAGACATGGGTAGAGATAGACAGAGGTGGCGACGAGATGAAAGGAAAGGGTGAGAGATGAGAGAGGTGAGGGGGAAGAGAGAGAAGGAACAAGAGAGACAGGGGTGAGGGAAGAAATGAGAGAGGAAACAGCGAGGTTGAGGAGAGAGAAGAGAAAGGGACAGAGAGGGAACAGTGGTGATAGACGAGAGAACGAGGAGAGACAGGGGTGAAGAGATGAGAGAGGAGAGAAAGAGAGAAAAACAACAGAGGGAGGGACGGAGGGACGGAGAAGGAGAGAGAGAAAGAGAAAAAGAGTGGAAGAGAGAGACAGGGGTGAGAGAGAGAGGGGAAAGCCGAGAAGAGTGAGAGGGAGTGAGGGGAGAGGGAGCAGAGAGAAGAGAGAGAGAGGAGAGGAAGAGGGGAAGAGAAGAAGGGCAGACGAAAGAGCAAAGAGAGGGAAGAGAAGAGGGAGACAAAGAGACAGAGACAAAGACAAAGAGACAAAGAGACAGACAGAAACAGATAGACACAGAGATAGAGACAGACAGAAAGAAAGAGACAGAGAAGGAGACAGAGACGAAAAGAGAGAGGAGACAAGAGAAAGAAAGCAAGCAAGAGAGCGGGAAGAGAGAGACTAACAAAAGAGTTGGGAAAAAGGAAAGGAAGAGATAAGATAATCAAGAAACGCCAAGAGACACTGTTCCACTCGTTACAATCATGCCAGAGGTGACATAGGCGGTTAGTGGAGCATCTGCAGCAGCATTCAACATGGCCGCTGGCGTTGATGCAGCCAGATTAACATCCTCCTCTCTGGTGCCGCCAGGCTGGCTGGGTCTCTTCTGAAGTGGCTCCGGCTCAGCCATGAAGCCCTGGATGTAATGACAGGGCAGGCTGAGAGCGAGGCCTACCCATGTTTCTCTGGCAAGAAATATGTTCTTCTTGCGGGTTCGGAGCACGTCATACCCACATTGTGTTTCTATTCATGGGGCTGTTGTTGCCTTCATCTGTCAGGCTAAGATTAGCTTCACATCGTCCCTGAAAAAAAGGGTGAGCTTCTCTCCTCCCTCCCTCCCGCCCCTCTTCTCTCGTGTACTCTGTTCCATCCTCTCCTTCATCCATCCTCTCCTTCATCCATCCTCTCCTTCATCCATCCTCCTCCCTCTCTCTCCTCTCCCTCCTATCCATGCCCTGCCTCCCCTCACCTCCCGTCCCTCACTACCTCTCTCTCTCTCTCCCTCGTCCCCACCCTCTCTCTCCCCAACCTCCCCCCTCTCTCTCCCCACAACCCTCTTTCCCCCCACACTCTCTCCCCCCACACTCTCCCCCACACTCTCTCCCTCCCTCTCTCTCGCCACCCTTTCATCATCTGTTCCTCCCCCCCTCGTCATCCTCCCTCCCTTTCTCCCCATCATCTTCCCTCCCTCGTCATCCTCCCTCCCTTTCTCTGTCGTTATCCCTCCCTCCCTCGTCATCTTCCCTCCCTCGTCTTCCTCCCTCCCTTTCTCTTTTATTCCCCTCACCCCTCGTCATCTTCCCTCCCTTTCTCCCTCGTCATCCATTCCTCCCTCGTCATCCATTCCTCCCTTTCTCCCCGTCTACCCCCTCCCTTTTCTAACAAAAAGTAAATCTCTTCCTCTCCCCCCCTTTCTCCCTCATCATCTCCCTCCCTTTCTCGATCGTCAACCCGTTCCTCCCTCCCTCGTCATCCTCCCTCCATTTCTCTGTCGTCATCCCTCCCACCCTCGTCATCCTCTCCTTTCTCCCTCGTCATCCCGTTCCTCCGTGCGTCTCGACGGGGCGCTGAGCAGCCCTCCCTAGGGGGCATGGTTGTTTTCTGGGAGGAATAGAGGTCAAGAGGGAAAATCAAATTAGAAGCTCATTTGATCAGGGTGGAGTGAGAGAGCCAACTTGTTCTGCAGAACAGCCCCCCGCTGGCAAGTCATTAAGGCCACGTTTATCCAGCTCCCGTATAACCCGGAGAGACCCCGCACTTCTCCTCATCTGCAGGAGAGAGAGGGCGGTACGAGCATGGGGAGGAGAAGGGGAGAAGAGTGAGATAGGGAGAAGAGGGGGAGAGAGTAGGGAGAGAGAGGGGGAGAAGAGATGAGTAGGGAGGGGAGGAGAGGGGTGAGAAGGTAAAATAAAAAGTGAGTGGAGACCGTAAGAGAGGGAAGAGGGCCAGCGATAGTGAAGATAAAGGAGGGAAGGAGAGGAGAGATAGGGAACGGAGATGAGCGATCAAAAAGAGAGAGTAGAGAGAGAGGGTTAGAGAGGGACAGCGAGAGAAAGAGGGAAAGAGAAGAGAGGGAGAGACAGAGAGTAGAGAGAGAGAGAAGAAGAGAGAGGTAGAGAGAGAGTGGTAGAGAGAGAGAAAGAGAATGACAGATAGATTTTATAGAGAGGAGAGAGAAAGAGAGAGAGGTAAATAGAGAGAGAGAGAAGAGTTCTCGAGAGAGAGGTAAAGAGAGAGAGAACCAAGAGAGGTGAGGGGAGAGACGAGAGAGAGGAGAGAGAGGAGAGACAGAGAGAGGAGAGGGAGAGAGAGAGAAGAGAGAGGCGGATAGAGAGAGAGAGTGAGAGAGAAGTGGTGAGAGAGGAGAGGGAGAGGAGAAGAATAGAAGAGAGAGAGAGAAACACAAAGAGACAGAGAGAGAGAAAGGTAAAGAGAGGACTTTATAAAAAAGACAGTAAAGATGTAGAAGGAGGAACGCGAGGCAAAGAACCAGACAGGAGAGAGGACCAAATACAAATATTCATCGTCCATCTCAAGCTAGTTTACAGTCCTGGTCTGAACACACTTATATGAAACATGTTGTAGTGAGGCTTGTGAGGAGCCTAGAGTAATGCTTACATGCTTCATGCTCCAGCACACTACAGCAAACACACCGCTTGCTGACCTTTCCAGCCATCGCTGCCCTGCCTGGGAAAGAGAAGGAGAAGTCTCTGGTCTCTCTACCGCCAAAGCGGTCTGCTGTCAGCAGTTAGGAAGTAATTCTTTTATTTCCGTCCCCCCCGTCCCGTCCCGTCCCCCCCCGTCCCTGCTTAGTGCCACAGAGGTAATGTCTTCTGATGTCCGTCTAAATGCCTGAGTGAAATACGTGCACCGAGAGGTGTGCCCGTGTAAGGAGACCCATCACATGTGTATTACCCTCAGTTAGGGGGTGAGAGGGGACAGAGAGGGAGATGGACAGGGTGAGAGGAGGGCAGACGTCTGTAGAGCGGTAGAGATATGGAGGGGTGAGAGGATACGATGTGGGAGGGGGAGGGGAGTTTGGCTGGAGGGAGAGAGGACGTAGGTTGAGGACGCATTTGACATTTGAGGAAAGAGGAAGGGAGAGGAGTGTGACACCCCCACCCCCTCAGTCTACTACTGCCCCCCCACCACCCACCCACACCCCATAAAAGAAAAGAACCATTGAAAGTTTTAAAACCTTCCATTCTCCTTGACGTGCATCGATTCCTAAAGTAGCCTGATTCAACCATTACAGCCGGTGAGGTGCAGTTGCAATCGCTCTCTCTACATCCTTCCACCCCCGGCCCCCCGGCCCCCTGCGTCCCCCCACCCCCGCTGGCCTCCCCGCCCTCGACAGCTTCCTCCCTCGCTCGTCAGACAGAGCACCGCTTATCTGGACCCAAAAGCGCTGATAAGAGGTGTTGGGTGCTAGAGTGTTGAAGACAGCATCAGCCTTCAGTCTGGCTTGCCTCCGGCAGCAGGGCCCCATTACAGAGCTCCTCTCTGTTAGCCCTCAGATAGGAAAGGACAACATTAAGACACAGGTCGATACTTAGACTGATACTCACATTCACAGCTGACAGTTTGAAGCCTTGTTTACCAGCCAAGCGAGGAAAAACTCTGAGACTGGTGGTCTTCCTGCTGTACAGTAGAGAGAGAGAGGGGTACGGAGAGACAAGCAAGAGGAATGAAGGCAGAGAGAGAGATGGAGCGGAGGGCAGTTGGGGAGGACTGGGTAAGTTCTTAAGGTGACTGATTGTAAAATGTATATCTTCCAATCCGTTCCAAGTTGTTCCATCATGGGAAACCTAACAATTTCATGTTTATTACAGTCTGAACCAAAAAGACTATAAAACAAAAGAGAGCTTTGTTTTCCCAAATTCTTCTAATTTGAACACCGGACAAGCACATATAGACGTTAGCTCATCTATTTCGTACCATCTTCGCAAGTACCGAGGTAAAAATAGGTTATAAGCTTATTGCTTGAAATCAGATCTAAGCAAAAGTGATCTGTTCCTGTCAGGCTCCACAGCAAGCATTCCTCCGTAGTTGGGGTTCCTGACCTTTAGAATCTCCCAAAAACGTTTAACATCCAGCACACTGCAATAAAATGCGGCCTGCAGTTCCTTGTGTTAGTAGATCGTTCCTGCTGAAAGACACTTTCCTGCGTTGAGTAGTGGTATCCTGCGTGAAGAGGTTCCTGGTTGCGAGGTCTGTTCCTGCGTGCTAGACTGTTCGGTGTTAAGTCAGTGTCCTGCGTAAGAAGTGTTCCTGCGTATAGCTGTCCTGCGGATGAGACCTTGTTCTGTTGTGTAAAGACTGTCCTGCGTGAACTCGTTTCCTGCGTGAAGACTGTTCCTGTGTGAAGGAAATGTGTCATAGGAAGGACAACCAGAGCAGGCCTGCCCAATCGCAAACTCTCTGTGAGAGTGTCTGACACACTCACCCACCTTGTCCTTCCATCCGTCCGTCTCACACACACCACACACACACACACACACACACAAGCAAACCACTGACGACGAGAGGACTTGCCGTGGTGCCCCTCTCGTGGCATCTACAATCCGGCACCCACACCAGCGATGCCTCAATTCTACATGACAGCCTTTTCTCCCGCCAAGATGACATCACCCATCTCAGTTGTTTACAACAGGCAGCGGTTTGTTTACAACCTACTTCAAAGAAGCTCTGACCTTTTCTAAACTCTTGACCTTCCAACTGTGAGCGGTTACCCTTCGCGTGCGCGCCGAGCTGAGGACGCGTCTCTAGAATGCTCAATGGCCCAGGACGCCTCTCAGACTCGTCTTCCTCTATACCTCCACTCGTTTCGATCCCGAAGGAGACGGCAAGTGGGCACAACACCGACGTTTGACAGACTGAGCGCCGGTCGCGTCAGACTAAGCTGAGAGCTTGTTAATGTAAAGATCGCCTGTGCGTTTACCTCGGGTCTGATTTGAGCTCGAGCGAGGTGAAGTTCCAACTCTTCAGATCTACGTTTTTGTTGTTCCAAGTCCTTCTCAGGAGTAGGAGCGATCTACACGCACACACAGCCTTAGACAAGCACACACAAACACGCACACACACCCATACACACCTACACACTAACAAGCATACACACGCCCATATACAGCTATTCACACTAACAAGCACACACACACACACACACCGATAACCTCAACACACACCAACACAGTAATAAGCACACACGCACGCCAACAGACACTGACACACTGACAAGCACACACGCACGCCAACACACACAGACACGCAACAAGCACACACACAGCCATACACACTTACACATGAACAAGCAGCTACGCACACTAACAAGCACACACACTCGCACACCAATACTCCAACACACACCGACACAGTAACAAGCACACACACGCCCATATACACCTACGCACACTAACAAGCACACACGCCAACACACACACAGACACACTAACAAGCACACACACACACACCGACACAGCAACAAGCACACACACATGCCAACACACACCGACACACTAACAAGCACACACTCATGCCAAGACACACCGACACACTAACAAGCACACACTCATGCCAAGACACACCGACACACTAACAAGCACACACACCGATACTCCAACACACACCGACACAGTAACAAGCACACACACGCCAACACACACACAGACACACCCACACACCAACACAGTAACAAGCTCACACACGCACGCCAACACACCGACACACTAACAAGCACACACACACACCCTCCCAGACTGCAGGGGTGCTGACTTCACACAAAAAGGTAAACCTGCAAACCAAACTGAAAGCGACCTTATGAGAGCGACCTCATCCGTGAGCGAATAACAAGTGGAACACTTTAACCGCTGGTCCCAGATGGAGAGGGTTCCACCGACCGCTCTGATTTGCATCTATATCGCCGCGAACGCAACACCGGGCGCACACCGCACACGGCGTGAAGGTACGATTTGCCGACTCAGGAGATTCGAAGGTTTGCCGCACTACGTCGTACCAACATGGTGATGAGCAGAAGGACAGGGTGGTGTCTCTGGAAAGAAAACTACAGTTTGATAACTATGGTTGAAAGGATGTGGTTTGGGTGTTTAAGGGTCATTTTCTACTAAATAGGAGTAAGCATAGGTCAGTTTCAGCTTCTGACTGCAGATCAAGAGGTTAAAATAGGTGGAGAAACCTCCAGTGCATCACCTTAGGTAACAGCATCTGCTAGATTAACACTTTACTCGACAACAAATAGTTCCAACCATGTCATTTGAGAGGTATGATATTTGAGAGGCTGATATTTAGCCGTAACAGCACTAGGACTTTTAACAAAGCACGTATCCTTCCGCTTTCATTAACGACCGTCAGTCGCTGGCTTTCCAGAGAATATTTACGCTTCGCTTAGCAACAGCCCGGTCCAAGTTCAGTGGGCGGAACTATTTCGTGTGGGCGGAGCCAAATAAATGATAAACAAACAAAACCAATCCGAACCTGGTGTGTCTGTTACCAAATGCACCTTGTGGGCAACTTGGATGTGAGGATGTGAGGCTAGATATCGGGGTTGCGTCTGAAAATCATCCGTACGCAGCTGCAGCACAGTCATCCCGTGTGAGGATGAGGTAGCTGTGGATCAGATGTCACACAGCACGTTTGACATGAGGTACAGAGGTAATGTCAGGTAAACAGGTAAATTCTTGCCTCCGTATTGCCATGGGAACAGACTCAAGAGAGTGTTCCCTTCCCCTTTATGGAAGCTGTTGAGTCAGGTCTGTGTGGTGTGTGTCTGTGTGTGTATCTGTGTGTGTGTGGTGTGTGTCTGTGTGTGTGTGGTGTGTGTGTACCTGTGTGTGTTGTGTGTATCTGTCTGTGTATGTGTGTATCTGTGTGTGTAACTGTGTGTGTATCTGTGTGTGTGTGGTGTGTGGTGTGTATCTGTGTGTGGTGTGTGTCAATGTGTGTGGGGTGTATCTGTGTGTGGTGTGTCAGTGTGTGTAGAGTGCATCTGTGTGTGTGTGTGTGTGTGTGGGAGGGGGTGGGTGTGTCTGTGGAGTGTATCTCTGTGTGTGTGGGGGCGGGTGTATGTGTGAGTGCATTTGTGTGTGTGTGGGAGGGGGTGGGTGTGTCTGTGGCGTGTATCTGTTTGTGTGTGGGCGGGTGTCTGTGGGGTGTGGAGTGTGTGTAGGAGGGGTGGGGTGTGCGTGTGTCTGTGGTGTGTGTGTGTGATGTGTGTAACCCTGAGATCACGTGAGTAATGTGTGTACCACTGGGAGTTAATGTACTGTAGACTGTGGGCGTGTGTATTCATGCACGTGTGGTTGCGTATACATGTACCAGTATATGCGTGTACTTGGAGTGCTATGTGGGTATGTGTGTGTGTGTGTGTGTGTCTGTGTGTGTGTGTTGGTTGAGGTTATTATGCAGGTATATGTAGCACGCAGATCCACCATCCCACCCACCAACAGAGAATATTCCGGAGCGCCGGGGGCAAGTGCAGGGTTCCATTCCTTCACAAACAACGCCATCTTTCACAAAAGCGCTCGCACATCCTAAAGGCTATCCCTCACCAGAACATTACTTCAGTCCCTGCAATGCCTGCTTCGCTGGAGACACGAAACCTCACGCAATCATTACGCAGAGCGCGCGCGCGTGTGCGTGTGTGTGTGTGTCCAAACAAGTCGTGGTCACACCATCTGCAGCATCTCGGCCCAGATTTCTGTTCAAGAACAACCAGCTTATCGATGACTTGGCTGTTCGGATCTCTATCTCCAGACCGGCGCCACGGAGAGGAGATGTTCTGTGGCTTCGCTACGTTGAGACGATCGACCGAGCGGGTGGAAGAGAAAGATTTGCAGGGAGGGAGGGAGGAAGGGAGGGGGAGAGAGAGAGAGAGAGAGATGGGAGAGAGGGAGGAAGGGGGAGAGAGAGAGAGAGGGCGCGAGAGAGAGAGAGGGCGAGAGAGAGAGGGTGAGAGAGAGAGGGCGCGAGAGAGAGAGAGGGCGAGAGAGAGAGAAAGGGAGGGAGGGAGAGAGAGAGAGAGAGGGCGAGAGAGAGAGAGAGACAGAGAGAGGGAGGGAGGCAGGGAGAGAGGGAGGGAGAGACGGGAGGTCTAAAAGCGAGGTAATTGCACCTTCCTGAGTGAAGTGTCTTTCAGACCGTCTGGTTTGCAGTGGAGACCCTAGAGGCCCGGAACATTCCATTAATCACACACGGAGCGAGAATATACACTGTCATCCCATTACAGTAAGCACAGAGATGTGAAGGGGGAGAAGGAGAAGATGAAGAGGAGAGAGGTAGATGGATGGATGGATGCTGGAAGAGTCAAGAAAGAATAAAAGAACAAAGAGATGGGGAAAAAGAGGAGAGGATGAAGGCTGAGAGGGGCGGTAAAAACATCATGAAACGACAGGTTTGTGAGGAGGGAACTGCAGACGTAGCTGGTCCGAGGGCTTTTGTGTAAACGAAGCGATGACAGCAGCGTGTCTCGTTCATGCTTGGCTAAGGCCTGCAGGGATCCACAATGCACGGATGTACAGAACAGCTTGCTCTCTCTAGCAATCCTTCTTTCTCTCTCTCTCTCTCAGTACGCCATCTCTGTTCAACTCTTCCCCCTTTTGTTTTCACAACTCTCTGAAACACTCACACACACTCTCAGTAACTCCTCTCATCTAAGCCCTCTTGTTCTCCTCCCCCCCTCACCTCCCTACTCCCTCTGGTCCAGTTCCTGAGCCATGATGAATGGCTGGTCTCTGCATCATCCAGAGAGGCAGTCATGGGTAAATATTCCAGGGTCAGGGCAGGGGCCTAAGCTTGCCGTATGCTCTGCCAGCGTCGAGGGAACCAGGCATGACTAGCCGAGCACGGAGCAACAACTCCTCTCCTGACCGATGGTGACTGATTGCCACGCCACGGGCCAGCTGTGATGTGTAGGTGCCCCAGCTAGCCAGCTGTTAGCGTTAACCAGCTTTCAGCTAAGAGGCACTCGGAACACATATCCATACCATTAGCATGCTGAGAAGAATCCTCATGCTAATAGCTAGCTTCGCGCACCGTGCATGCTAATAATAAGGAGAGATGTGGTTAGCATACTGTATGTTCGGTGGGCAAGGTGCGCAGTTGGTCAGTGATTAACTGCAGGTGCCACACCCTGATGGAGTTAGCTTTCACATTTACAGGCAAGCACGCCATTTTCAAGGATTTTACTTCATCCAGCCCCTAACTAACCGTATAAATCGATAACAAAAAATATAGATTCTGGCCACCCCGAAACACCATCACCCTTTTCAAGACATACATCAGCCCTTCCTCTCTCCACCGCGTAGCGAAGCTTCGACCCAAATCCTGCTGATTTGATGTCGGCCTTTTCACAAGGCCCAACCAGGATCTCTCTGGACCTAGTTATAAGCATGGATTCCCTGTCCTGGCCCAGCCTGGACCTAGTTAAAACCATGGATTCCCTGTCCTGGACCAGCGTAAACTCTCATGTCTATGAGAGAGGGCTTTAATAGGCCCTGAAGGGCATCTCTGAGGGTGGAGGGGAAGCTGTCGTCCCCCCTAGGTTCAGCCGAGATGGTACAGTCCACTCATCCCTCACTGCAGTAGAAGTACAGACACTCATGTTAAAAAAGTGTACAATACTCTATGCACATCGGAAGGTATTCGTACAGTTTGTATAGTTTCTATCCTGTTTAGTTTATGTATAGGAGAAATGTTAT
Source organism: Plecoglossus altivelis (assembly GCA_036571765.1). NCBI lineage: Eukaryota > Metazoa > Chordata > Actinopteri > Osmeriformes > Plecoglossidae > Plecoglossus > Plecoglossus altivelis. The sequence continues at coordinate 1,616,954 of BROE01000013.1, read as the reverse complement.
ATTTATTTTAAATTGTTTGTTGTTAGACTGTACTGTCAAATGTCTGTACTTATGTAGCACCGTGGCTCTGTGAGGCACGACATTTCGTTCCACTGTATGCACCCGCATGTAGCGGAATGACAATAAAGCACAACTTGAACTTGAACTTGAACTTGAAAAGACTATGGTAACAGTTGAAATACTGACTATGCTCACTGACTACACAAACTTTGCTGTTAGCATGGCTAGCCACTAGCCTACCAAAAGGCTAGTGGCTAGCCATGCTAACTTTTGCCTGTGCAATGGCTAGTTAAAACCCAACCAAAAACGGTTTCTTCTTCTTGTGATCCGCCCTGCGTGCGATGCCTTCCGTGCTGGATGTCATCCGGTGAAACCCCAACCGCTTTGGATGCAGGAGGTTCACCCAATGACCCTAAGGCACCGGGGGCTCCCTCCAATATCACCCTGCGTCCTGCGAGGGTCGCCTGAAATCCTGTAAGGTTTTAGAGTGTTGACCCGTCCTTCCTAGCACACGCAGATTCTCTAATGGGATGAGCCTTGAGACCAAAGCTCTGTGGAGAGCTCATAATGACCCCTTTATTAGAATCTGTGTATGCTGGACTTGGGCAGTGGACGAACAACATCTTAAACCTTCAGGACAGCGGCCTCGAGGACCAGGATTGGAGAACCCTGCCCTAAACGGCACGGCATAAACTTCGTCTATCCAGAATTGATCAATAAAAGAGCGAACCAAACTTGACTTGAGTTGCTTCTAGTAGGTTTATAAATAGAACAAGCCAGATGATTCTTGGGGTCTGCAATGCCTCTACATGGTATGCACACTAACAACTGATCTTTCAGTGAGAGAGCAAGGAAAGAGATACACAGGCGAAGCAGTTCCCTCAGAAGACTGAAACATCAGGAGACATTGGAGTCTGGTTACAAGCTGAAAAAGGTCATAAGGAGTCTGTGGAGGAGACGATCCACAAATGGAAACGATCAATTGTGCGGGCCAGAACTGAGAGGACAATTAGCTGTTGATACATTAAGTGGCAATTTCAGCGCTATCAGCTTTGCTGAGTTTCAGCAGAAGGAATATGTTTTCTAGGGTCACATTATCATCGGTTTTCACCTACTTAGGGAAAGAAGAAGAAGAAAAAACGTTTTTTGATTCGTTGCTATCCTAAACCCACCAGAATTTTTCGTTCAACTTGGCTTGCGAAATGAATACCGCCCAAAATGTTCTGTGTTAATAACAGTGTTAACCTTAACCTTGGCGTGTGCATATATCATACACCCTGGTGGGACAGTCTGATAAGATCAAATGCAACAACAACTAGAGATGAGATTTATAGAACGCTCAGAGATTTATAGAACGCTCAGAGATTTATAGAACGCTCAGAGATTCATTTCTTGTTCCTCCTACAGAATCTCCACTAATTGCAACGATGAGAAGGAAAGCCTTAGTTCTTCCCAAGAATCATTATCGGTCTTCCACTTAAGTTCTTGGTAGGGACTCCAATAATAGACCTGCAGGGAAGGGGAGGTGGATGAGACATGGAGGGGAGAAAGAGGAGGAGGCAGGAGGGAGGAGGGCCGTGAGACATGGAGGAGAGGTAGGAGGATGAGGCAGGGAGGAGGGGGGTGAGACATGGAGGGGAGGGGTGGAGGAGACATGGAGGGGAGAGGAAAGGAGGAGGGGGGGGTGCGAGGGTGACAATTTTCCCCAGCCTCCTGCACAAGCAATACGATATTGCGTCCTTAATGTATTTTCTACAGTACATTATCAGAGTATTCATTTGAATCCAAGACACAACATAATCTCTTCTTGGGGAATAATGTGTTTTCAATAGTGCGTCAGATAAGACTGGTGAAATGATGTGTTTTACCTTGGCTAAGCAGTGTGCTCAACAGTAATGGAATGTGTATATTTCATCAGTGTGGCTATCGGTTGAGCTGACATGTTAATTTGAAGTTGTGGAGAGACCAAGCTTGAGGGGATGTTAGGGAGACCAACACGACCTGTCTCTATGGCAAGAGAAGATCAATCTCATGCTGGGTGTCTCTCACCAGAATGGTCTCTCTTAATATAACATGTGTGATCACCAGTGTGTCTCTCACCAGAGTGGTCTCTCTAAATCCAACCTGTGTGTCTCTCACCAGGGCGGTCTCTCCTAATATAACCTGTGTGATCACCAGTGTGTCTCTCACCAGAGCCGTTATATCTCAGATGGGAAAATGAAACCTATAGAGGCTACAGCGACACATTATTGATCGAATGGATAAGAATCGACCAAATTCTAAACCACACAGAGCAGCTGTGCTGTCATTTTATTAGAAACAATCTGAAATCGATGAAATAGAAGTGTCATTGTTGGGTTGAAATTGGTATGCGGTGAGTTGGCGGTGAAATGGAAAATAATGAAAGTAAGGGAACATCTGCAAGTGTCTGGTATAATACTGTAGACCTGTGTGATCTGACAGCTGTGCTTTCCTGTGGACCTACATTAACCTTGTCTAGCGGTGTAACATCTCAGCTCTGGTCCAAGATGAAAACCAGCAATCCTATCCTCTCCACACTCTGGTTTAGCCATTAAAAAAAACAGACCAAATTCTATCCAGATTTACCAGTGCCAGAGGTGCATTGAAGTGAAGTGAAGTGACGTATTGTCAAGTATGGTTACCCATACTCGAAATTTTACCTCTGCATTTAACCCATCCAAGTGCACACACAGCAGTGAGTAGTGGGCAACCGCATCGCACCACACAGTGAAAACATACACCCGGAGAGTTGGGCAGCTATTGCGTCCAGCCGCCCTGGAAGCAATTGGGGGTTCGGTGCCTTGCTCAAGGGCACCTCAGTTATGGTATCGAAGGCAGAGACTGCCCATAGATGTGTCAATACAGCTTGCAGTTATGTTCTCTCCAGAAAACACACACCACTCATCTCATCTCTACACGATGAGAAAGCCATGGTCACAAACGCATCTCCGCTTAGCATAAATTAGACAAAAACTGTGGCACCCTCAGATAAAAGTGGAGGAGATTTCACCGCTTCTCAATGAGACGTTTCTCAAAGTGAAATTCAAAGTCATGGAGTGGACCATCTGCTACTTAGATCTGGATAACTCCTCACGTTCATCCTTAACTATGTGAAATGTTTCTGAGCTCAAAATCAAGGTGAAGAACGGGCATTAAGGATAACTCGATTTCAGTCTCGGTGCGGAACGGCACCCGGCAGTGGAGTTGAATTAACGCAGCAGTCAGAGAGAGGCTCTGTTGATATTCAATTTGAGGCGGCTTTGGAAGGTTTAAACCCTGTCCATTCAATAACACGCAATGGAGAGATTCTCGCTCTTAACATACGTGTGGTTGTGAGGCCTGGTCATGGTGTAGGGTGAACGAAGAACCATCGCGTCACACGGCGAAACATGTCGACGTCAAATCCGCTTCTTTCTCCTCGTCAACCTGTTCTGTTCTGACATCTTAGTTTCTGGCTTCATGATCTGTCTTCTGGCTGAGAGCACCTGCAACATGAACACATTATCATGAGTGAAAATAAATGAATCGTTTAAAAATGATGGCAATGGTATTTAGTATTACCAATAATCAATTGTTGGTTGTTATTATTATAATTATTCTTAACATTCGTATGATCAAAATGATGATGACTACTGTAATGCTTACTGATGGAGAACCAAGTGGAGAGGGGAACTATTCATTTGCTCTGTGGGGGGCCACCATTGCCCCACGGCTGTCCAATCAGGGGTGGAGCAGAGCCCATGGCTGTCCAATCAGGGGTGGAGCAAAGGGCAGGTGGTCCAATCGGGGTGGAGCAGAGGGCAGGTGGTCCAATCAGGGGTGGAGCAGAGGGCAGGTGGTCCAATCGGGGTGGAGCAGAGGGCAGGTGGTCCAATCAGGGGTGGAGCAGAGGGCAGGTGGTCTGACCAGGGGTGGAGCAGAGGGCAGGTGGTCTGACCAGGGGTGGAGCAGAGGGCAGGTGGTCCAATCAGGGGTGGAGCAGAGGGCAGGTGGTCCAATGGGGGTGGAGCAGAGGGCAGGTGGTCCAATCAGGGGTGGAGTAGAGGGCAGGTGGTCCAATCAGGGGTGGAGCAGAGGGCAGGTGGTCCAATCAGGGGTGGAGCAGAGGGCAGGTGGTCTGACCTGGGGTGGAGTAGAGGGCAGGTGGTCCAATCGGGGTGGAGCAGAGGGCAGGTGGTCCAATCAGGGGTGGAGCAAAGGGCAGGTGGTCTGACCAGGGGTGGAGTAGAGGGCAGGTGGTCTGATCAGGAGTGGAGCAGGCCTGGATGGATAATTGAGGTCTGACATCCAGCTGTGTCACCAAGCGCCCTCCCAGAACGTACTGCTAACTGCCTGGTGTTCAGGCTGAGATAATGAGGCCTGCCCTGGCTGAGATAATGAGGCCTGCCCTGGCTGAGATAATGAGGTATGCCCTGGCTGATGAGAGATGAGCGGCTTTGAACTCTGGACGAGGAGCAGAACTGCTGGACTCAGCAGAAGCTGGAGAGGAGCTCTGCTGTAACATCAGAGTCTCTTTCACTCACTCCCTATGTCTCTCTCTCTCTCTCTCTTTCACTTTCACTCACTCCCTATGTCTCTCTCACTTTTACTCACTCCCTATGTCTGTCTCGCTCGCTAGCTTTCATTCACTCCCTATGTCTCTGTCTCTCTCTCTCTCGCTTTCACTCACTCCCTATGTCTCTCTCTCACTCGCTTTTACTCACTCCCTATGTCTCTGCTGCTCGCATCGCTAGCCTTTCATTCAGCTCCCTATCAGGTCTCTCTCCTCTCTCATCTCTCATGTCGCACTTCACTCAATCCCTATGGGCATCACTGCACCACCTAAGTCTAAACCAGCGTCTCTTCTCACTTCCCCTCGCCTGTCTCTCTACTCTTTCACTCACTCCCACCCTATGTCTCTCTCTCTCGTTTACTCACTCCCTGTCTCTCTTTTACTCACTACCGGTCTTTCTCTCACTCTCCCTGTACTACTTACTCTTATCACTCCCTCCCCTAGTCTTGCATGCATCTCCCTGTCTCCTCGCAGTATACATTCCCTGGGGTCTTTCTCTCTCTCTCTCCTGTACTCGTCAGTAACCTCCTGTCTTTTCCTCGTCTCTCCTGTCTCTCAGTAAACTCATCTCTTCGTCTCGTCACTCCATCCTCTGTTCTCTATCAGTAACATCGCCATGTCTCCTGTCTCTCTCTCCCCACCCCCCAACCCCCCACCCCCTCCTCTCTTCTCCTCTCCCTGTCTCTCAGTAACTCCCTGTCTCTCAGTAAGCATCCGCTTGTACTCTCAGTAAACTTTAGATCCTCTGTCTCGTCAGTAACGTTCCGCTTGTCATCGTGCAGTAATTCAAAGTCTCGTCAGTAACTACCCTGTTACTCTCAGTACTCCCTGGTTCTCTCAAGTAACTTTCACCTGGTTCTTTCCTCTCTCTCTAGCCCTGAATATTCGCCCAATTTTCATTACCGTTTATCGCGCTTCACTCAAGACACTCTGCAAGTACCCTATGTCTTCTCACGACTGTCGATATCTCTAGCATAACTCTCGGATCCTATGGTTCTCTCACGCATCACTCCATCTCCTACTCCCTCTCTCCCCTCCTGGTCCCCCCCCCTCTCTCTCGCCCTCCTCTCCCTCTCTCTCTCCCCCCTCCTCTCTCTCATCCCTCCCTCCTCCTTGTTGCTCACAGGAATGACAGTTTTTGTATCAAAAGAATGGAGAGACACTTGCGAAGTAGCGCGGGCACAGTTTCACTCTCTTCTACATTCCGCCTTATCATCTTACATCCCCTCCTCATCTCGTTCTCTCTGAATGATTGAAGGTGAGAGGATGTGCATGGCTGTGGCGGGGGGTGGGGGATTTTACACATGGTACGAGACCCACTCACTGATCACGGCACGCTTGGGTAAATTGCATTCCTTATCTCAACGCTAACCACCACTCGGATGCCTCTCTCTCTCCCTCCCCCTCTCTCTCCCTCCCCCTCTCCATCCCTCCCCCCTCTCTAAATACACACCTCTGGTCAGTTTCGGGAAATCTGGAATCATGAATTCCAAACCACTTCACGTCGTAGGTTCCATCTCTCTCGATCCGTCTCAAAATGATTGAATAGAACAGAAAACCCCCTCAGTTCTAATCTGAGGGGATCCTGTTGTCTCCTGTGGTCTCCTGCTGTGTCCTGAGGTCTCGTTTGGTCTCCTGCAGTCTCGTGTGGTCTTCTGATGGTTCTTCTGTTGCTCCTTGTTGAGGTTAAAGTGCTGCTAGCTCAGAACCCTCCAGCCTGCTTCTGGTCTCACATCCCAGGTGGTTTCATTAGCCAACTCTCATCAACACATCCTGGCAGGCTGATTGGCTGACTGACAGGCAAGCAGGCAGGCAGGCAGGCTAGATGACTGACAGGCAGGCAGGCAGGCAGGCAGGCAGGCAGGCTGGCTGGCTGGCTGGCAGGCGGGCGGGCAGGCTAGATGACTGACAGGCAAGCAGGCAGGCAGGCTGACTGACTGGCACGCAGGCAGGCAGGCAGGCAAGCTGACTGACTGACTGACTGGCACGCAGGCAGGCAGGCAGGCAGGCAGGTAGGTAGGTAGGCTGGCATTTCTGCTGATGCATGGAGTCAAGGAGACAACCCTAACACACACCTCACCTCCTATTGATGGAACACTAACGTGTAAGAACCTGTTTCCCTGGAGGGCCAGTGAGCGTTGCACTCATTCCTCAGAACAAGAACTGTTTTCAGCATCCTCCTCCTCCTCCTTCCTCACTCTCTCCACATCTTCCTTCATCTTCCTCCTCCACAGTTTTCCTGCTCCACCAGTCCTCCACCTCCCTCCTCCATCTCCTCCCCCTACCCCCCTCCTCCCCTTCCTTCCTCCCTCCTTCCCTCCCTCCCTCCCTCCACCCCTTACCTCCCTCCCTCCTCCCCTTCCTCACTCCTCCCTCCCTCCCTCCACCTCTTACCTCCCTCCCTCCTCCCTCCCTACCTTCCTCCTCCCTACCTCCCTCCTCCCTCCCTACCTTCCTCCTCCTCCCCCTCTCCCTCGCCTCCCTCTCCACCCTCTCCACCTCCTTCACTTCTGTGCTGCAGGGTCCATTACTCATGTCCTCCAAGAGGATCTGGAAGGATGGGCTCCGTGTGTGGTGTGTGTGTGTGTGTGTGTGTGTGTGTGTGTGTGTGTGTGATAAAGCCTCGACAGTGTCTGCCGTGTGTGTGGCCCAGGCGTGGCAGAGACAGAGAAAACTAGCTGTACTACACTAACCCTGATACAGCCTCCTCGCTTCGCCTTCACTGCCAGCCTATCAGATCTACCCACTGATCATGCTTGTAGCGTCCTCCTGAACACACCGCTGCCTGACAATAGACCATCTTCGGAGAGAGAACTCCTTTAAAAAGGTGTTTGCTTGTGACACTTCAAGATGAAGAGGCTGGCGTGGGGAAAGGAAGAGTCTCTCTCTCTCCTCTCTCCCTCCCTCTCTCCCTCCCTCTCCCCCTCTCTGTCCCTCTCTCCCTCCCTCTCTCCCTCCCTGTTCTGTTGTTATCAGGGCGCCGGGAGGAGAGTAAATACACACAATCAGATCCGAAACAAACGAGGATGTTTCCAAGCGGAAGTAACATGATGCTCGTGCAGATTGATAAGAAGAGCATGCTGGGACGACAGCGCTCGTCTCGTCTGATAACAGCGGCTCTCCGGGTAAGAGAGACAGCCTGTCAACAACTGCTTCCGTGGCAGGGTTTTTCCAAAGAGAACGATTGTAGCATGCGACATACAAAGGCTACTGAGACTGTTTCACACAGGAACTTATGCTGCATCTGCTCTTGATAATGAACTTGCCTGGTACACTGAGTCGGAGGCAGGTTGGGATATTAAACGGTGAACTTCAAAGTTAAGAGATGGAAGAAAATATGTTAGACATACTAGTTTTGGTGATTACTATGAATAGAAACACATGAGGGAGGGGAGATCCGATAAAGTTTGGAGAATCTCACCGCTCTACACCAGTAAAACAGGGAACGTAATCTAGGGCTTTAAATATGTTCTCCGATGTACCATCGTTCAGGCAGAGGTGAAATGAAAGGATATATGGAGGTCAAGTTTTGAAGACACTTAAAAAAAATAAAATGCTTTGAGGGTGTACCTTCAAACTAAATTTCAATAACAGGCCTCATTAAACTGATATGACTGCCCAGGGCATATGGTGAGGAGTGAGAGAACGCAGGAACGAAAGAGAACCGAGGGAGAGAGAGACACAAAAACAAACACATGAGAGAGATTTTGTGAGGCTGAGAGAACACAGAAACAGAGAAGAGTGGAGGAGAGAGAGAGCAGAGAGGGGGAGAGGTGGGGTAGGGGGGGGGGCTGTGTGGGGAGGAGAGGAGAGGGCGAGGGGAGAGAGGGGGACACGATTGGAGGTCATCAGTGGAGATGTGAGGAGAGAGACACAGAAACACAGAGGAGAGTGAGCGAGAGACACAGAAAGACAGAGGAGAGTGAGGGAGAGAGAGACACAGAAACACAGTGGAGAGTGAGGGAGAGAGAGACACAGAAACACAGAGGAGAGTGAGGGAGAGAGAGACACAGAAACACAGAGGAGAGTGAGGGAGAGAGACACAGAAACACAGAGGAGAGTGAGGGGGAGAGAGACACAGAAACACAGAGGAGAGTGAGGTGAGAGAGACACGAGAAAACACAGAGCGAAGTGAGGGAGAGAGAGACCACGGAGATGAGGAGAGGTAGGAGAGAGGGAGTGAGTGAGGAGAGACACAGGAACACAGAGAGGAGTGAGGGATGAGAGAACGAAACACAGAGGAGAGTGAGGGGGAGAGAGACACAGAAACACAGAGGAGAGTGAGGGAGAGAGAGACACACAGAGGAGAGTGAGGGAGAGAGAGACACACAGAGGAGAGTGAGGGAGAGAGAGACACAGAAACACAGAGGAGAGTGAGGGAGAGACAGAAACACAGAGGAGAGTGAGGGAGAGACAGAAACACAGAGGAGAGTGAAGGAGAGACAGAAACACAGAGGAGAGAGAGGGAGAGAGAGACACAGAAACAGAGGGGGGGGGAAGGAGTACAGACGAAAGCCAAGAAAAGTCTTCATTTCATTGGGTGGCAGTAGAGGCAAGCTCACAAGATTTATGTGTTAATAGACTCTGAATCTGCTCTCTGTCCCACCACACCGCCCGGCTACAGCGTAGCAACCGGGAGGCGTGAGGAAGAAAGATGACAGGTAATAACACAGGACAGTGAAAACTTAATATAAAGGTTATTTCAGACGCTGAACAGAAGGTGAGTGAAAGACGACGAGGGGAAAGGATGAGGGGAAAGGAGAGAGAAAAGGATGAGGGGAAAGGAGAGAGAAAAGGATGAGGGGAAAGGAGAGAGCAAAGGATGAGGGGGAAGAAGAGAGAGGATGAGCGACGTGGGTAAAGGAGAGAGAAAAGGGATGAGGGGGAAAAGAGAGAGGATAAGCGACGTGGGGAAAGAAGAGAGAAAAGGATGAGGGGAAAGGAGAGAGAAAAGGATGAGGGGAAAGGAGAGAGCAAAGGATGAGGGGAAAGGAGAGAGAGGATGAGCGACGTGGGGAACAGAGACGGAGAGAGACGGCGATGAAGAGGTGGGTGTTGTAAAGAAGAAATGTGACAGAGTAAGAACGAGATACAGAGTCTAAAGGGTCAACATCCATTCGTGACAATACTGTAATATACCATCAAATCACATCTGGAGGAATCCCCTCAACATTTATGTCTGTCCCCATACACGCGTATATGAACTCAAGGGCAGATGTAATAAACCTAAGATACAATCTATAAGACATATCCACTACCTGATATATATTAAATATATATATTATATATATATATATATATATATATATATATATATATATATATATATATATATATATATATATATCCACAGAACCAAGCAGCCTTGCTGTTCAAACACTCCTAACATCAAGACCAAACATGGTTTATATGCACACAGGGAATCCATGGAGACAGACAGCATCACCTTTCTTCCTCTGACTCTGACACTGTGTTGGGAGGGATAATGCGAAGATGCCCAGCTCTTCTTCTCTGCTCCAGAGATGAGCAGAGGGCGCAAGTGGGGAGGGCAGCAGGATCTGGAAAGTTCCGACCGCCTTGAATACCAATGAAGAGATTTTAATCTTCTGAATTTGGCTTCTGAAAGAAGCCGGGCAAGTCAAGCTCCGTGTTGGTTTAGGATAAGTAGACAGGTCACACGCACGTGCACGCACGCACGCACACGCACGTGCACTCTCAACCATACTTGTATACACATGGACACAGGCTTGCATGCACAAACACACATACATATACACCCACTCACTCAACCACAGTAGTTTACACATGGACACAGGCTTGCACGCTCAAAACACACACACACACACACACACACACACCTCACACACACACACACACACACACACACAGGACAGCAGCGAGTGGGGACCAGGGTGCAAAGCAGGCAGAGTGAAGGGGGGAGGAGGAGAGGTGGGGGAGGGTGGGAGGAGGGGTAGTGGAGGGGGGAGGAGGAGAGGAAGAGGAGGGGTGGGAAAGGGGGGGATAGTGAAGGGGGGAGGAGGAGGGGTAGAGGAGGGGGTGGGGGAGGGGGGGAGAAAGGAGGGGTGGTGGAGGGGTGGGTGTTATTGGGTGAGGGGGGAGAGGAGGGGTGGTGGAGGGGGGGAGGAGGGGTGGAAAGGTGGAGGGGGTAGTGAAGGGGGTAGTGGAGGGGGAGGAGGAGGGGTGGTTGGATGAGGGGAGGAGGAGGGGTAGTGTTTGAGGATTGAACAGAAGAATAGCAAGATAGGAGAGGTCACGGAGCCACAGCCTGTGTGGGCTTGTGCTACTCTAAACAGTTCTCTCCCCCTCCTCTCTCTTTCTCCCTCCGCCTCCCTCTCTATTACTCTCCCCCTCCCTCTCTCTCTCTCTTTCTCCCTCTGTCTCCCTCTCTCTCTTCCTCCCCCTCCCTCTTACTTTCTCCCTCTCTCTTTGTCCCTCCCTTTCTCTTCTCCCTCCCTCAGCAATCACTTTCCAACTCTTACTCTCCCCCACCTCAATCTTATCCTATTTTTCTCTTTCTCGCTCCTTCTCCCTCATTAACATTTCACCTTCCATCTCGTTCTCGCAGTTATTTACTCTCTCCCCCTCCCATTCTGTCCCTCTTCCTCTCAAACATCGCTCTCCCTCTCTTGCTCGCTTTCCCTTTCTCTTCTCTTTGTTCCTCTCCCTCTCTCTTCCTATGAGCGTGTGCAAAGGTGGCAGAGCCTGTGTGACTGGAACCTCTGACTGTGAACCTCTCAGCCTCTCTGATCATCGCAGACCGTTGATCCTCACCTATCCACCCCCCACCTCACTTTCCAGCCGGTTGCCGAGGGATAGGCAGCACTGCTCCTCAGTCCGTGCCACGGAGAATCGATACGACAGCTCCCATCCTCCTCTGACTACCGCTGTGTCTCCACAGCTGCTGTGGGGGCAGTGCAGGTGTGAGGCAGTGCAGGTGTGCAGGTGTGAGGCAGTGCAGGTGTGAGGCAGTGCAGGTGTGCAGGTGTGCGGCAGTGCAGGTGTGAGGCAGTGCAGGTGTGCAGGTGTGCGGCAGTGCAGGTGTGCAGGTGTGAGGCAGCGCAGGTGTGCGGCAGCGCAGGTGTGCGGCAGTGCAGGTGTGCAGGTGTGAGGCAGTGCAGGTGTGCAGGTGTGAGGCAGTGCAGGTGTGCAGGTGTGCGGCAGCGCAGGTGTGCGGCAGCGCAGGTGTGCAGGTGTGAGGCAGTGCAGGTGTGAGGCAGCGCAGGTGTGCAGGTGTGAGGCAGCGCAGGTGTGCAGGTGTGAGGCAGCGCAGGTGTGCAGGTGTGAGGCAGTGCAGGTGTGCAGGTGTGCGGCAGCGCAGGTGTGCAGGTGTGCGGCAGCGCAGGTGTGCAGGTGTGAGGCAGTGCAGGTGTGTGGCAGTCCAGGTGTGTGGCAGTCCAGGTGTGAGGCAGTGCAGGTGGGCAGGTGTGAGGCAGTGCAGGTGGGCAGGTGTGAGGCAGTGCAGGTGGGCAGGTGTGAGGCAGTGCAGGTGGGCAGGTGTGAGGCAGTGCAGGTGGGCAGGTGTGAGGCAGTGCAGGTGGGCAGGTGTGAGGCAGTGCAGGTGGGCAGGTGTGAGGCAGTGCAGGTGGGCAGGTGTGAGGCAGTGCAGGTGGGCAGGTGTGAGGCAGTGCAGGTGGGCAGGTGTGAGGCAGCGCAGGTGTGCAGGTGTGAGGCAGTGCAGGTGTGAGGCAGTGCAGGTGTGCAGGTGTGAGGCAGTGCAGGTGTGTGGCAGTCCAGGTGTGTGGCAGTGCAGGTGTGTGGCAGTCCAGGTGTGTGGCAGTCCAGGTGTGAGGCAGTGCAGGTGTGGGGCAGTGCAGGTGTGGGGCAGTGCAGGTGTCCATGTCTCTGGGATTGAGCTCGGCTGCGTAGAGGGATAGAGAGCTGAGAGAGGGGTCACGACCTGCAGAAGTCTCATCTAATATGGATGTGCTGGAGAGAGGCCTGGAGGCAGAGAGGAGGGGAAATGTCAGACCATAAGGGTGGTCTACACACATCTGAGCCATCTGTGTGAGTGTGAGTATGGTAGAGTGTGTGTATGGTAGAGAGTGTGTGCATATGGCACTGAGTATGTGTATGGTAGAGAGTGTGTACGGTAGAGTGTGTGTGTGTATGGTAGAAAGTGTGTGCATATGGTACTGAGTGTGTGTATGGTAGAAAGTGTGTGTGGTAGAGAGTGTGTGTGTGGTAGAGAGTGTGTGTATACGATACTGAGTGTGTGTATGGTAGAGTGTGTATATGGTAGAGAGTGTGTGTGTGGTAGAGTGTGTGTATATGGTACTGAGTGTGTGTATGACAGTGAGTGTGTGTATGGTAGAAAGTGTGTGTATGGTAGAGTGTGTGTATGGTAGAGAGTGTGTGTGTATGGTAGAGAGTGTGTGTGTATGGTAGAGAGTGTGTGTGTATGGTAGAGAGTTTGTGTATACGATACTGAGTGTGTGTATGGTAGAGTGTGTATATGGTACAGAGTGTGTGTATATGGTAGAGAGTGTGTGTATATGGTAGAGAGTGTGTATATGGTAGAGAGTGTGGGTGTATATGGTAGAGAGTGTGGGTGTATATGGTAGAGAGTGTGGGTGTATATGGTAGAGAGTGGGTGTATATGGTAGAGAGTGTGTGTATATGGTAGAGAGAGTGTGTATATGGTAGAGAGTGTGTGTATATGGTAGAGAGAGTGTGTATATGGTAGAGAGTGTGTGTATATGGTAGAGAGTGTGTGTATATGGTAGAGAGTGTGTGTATGGTACTGAGTGTGTGTATGGTAGAGACTGTGTGTATGGTAGAGAATGTGTGTATATGGTAGAGAGTGTGTGTATATGGTACTGAGTGTGTATATATGGTAGAGAGTGTGTGTATATGGTAGAGAGTGTGTGTATGGTAGAGAGTGTGTGTATATGGTACAGAGTATCTCTATCCAGCCGATATTTAAAATAACCCAGACTACTTCAATATGACATGTGATTTTAGACCAGTTTGGCCTGGGTCTTTTACATGTCTTCTTACATATCAAGTAAAGTGCCAATTGTATCTTTAAATGAGGGATCATATTCTGACATCTGAACATAGTTAAAGGAGATATGCTTGTATATGGTTGGTGGGTCTGGCTCTTACTCAACTATTGAAACTAGCGTCTTTCCACACTCTAACAACTGTTTGTCTTCAGACAACATGAACTACAAATGCGTGACTGTCGATTCTCAGCCTTTCATAACTGAAATACACAAACATACAGCTAATCACACCGATATAAACTGACCCACGTACAAAACTAAGCATTTGGAGGCAGATGATGTTGTGTTACGAATCCTTTAGACTAGTCTTTCGTTTCTCCACTTCAAGACAAACGAGTGTATTAGATTTCCGTTGTTGATCGTTTAACCACAAGTGATAGATTTGTTAAAAGCAGTGTCAATAAATACTTCAAATTTACTCATTAGCTTCTGCCATAGTAACAAACGTAAAACGGTTGCCAATAAAATCTCAAATCGCATTTGAAAAGACGGTAGAATAAGTGATGACGTAGCCAAGCCGCTAAATAACGTGATTGCGTAAATCCAGCCCAGATTAGGCCCGTCCTCACCTGAACCACACCACAGTGCCAACAAGCAGTATCATTTTCCAAAGACACTAGATTTGTCGCTAGTCGTTTAATTTAGCTTTGTTTTGTCGCTAGGGAAGGTGAAAAATCGCTAAATTAAGTGACGACAAAGTCATACATTAAAGAGTTACCAAACCCCACTGATGATTGTTTATGATTGGTGACTAGACCGAAACTGTAAAAGAAGATGAAAAAATGTAGAAATCCACCGTAACAAAGATCCTATATCACGATCAGCCACTTTCCAGCGCACGCTCCAATGCAATCACCTTCATTTAATTCACTGCACACTTGTTTTGTATTGACGCAGCCAGTGAAGGTGAATTGTAATGCTCTTGACGGTTTCTACTAGTTACCTACAGCCACGGTGAAGGATCGTCGGCTCAAGTAAATGACACGATCAGAGAATGTGTGTGTGTGTGTGTGTGTTTACTTTCCCTAATTAAGTTGCAGTTGTAAGTAAAGAAAAACACACACATTGTAAATGAATAATAGAGAAAGTGAGTGAATTTGATGGAAAGAATGAAAATATTTGAAGCCATGGGGCGTCTTAATGACATAGAAATGCCTAGTGGAGGTAAACAAACATAGATTATAAATATGCTCTTGTTTCAGAAGGCTGCACTCAACACAATGCATCCATCACTTCTCCTTGTTTATCTGGATGAATCATAATTGTGCGTAAGAGTTTTCCTGCCTGTCTGTCTGTCTGTCTGTCTGTCTGTCTGTCTGTCTGCCTGCCTGCCTGCCTGCCTGTTTAAATGCATGTCTGCCTGCACGTCTGTCTGTCTAACAGCATGTCTGCCTGCCTGTTTGTCTAACTGCATGTCTGCCTGCCTGTCTGTTTGTCTGTCTAACTGCATGTCTGTCTGTCTGCCTGCCTAACTGCATGTCTGCCTGCATGCCTGTCTGTCTTATTGCCTGTCTGCCAATCTATATTTCCTTGATGGCTGTCTGTCTGCCTAGCCGCCTGTTTATCCTTGAAGGCTGCCTGTCTGTCTTACTGTTTGCCAGTCCCAGAATTACACCATGAATAATCATAGACTTCAGCTCTGTGAAAGGATCCTCATGAATAATTTGATTATCTTCACATAAGGAGACGCGAGGTAAACAGGAAGACTCAATCAGCCCATCCGGTGAGGGCTGGTCTCTTCTGACATCTAGAACGACATCAAGCTGCCCTACAGCAGAGCCCTGGGCGTTCTGTCTGCTACTGTCTATCTACCCAGGCTTTCATTATTATCATTATTAATAGTGGTAATACTACTACTAATAATAGTAACTTGTATTTATATGACTTTTCTCACACCCAAGAATGCTTTACAGAGTAATATGCCCATTTGTCTGCCTGCCTGCCTGCCTGCCTGCCTGTCTGCCTGCCTGTCCATCTGTTTGCCTGGCTGCCTGTCTGCCTGCCTGCCCATCTGTCTGCCTGCCTGTCCATCTGTCTGCCTGCCCATTTGTCTGCCTGCCTGTCTGCCTGCCTGTCCATCTGTCTGGATGTCTGCCTGCCTGCCTGCCCATCTGTCTGCCTGCTTGTCTGCCTGTCCATCTGTCTGCCTGCCTGCCTGCCCATCTGTCTGCCTACCTGACCGTCTGTCTGCCCGTCCGTCTGTCTTTAGCGTTATTTTGCCTACCAGTCTGCCAGCCCATCTGTCTGTCTGCCCATCTGTCTGTCTGTCTACCTGCCTACCTGCTTGGCCATCTGTCTCTCTGCTTGCCCGTTTGTCCGTCTTCAGTGTTGTTCCATTTCAAATTCCCACCTTGTCACATGTATTGTCGATACTGACTCTAATAAAGGGTCATTATGAAGCTTCCACAGAGCTTGGTAATGCCCCATTCATTAGAATCAGGTGTGCTGGAGCAGGGAAACATCTAAAACCTTCAGGACAGCGGCCCTCGAGGACCAGGATTGGAGACCCCTGAGTTAGGGGTGACAGTATGGATTACAGGTTCAGATACGCTGCGGGGGACCAATAAGGACCAGGACAGATGTACACTTACCTGCTATAATACATCTGAAACTTAAACCTTGAGACTGTGTTCTATATTGTTTGCCTTGTCATATCTCCCTGGCCTTCGCAGTGCAATTTATGCTGGCAATGAATGGCTATCTAAGCAATAGAAACATTAACTTCTCTCTCTCTCCCCCTTCTCTCTCCCCCTTCTCTCTCCCCCATCTCTCCCTTCCCTTCTCTTCCTCTCTCGCACAGCTCCACACACACACACACACACACACACACACATTTCTTAATTGCCATTCTCCGCACATGCTCTTGGCGTTTCTCCCCGTCTGTCTCCCCCCCTCCTTCCTTCTATCCAAACACACACACACACACACACATTCCACACACACACACACACAACTTACTCCAACCTCTGCCTCCCTGTGGGAGTTTTAATTAAGATTTCCCAGGCAGACAAGGTTCCCTCCATCCTCAGACCAACCGCTACTTGAGTCTGTCAGATAAGCCGTACGCAAAGAGGGAGATAAATGGCAGCACTGAGAAGTGATTGTAATTAGACATGTCCGCCGGTCTTTCCGACGGAACGCCACGCCATTAACACCTTCTGCATAGACTATCTTAGAGACTAGCTGACCAATCTCCAACCGCTCTGGCAGACAGACTGCACACAGTATTCATTTGACACCAGGCGTGTTCGTTTAGCTTGTTGAAGTGTTTAAATAGGCCCACATTTGTGATGTGGACATATGTAAATCTTCCTGATGTTGAATTAATACTTGCTGTGCGTGGGTTACCTTCTTCCTTGACTCTGGGCAACTTTCTAATCTCAATCATAATTTAATTATCTTTTTGTGATGTGAGATCTTTAGGATTTTTCATAGTATAAAATAACAGTAGACAATATGATAAGTATAAAAGATAATGAGAATTTGTAAAACACATTTGCATAGCTTGTTTTTCAACAACAACAAAGAATCTACATTTTGGTTTCCAAACAAAATAGTCACTTTATCATAAATTACTTGGTTAACTTTTCTTCCACTTTTTCGAAAACGGTTTTTTTTGAGAGAAAAACAACAACCTTATAAAACAGAAACAGAAATCACACATGAAGTGAAAGGAGGACACAGGTGAGCAGAGTACAGTAGACTACAGTGGAGTACAGTAGACTACAATAGAGTACAGTAGAATATAATAGAGTACAATAGACTACAATAGAATACAGTAGACTACAATAGAGTACAGTAGACTACAATAGAGTACAGTGGAGTACAGTAGACTACAATAGAGTACAGTAGACTACAGTAGAGTACAATAGAGTACAGTAGACTACAGTAGACTACAATAGAGTACAGTAGACTACAATAGAGTACAGTAGACTACAGTAGAGTACAATATACTGCAATAGAGTACAGTAGAGTACAATAGACTATAAGACTACAATAGAGTACTGTAGACTACAAGAGTACAATAGAGTACTGCAAAGTGCAGCAGAGTACAGTAGACTATAATAGAATACAAGACTACAATAGAATACAGTAGAGTACAATAGACTACAGTAGACGACAGTAGACTACAATAGAGTACAGTGGAGTACAGTAGACTACAATAGAGTACAGTAGAATATAATAGAGTACAATAGACTACAATAGAATACAGTAGACTACAATGGAGTACAGTGGAGTACAATATACTACAATAGAGTACAGTGGAGTACAGTAGAGGACAGTACACTACAATAGAGTACAGTGGAATATAATAGAGTACAATAGAGTACAGTGGAGTACAGTAGACTACAGTAGAGTACAATATACTGCAATAGAGTACAGTAGAGTACAATAGACTATAAGACTACAATAGAGTACAGTAGACTACAAGAGTGCAATAGAGTACTGTAAAGTTCAGTAGACTATAATAGACTACAAGACTACAATAGAATACAGTAGAGTACAATAGAGTACAGTAAAGTACTGTAGAGTAGACCTCTTATCAAGTACTCATCACTGAGGCAAATCCTTCCCATCTTTTAGGCATAGATCAGTACCTTCAATATTTAGCCGTTTCCATTTGAAAATGTTTAAATGGTAACTATCGCAACAAACATACAGTAACACATAATTTACGTATGTGCAGATTCAAAATCGTCAGTATGTAATTGTGTTGAGGACATTTGCACACAGAAGTGCACCTAAGATTAGTTAGCGAAACAGGAAGTTTGCAATCCCATTCAAGTACAAGGCACGGTCTGCCCTGAAGGCCGGTGTCACATTCATCCTCTAGGGACAGAGTAGACGGTCTTTATGTGCTTTCATCAAAGACTGACAGTGAAATAGGACTGGGATCGAGGGGAGCAATAAAAGATAATAATATCTCCTCTCCTGACAGGGAGACCAGCAGTTGACTATATTGTTTTGCCTGTTGCAGCTGGAATGAAAAAAGGACCTGACGTGTCCCGTACTGTTTGACCCGATCTTAACCGTCAGAAGACAACTTTCGGAACCGTTCCGATGATTGCAGGTCCAGGGCACTCGCACTCTCCACCTACGCTTTCATCTACCTGGGAAATGTCAACTTCTTCCATGGTATTTTCACTAACATTACATTATAATTTAAATTTGTATCGGGTTATAGGACTCTTATCGAAAGCGCAGTGCCAATGACTCCAATGAGACCTCTACCATAGGCTTCAGCCATCGGTGGACTCAGAGGTTAGGATTGGTCCAAGAAAACATCACAACTGTCACATGCATTCTACTTAGTAGCATTCTCACTAAGTACTATCCAGAACCACCGGGTCTTAAAGCCTTACGTGCTCTGAATCACAACGTTAGGCAGGAAAATGATGAGAGCACAATAATATAATGACTACCATTCAGCCCCAAAGCATACTTTGGAAACGGGCGTAATTAAGTCTCTTGTTTCCCTGATTTAATCAGAAGGGAAAGGAGAACAGGACAATGAAGTGGGGATGAAGAAGGGGGAGGAGGAAGAGGAGGAGGAAGAAGAGGAGATGAAGAGGGGGAGGAGCAAGAGGAGGGGGTGAAAGAGGAGGAGGAGGGGGAGGAAGAGGAGGCAGAGGAGGCAGAGAAAGAGGGGGAGGGTGTGGAAGAGGAGGAGGGGAGGGAGAGGAGGCAGAGGAGGAGGGGGGAAGAGGAGGCAGAGAAAGAGGGGTAGGAAGAGGAGGAGGGTGTGGAAGAGGAGGAGGCAGAGGAGGAGTGGTGGGAGGAAGAGGAGGCAGAGGAGGAGGCGGTGGAAAAGGAGGAGGGGGTGGAAGAGGTGGAGGCAGAGGAGGAGTGAAGGCAGAGGAGGAGTGGAGGCAGAGGAGGAGGGGAGGAAGATGAGGAGGGGGATGAGAGGATGGAGGAGGGAGAGAGGGAAGAGAATAAAGTGGAGAAAGAGGGAGAGGAGGTGGAACATGAATAAGAGGAAGAGAGCCATGCCTCGCCCGTTGACTCCGTCCCAGGGTTATGTTAATGAAGGTCCTACTAGTGATGCACTCTGGGAAATCACAGGCTGGGGGTTTACATTGTTGTCCTAATCCGCACGGTGCACACGCTACTGCAACGCTCTCCTGCTCTGTCACTCTCTGCCATAAATTGATTAACAAGGTGCGCCACGGAACCAATCAGATTGCTCTGCCTCAGGTGGGCTCTGACCACCATGCGGTCGTCTTCTGTTTCCCTCCGTCCTGTAGCGTACGCTGATTTGACTCCGAGCCAGTTCGTCCATTAAGGCTACCTGATATCCAATTTAAACTAATTTCCATGTTTAAAAAAAATAAACTATAAAAAAACATCAATCTCTTGTTGCCGCACTCAGACCGGTGCTCTGTCTGCATGCAAGGTGCCAGAAGAGGAAAAAACTGGATCTTACCAACAGGGAGGGAGAAAGGGAGGGAGGGAAGAAGAGAGGAAGAGAGGGAGAAAGGGAGGGAGAAAGGGAGAAAGGGAGGGAGGGAAGAAGAGAGGAAGAGAGGGAGAAAAGGAGGAAGGGAGAAAGGGAGGGAGGGAGGGAGAAAGGGAGGGAGGGAGAGAGAGGAGGGAGAAGAAGGAAGAGGAGAAAGGAAGGAAGGAGGAAAAGAGAGGAGAGAGAAAGGAAGGAGGAGAAGAAGAAGGAAGAAAGAAAGAAGAAAGAAAGAAAGAAAGAGAAAGGAAGAAGCCACAAACTGGTTTATCAAACACGTGCCAGGGGTGCAGAACAACCATGTGATCATGTACTACCATACATCATCCTGTACTACCATACATCATCCTGTACTAACATACATCATCCTGTCCTAACATACATCATCCTGTACTAACATACATCATCCCATACATCATCCTGTCCTAACATACGTCATCCTGTACTACCATACATCATCCTGTCCTACCTTACGTCATCCTGTCCTAACATACATCATCCTGTACTAAAATACATCATCCTGTCCTAACATACATCATCCTGTCCTAACATACGTCATCCTGTCCTAACATACGTCATCCTGTCCTAACGTACATCATCCTGTCCTAACGTACATCATCCTGTACCAACGTACATCATCCTGTACTACCGTACATCATCCTGTACTACCATACATCATCCTGTCCTAACGTACATCATCCTGTACCAACGTACATCATCCTGTACTAAAATACATCATCCTGTCCTAACATACGTCATCCTGTACTACCATACATCATCCTGTACTAAAATACATCATCCTGTCCTAACATACGTCATCCTGTACTACCATACATCATCCTGTCCTACCTTACGTCATCCTGTCCTACCTTACGTCATCCTGTCCTAACATACATCATCCTGTACTAACATACATCATCCTGTCCTAACATACATCATCCTGTACTAACGTACATCATCCCATTTTAACATTCGCCATCCTGTACTACCATTCGTCATCCTGTACTACCACACACATGGACACAGAAGGCTCTGTCTTTTTTTAACTGTCCGTTTCCTTGGTGTTCGGACCTTCACTATGGATGGTTTCATAGGGTGGAACAAGGCAGTAGACCTTCACTATGGATGGTTTCATAGGGTGGAACAGTAGACCTTCACTGTGGATGGTTTCATAGGGTGGAACAAGGCAGTAGACCTTCACTATGGATGGTTTCATAGGGTGGAACAGTAGACATGAGCTGCTGTTGGAAGAGGCCAGTGATGCTACAGGGTCAGTGGTGTATCCTTATCCTGTTTTGTTAAGTGGGGGGGGGTTTCGCCTAACCAACCTCCATTCAACTGAAATCTGTACGTCTTCATTATCCCTGAGTTGTCATGGCCCTTCAGTCGAAGAGGGAACGACAGAACATCAAGTCCAGGAAGCAACACAAGCCTTCAACTGGCATTTCCTTCACACGAATCTCAACAGCGTCTAACTGCTCCGTTGACTTTCCAAGGTCGTCATGGCACCAGCTGTGACCCCCCCCCCACCCTCTCCATGCTCCCCTGCGTACGCCTAGACCTCCTGACGTATCCAGCTGAATCATTTGAGGTGAATTTAATTACTTTAAACAAACTCACAGGGGGCTACCGTTCAACTCATTTAAGGGCGCTAATGAGTTTCTAGGCATGCATTACAAAGCTATTTATCAAATGGGAAAAACTTTGGTCTGGCAGCTCTACTTAGTTACTGTCACCACACTGACCGCTTTGAGATTTATGACCCCTGTGCCCCCACCTCCTATCCTCACCCTACCCCACCTCTTTTCTTACTGTTGAATATTTCGAAAATTGACTGATTGCCTCCATTTTGAAATTCTAAAGGTTTTCATTTACTCTCACAGAGTTTAGAGCTTGTCATCTTCACTCAACTGTGGAAGTCGCTGAATCCATTCAAGCAGGAACGTTCCTCTTGCTGAGGTCAGGGGTCGCTTTGATTTGTCTCTGAGTTTTAAGGGGGTCTGAACCGAATCCACAAAGAGGGAAGATTACTCAGAGCTTCTGACTCAAGGGCCTGGTTGAATGGATGTGATGTTTTCAGCCCAAACAAGTTTACAATGCAGAGACCAAGAACACACATCTCCCACACAAACTAACAGTCAGGCCAAAAGAGAATTGAATACATCACGTCCTTAGAATCAGTTTCGTTTATCTTAGTAGTTTAGTGAAGTAAACTTTTGTTTACCCCCTTAAGGACAGTTTGTACTGCAGCATGGAAGTTTACCACCACAGACAGACACAGACAGACAAAGACAGTATGTGAGGTAGAGAGTGTGCAGGCTGTACCAAGTCACACCCGGGCCATACCAAGTCACATCTGGGCTGTACCAAGTCACATCCGGACTGTACCAAGTCACATCCGGACTGTAGCAAGTCACACCCAGGCCGTACCAACTCACATCCGGGCCACACCAAGTCACATCCGGACTGTACGAAATCACATTCGGACTGTACCAAGTCACATCCGGATTATACCAAGTCACACACATGCCGTACCTGTGAGACTCTTGCCTGCAATCTTCCTCCCAGTTGCCAGGGGGCAACCATTGGCAAAAACTCTGTTGTGCTAAGCAATCATACTCACCTGTGTAGGGCCTCATTTAAGTTAGCATTTAGCATTTGTTTTTGGTTCCGTTTTTAGCACACCTACCTGGGTATCCTGTTGCAAACCGTCAGTCGTTGTATAACATTGTGCTTCTTTTCTTTTCGGTGGGTGAATATTGGAAGCTCTGCTTCTGGTTTTGTTTGTACCTTGTTCCTTATTTTCTTGTTGATCTTCTACAAGTAAAGATACTTGGAGTTCACACCCCTCTGGTCTCCTTGAGATTATTCCTTTGTATTTAGGTCTCAAATTCCTCAGCCTGGAATTAGACCACTCAGGAAGAACACCAGCTGTGTCCAAAAGAAGGTTCTAGCTGATTCTAGTTTATGTTCTGGCAGATTCTGATTCTGAAAGTACCAATTCACACCCGGGAAATACCAATTCACACCCGGGCCATACCAAGTCACACCCGGGCCATACCAATTCACACCCGGGCCATACCAAATCACACCCGGGCCATACCAAGTCACACCCGGGCCATACCAAACCACACCCGGCCATACCAAGTCACACCCGGGCCATACCAAGTCACACCCGGGCCATACCAAGTCACACCTTAGCCATACCAAGTCACACCTGGGCCATACCAAGTCACACCTGGGCCATACCAAGTGTTTCCTGGCCTCCCTCTCACCCAGCGTAAAGTGTCATTGAGGACACGGATAAAGCAAAAGGCAATAACAGGGATTCTTTAGTAATCAACAGTAATGGCGTTCATTAGAATCCGTTCACAGTGATGCCAAATGAGAATGACTCAGCCAAAACTGCGTCGGAGACGGTGAAAGCGGGCGCTGGACGCGAAGGGAAATGAAGATTGATAAGAAAAAAAAGAAATGTCGTTGTCTGAGACGTTAAACGAAAACAGGGCCTGTGTTCGTCTTCATCATATGGCCTGTAAGGGATAAAAGCACGGAATGATTTGTCGATCTATTCATTGTTTTATGATTAGATGTAAGACATACCACCGATTGCCCTTGAAACCTGTCCACGTACCGCTGATTGACGAAGCGAGGCTCTGGGAAAAGCGAGCGAGGGAATTCACGTCCACCTCAAAAAAAATCTCTTTCAGGGTTACCCTTATAGATATCCTACGTCCTCCGGGTCACCTTGGTTACGTTCAAAGCTTTTTTTGTCTTCAAAAGCACTCCGGTCCTTGAGGTGAGCAGCAGTGTGAGAAATTACAGACCTTCAATTAACTTTTCCCTCTTGTTCCATGAACCGTGACACTCCTGAAAGAATCAATAACTTGGTGGTTGCGGGGGTGATCCTACTAATGAGATGTGTGAGAGTTCTCTGTGGCATAAAGCCTGAAGATTTAAACATTTCTCTAATAAAATAGAGAAGGTTGAAAAAGACTTTTCCTGAAGGTTAGCCCTGCTGTTAAGTTGTGCTGACGTGATGGGAGTGGGCTAACCCCGGGATTGTTCGAGGGTAGCAGGAAGGCCAACACACCGACCAAGGACGTCTTCTCTTCAGTAGGAATACTGTGCAGACATTATAACCACCCAGCATGGTTTATATATTTTAAATATATTTTTGTTTGAAATGTTTTATAGTGTATACTTATTATACGTAATACCCCATGTATAATATGGGGTCTTCTGTCTGTGCTCTATAGTGTTATTTAAAACAAAACAAACAATTGTTTTAAGTCAAAAAATGTAATACATTATTTTAACTGTTCCTAATGCCTTTGCACAATACTGTATATTTGAATGGATAAGGAGGCTAGATTAGTGCAATAAATAAGAAAACTAAATAGTAGTTTAAAACAGTTATAGCCTACAAATGAAATGTGAAATGTGCATATGTATAATTGAGCTATGACGTCTGTTTCTTTATTGCACTAAAGGACAAAAACATGACATGTAACGGTAATAGGACATTCAGCAAAAATATGAAAAAATATAAAAATATTAAATATAAGATACTAACAAACTACATATAGACCACGTCATCATCACGGGCTTTTAAAAATCCAATGCATCTTTTATTGTGGTAAACGTTTTGACATTATTCAAAGTCAGAATTGGTATGTATCTTTCCTTTAACTTGGTACACTTATGGACCTCCTCCGGGTTGACAAAAAGCATTAACACGCAGTCACGGAAGAAAAAGCTTTGTGTGTGTTCTGCATTATTTACACTGTAGGCTTACTGTCTATGTACAGCAGCCAATAGATTCGTACTAGATCAATCTGTTGCTTGCTGATCGAAGATGCCTCGCAAAACTGTAAAAATGATACTGAACGAAGTACTTGACGATTTAGAATCCCAAAAATTTAAGAAGTTCAAAAGGTATTTGTCCGATCGCCAGGAGGAACCGCGTATACCGGTATCAACGACAGAAAACGCCGATCAGATGGATATAGCAGACGCGCTTGTGAGAGCCTACACTGAAAATAACGCTATTTCAGTGGCGATGGAAGTACTCAAGGACATTCGTTGTCATGATCTTGCAGAGAAACTTGCAAATTACATGAAAGGTAGGCTAAAGTGGCCATGATGTGGTTCCTACGTGGCTAACAACTCAGTTATTGAGCAAGAAATTATAGTTTCACTTTCACTAACAGCCTAAGGTTAGCATGCCAGTAGTGAACGTACACAACATGGAAAGTATCCAAACGTTTTTTTAATCATCGTTTCGTTTGATTTCTCCACATGGTTAACGACCTAAGAGCAACAGGTACATGCTGCAGGAAAGCACACGATGAAAGGTGAGTCCTAGATAACTAAACCTTGAAAGACAAACGCGTCTAACGCGGGTTACACAAAGTATCCGGTTAAAAAAAAAAAAAATCGTCCCTCAGACCAATTCTCTTTCATGACTGAATAGCACACGGTATATTAAAATGTCCCCGCACACACACACACACACACAGTAAGTTAAACCATCTAATTTGTAAAATGTTTAACAACCATATCCATAATTCCTTTTGGTTGTTTCTGGCCTGATTATCTACTTATGGTCTCCCTCGCGCCCCTCAGACAGACATTTCGTTGACGTTCACCGGGCCGAGCTGATCCAGAGAGTCACCTCGGTGGCCGCGATCTTGGATGATCTCCTTGGACACGGAGTTTTAAACGATGAGAAGTACTGCGAAGTGAACGCAGAGAAAACTCGCCAAGACAAGATGAGAAAGCTGTATGAAGTCATTGGCACGTGCGGTAACGAAGGGAAAGATGTTTTCTACGAGAGCCTTGAGAAAAACGAGCCATATCTGATGAAAGACATCAGAGGTTAACGGATAGACCGGCCGACCAACATGACTACACAAATTAAATGAATGAAAACTGCCTTACCTCCATATTCAGGGTTTACCCCATGTTTATTACAATGTATTTTTCACAATTGTTTTTCATTTATTTCTATGCAATTTTACCGTGTATTATAATACAAAGTACAAATCATTATTTTTTTTAAAAGAGCACTGGCCTAAGGTTCATTTTTGCGAATGTGTGATGACTATGAATACGCATTTAAGTAGCCAATAGACAATCTGGTTATTTAAATTCAAACTAGGTAGGCCATTGTACATGACCTTTCTAAAGTTAAACCATGTCATTGAATGTCTGCACATCTCCAATGTTCCATGGAATCTGCTCTCTGTCAAAAGGACACAGTCTCCAAGTGTTCAAGTTTAACACGCTTTAGAAAGAATCTGTAAAGGGGACATCTACCTCCTACTGACTTTTAAAGTTTTCAGTTGCTCAAAATGCCAGCATATACATCTTTGACAGCATCATGTACCTTTAATTTTTTTTCTCTCCTTTCTCTTTCTCGCTCCTAAATTTCTTTCTCAGACATAATAAACACTAGTAGGAAGTATGGTCACATGTCGAGAGCTGTATACCTATAACATGTTACAAAATAAGATACACACGGGAAAGCACTTTCCCTAGTCAACTTGAATATAATCAACCATTACGACATAACTCATCATCATGTCTGGCATCGTTATTCTGCAATGTTTCGAGAGGAGAAACTTCACCGCAGGAAATACGTGGAATAAAGAAGAAACTAAACTCTCAAGGTCATAAAGGAGGATGTTCTAAAGCCATGAGTTGATCAGATGTGATGATTCAGGCAGTATCTACACCATAGCTCTGCCACACATAACATGTCAGGGATCACAGTAGCTACACCTTAGCTTTGCCACACATAACATGTCAGGGATCACAGTAGCTACACCTTCGCTCTGCCACACATAACATGTCAGGGATCACAGTAGCTTCACCTTAGCTCTGCCACACATAACATGTCAGGGATCACAGTAGCTACACCTTAGCTCTGCCACACATAACATGTCAGGGATCACAGTAGCTACACCTTAACCCTCCCACACTGAACATGTCAGGGATCACAGTAGCTACACCTTAGCTCTGCCACACATAACATGTCAGAGATCACACGAGCTACACCTTAGCTCTGCCACACATAACATGTCAGGGATCACAGTAGCTACACCTTAACCCTCCCACGCATAACATGTCAGGGATCACACTAGCTACACCTTAGCTCTGCCACACATAACATGTCAGGGATCACAGTAGCTACACCTTAGCTCTCCCAAACATAACATGTCAGGGATCATTTAACACCAGGAGACTTATAGGAACTCCTGTAAGAGTCACTTACAGGAGATGGACCTACACTTTTAAAAAAAACCCTCCTGGTGTTACAGTAACTACACCACCACGGACACTGCAAGCGCAATGAACTGGAGTCTGGTCTGTGGACACAGGTACAGTGTACTCTACAAACTAGTTGCGTTTGAATGATAAGGAAACCCTAAAAGCCTTCGACGATCCACTTGACAAGGGGAACTGGCTACTGTGGCTGTAGCCTCTCTGGCTGGGTTACCAAGAGACACGTCAATAAGAAAACCACAGAGGAAGAAAAAACATCCAAACAAATGATGTCAGCATCAATAATCTCACAGTGCACCCTAATGCCTCACCTACCCCCTTCCACCCCTCCACAGTGCACCCTAATGCCTCACCTACCCCCTTCCACCCCTCCACAGTGCACCCTAATGCCTCACATACCCCCTTCCACCCCTCCACAGTGCACCCTAATGCCTCACTTACCCCCTTCCACCCCTCCACAGTGCACCCTAATGCCTCACCTACCCCCTTCCACCCCTCCACAGTGCACCCTAATGCCTCACCTACCCCTTTCCACCCCTCCACAGTGCACCCTAATGCCTCACCTACCCCCTTCCACCCCTCCACAGTGCACCCTAATGCCTCACTTACCCCCTTCCACCCCTCCACAGTGCACCCTAATGCCTCACCTACCCCCTTCCACCCCTCCACAGTGCACCCTAATGCCTCACTTACCCCCTTGCACCCCTCCACAGTGCACCCTAATGCCTCACCTACCCCCTTCCACCCCTCCACAGTGCACCCTAATGCCTCACTTACCCCCTTCCACCCCTCCACAGTGCACCCTAATGCCTCACCTACCCCCTTCCACCCCTCCACAGTGCACCCTAATGCCTCACTTACCCCCTTCCACCCCTCCACAGTGCACCCTAATGCCTCACATACCCCCTTCCACCCCTCCACAGTGCACCCTAATGCCTCACATACCCCCTTCCACCCCTCCACAGTGCACCCTAATGCCTCACATACCCCCTTCCACCCCTCCACAGTGCACCCTAATGCCTCACATACCCCCTTCCACCCCTCCACAGTGCACCCTAATGCCTCACATACCCCCTTCCACCCCTCCACAGTTATACCCAATCAATCCTACTGGATAGGTATGTTAAAGATAAATATTCGAATTAGTACCAACAGAGTCCCTTACGAGCGTGTACCTAGTACCACCCAGCGGACTGTTGTTTAATATACGTGTCAATTGAGTGTAACAGAATAACACTACAATATTTAAACGAACATAAATGCTCCGCTATCCCAAAATGATCAATTAATGTTGGTAATCTGATTCAAATAATCACTTGATAGAAGAGCAGAATAACGCATGTAGATAACATTACATATGATAGAATACATAGTCATGTAATTATTCTACCTAACACAACGACCGCGTGCTCCATTTAAGCGTTGGATGCATTATGAGCGCACGGTATGAAATACCTGGATTAGTACAGAACAGCACCAGATGAGAGAAGGAGGAGGTTAAAAGTCACAGAACAGGGCGCAGAAAGAAGAAGCGAGCAGACGAGAGCATCTTTCTGTGATCTGAGAGACCATGACTGCAGAATACAGAACGACCACAAGACTACTCATGCGGACATAATTTTCATCAGCACCTGCGCGTCCACAACTGCACCTGTGCTACAGTCTAATCTAATCTAGAGCAAGCATCTAAAGCGGTCTGTCTGCCGTTTATGAGTGTATCTGTGCTGCGATGTCAGTGTGTGTGTATGTGGGTATGAGTGTGTACATGTGTTCGCTAAGAGAAGCTTGTCATAGAGTGTGTTGTATGGCATCGTATAGCTATTTACGGACGCATCATAGCAATGAGGTGTCTGTTAGCTGAAATCACAATACAATTGTGACGTCAAGGAGTGTAGTGTGTAGTGTCATGTGTATGATGATACATATGTTTTGTATAGGTGACTGTAGTGTGCATGATTGGGATACGAAGAAATGGCAAGGACATAACTGAAACCAATAACCGAATCAGGCCAATATCAGAGGAGCAATATTCTGTGATGTGTAAGATAAGAGTGTGAAGATTATTGGGTAGGAAGGGTGTAATCTGTGTGCGATAATAATGAGTTGAGTAGTGGCAGGTATGTGAAGTGGTCAGTGTGAGTGTTGATAGTGTGCGAGATATGTGTGGTATGTGGTCATCGTGTGAAATGGGTATGTCTGGTGTGTATGATGTGGAAAGTCTGTATCTGTGTGTGATGAGTGTGTGTATGATGTGTGTAAGGTGTGTATGTATGTATAAGTGCTTGAGTGTGAGTGCATGCGTAGTGTGTGTGAGTGACTGTGAGTACGTGTGTGTGTGTGCGAGTGCATGTGTATTTGTGTGGTATGAGTATGAGTATTGAATGTGTGTGTGTGTATGGTTATATATGATGTGATGGTTGACCATGTGGTGTGTCGAAAGTGTGTATGAGCTGTGTATCTTGTGAACCACGCAGCCACAAACCAATGTAAGAGAAACAGACTAGCATTGGTTGTCTTGCTCCAGGACACCGGAACGACATCTCGTCTCTCGCACAAACAACTAAGGTGCAACGATCACAGCAACGTGATATAATCATCAAAATCAGAATCTGTTTTATTCGCTGTGCAAGAAATACAAGCACAGAATTGACTGTGGCAGGTAAATGATATATTTATAACTACACGCAAGTTAATCGAAATTTACGCAATTATCAACCAATGAATACAACACATTAATTCATATCTGAAAAGCTTCGAGAAACTGAAAGATACGCAGAAATAGATCCATTGTGATGTTTACTATGAAAGAACTGAAGATGAGTGCCGGAGGCACTAATGGTTCTCACCTTGCGGGCGGTATGAGATAAGAGCAAGATCTCGGAGTTTTGCGCTCATCTGGTCCACCGAGTAGATTAAAACATCTATGATTCTGACAGAACACGGTGATGAACCAGTCTATCGAGCGTGTGAAACAGCGTCACTACGAAATACTCAACGCACTACTGAAGCAACAATACGGCCTAACGAATCTGAACCTTAGATTACAAGGAATCTGATATTCAAACACATCTATCTTCTTCCTTTGACAGGCATGCGTCAAATAACAAACTGTGACGGAGAGTCAATTCCGACAGAGTGGCAGTCTGCCTTGTCTGCGTCACTGTTGTCAGGCTGTGCTCGGCCACTCAGGATTTGCATAGCACTGCGCAAATGGATCGCTCTCATTCAGCTCTTCTCCTAGGTTCCCCACACTATGGCACGGAACCAAAGTACTAATGCTGAGAAGTCGAAGAAAAAGAAATGAAGAGTGCGCCGAATCAGTACGTGGAAATTCAAAGCAACAGCAAACTGGTCGTCGTGTTTACGATGGATTCAAACCGCCTACTGCAAGAACAACATTTCGGCAACGGCCCAAGAGGGGAGAGAGCTACAAGGAAAAGACCAGGACTGGCGAGGCAAGAAGGTGTGTGGTGTGGGGGGGCGGGAGGGCAGAAAGAGAATGAAAAGAGCCGCAGGGAAGCACCACGCGAGGTACATGTTGGAAACGGATCAAGGCGCCGGACCACGAGCTTCCGTTCCATCCTCTCATCCACAAAACCACCTCCTCCCTAACGCACCGACCCAACACATCGGGAGACCACACAGGTAGGTTTTATTCTGTAATTGCATTTTTGTCTGATTCTTGGGTGATTGATTGGCGATTGATTGGAATTGCCGTTGGGCGTTTTAAATGCCAATTCAGCCATCCAAACTGGCATGTTGTATCCTATTTTAGGCTTTGTCACCTCAGTAAATTATTATCGTCGTTTAAGAATTAGATCTGCTAAGTATAGATTTCCTAAATATATGTATATAAGCCGTTATATATTATATTGTTTATTTTATTACTTTAGTTTTCCGTGTATGTGTTTTGGTGACAGAGCAGTCTTATATTTAAATCTTCTAATGATGACGGATTCATATTGAACATAGATAATTAACTTGGGTGGCCGTTATTGTCCCCGAACCAACTCTGTTCCTCTCGGCATAGAAAGCTATCGTGGTATAGAAAATACGTGGGTGGAATGCTCAGACAGAATCAATGGGGAGGCGTGTTTGAGGTATTTACGTAGGAGATGTGGGTATTACGTCTCTCCGTGCTTAGGTTCACACGGATCGAAATCCCTCACTGTGCTTTGGCAAGGCGCTTTGAATAGAACAGCTGGGACTACATGAGTGGCGGACAAGAACTGCGGCGACGTGGCGGGAGGAAGGGGGCCGTGTGTGGCTCCTTAAGAGCTCTCAACGTGATTGGACGGCGGTCTAGTCCGGTAAGTAGTCACATAGAAAATCGACTCCTCGTGATTTGGACATGAATAGCTCGCTCTGCTCACCTCAGACTCGTTATTAATGGGCCTTCGAGACAGAGGAGTCTACACATCTGACCTTGCGTGCGTGTGCGTGGTCGCGTGTGCGTCGCATGCGCGTTAATGTGATTGGAGAAGTGACAGAAAGAACAACGCGGAGAAACTATTTATACCCCTTTACACATTTATTCTGAAATTATTTATTATATCTATCCGAAGTTCACATGCAACTAGATCAACGGGCGGAAATCGAACATACAATATATTTTTTCTTTTCCATTGGATTTTTTTTTGTTGCAACTGCTGCAACGACACAACTTCGCTATATGATGTACAAAGTGAAACCCACAAAAATGTAAGATAACATCCAGAAATACTTCCGCCAAAAAATACAAACCTCGATCAATTCAACACAAACAATAAATCAAAGTCCGGCCCCTTTTTGCACGAGTGATTTTTAAATATCGATATGTAAATTATTTGTCATTATTATCTCCTACAGAAACGAGATCTCAGCGCTCCAAACACAGCTCCTTTACAATCTGATTCAGATGCACGAGAGTTAGAAGCCAGAGGAATAAGCTGTAACAGCCTCCTGTTGTTCAATATTAACCAGCAGGCCTCCACGTGCCGTCCAAGGTACATCAGATCGATACCCGATGTGGGTGGTGTTTGTGTGACGAGCACTACGCTCGCGGAGTGACCTTGACAACTGTCGGAAAAGAACAGTCAAAGACAGATTTTCTCCGCCTGTCTACTGGTGTACAACTAAGGACTCTGTCTCACTGCTGTACGACTAAGGACCCTGTCTCAGTGGTGTACAACTAAGGACCCTGTCTCACTGCTGTACAACTAAGGACCTTGTCTCACTGCTGTGCAACTAAGGACCCTGTCTCACTGCTGTACAACTAAGGACCTTGTCTCACTGCTGTGCAACTAAGGACCCTGTCTCACTGCTGTACAACTAAGGACCCTGTCTCACTGCTGTGCAACTAAGGACCCTGTCTCACTGCTGTACAACTAAGGACCCTGTCTCACTGCTGTGCAACTAAGGACCCTGTCTCACTGCTGTACAACTAAGGACCCTGTCTCACTGCTGTGCAACTAAGGACCCTGTCTCACTGCTGTGCAACTAAGGACCCTGTCTCACTGCTGTACAACTAAGGACCCTGTCTCACTGCTGTACAACTAAGGACCTTGTCTCACTGCCGTGCAATTTAGAAGCATCGTGTGAGCATTTAGCTACAACAAACAAAGATTATGATATATATATATACACTATTCACCTAATGCTATATAACATATATATTATATATCATCTACTCCTGACTCAAAATATGATTATACACACTATATGTATGTATACTCATTTATACACAACTATATATTATACTCCAAGTATAAAAAGAACACACAACAAACTAATATCTGTACCCCAGGGAAACCCTGCCACAGACACTGGGTCAGCAAACATAGTCGGGAGAGGTACAGAGATTGGCGAGGACCGCAGGGAGAGATGTGAGATGACAGGGAGGGAGATGCAGGATCGCGAGAGTGGAGCACGGGGGACGTACGCAATTGGAGGAGAAATGTGATGATGTGAGAGGGAGCAGCGAAGAATATGTAGTTCACGGGACGGAGTTGAGAAGACAGAGAGAGATAACGGTAGGAGTGCGCACGGTGATAGGGGAGACAAGGGGATGAAGCGCATGGTGATGAGTGGAGCAGAGAACCTAGGATGCAGAGAGAGATACGGAGAGGCAGGGATACGAGATGGAAGGACGCATAGAGCGGGCACAGACCGAGTGTAAGGCGAGCTGCATGGGAAGAGGAGAGAAGGAGTATGTCAAGGGATGTCATAAGAGCAGAGAAGAGCACGGTCAACTGCAGCACGAGAGAGACCAGATGGAGAGAGAGAAATTCACGCCCTGAGCGTCTCCGTCTAGCACACGAGAGAGAGATAACAGGAGAGAGAGAGTAACTGGGTATGAGGTCTTGAGAAGGAGAGAGAACTACGAAGAGTGATAAGAGAAAAAAGGCCATGAAGATGTCAGTAGCTTCCAGCTTGTTTGCCCCGGGTTATGCCCAGACGGAAACACCCACCTAGTGATTACCTCACCCATAGGGACTCTCTCCTCTGTCACTCTTCCTAGGAGAGCATGAGTAGTAATTGCATTCGGTTATGACCCAGTGCTCTGCGGCCCAGACGGGCAGACTATCCATATCCTATACTGCCTCATTGTTCCCAAGGTGACTCGACATCGAATCCCCAGATTCGTGCCCTTTGGGCCACTGGCTATTCTCTGGCTTATTCGACTGCTTTCCCCTGGCCGTTTGCATCCATCTCCACAGAGCCAGAGCTTTATCTAGCGTGAGTGCAGAGCATGCTCAGGCTCTCACACCTGTTCAACAACACCAGGCTTCCACTGCTCTCTTCTTCTCTCATCCGCAAATCCTCTCTGCTCTGCTGTTTCTCCCTCAGCCCTCTTCCTCAGCTTAATGAGAACAGACAAGCTGTTTACCTGCAGAGAGAGAAGGAGGGAGGGACGGATGGGCCCCGCATGGAAAGCATGCTGCCATATCAATGATACTAATCAACTCATGCGGCCAGAAGTGTTAACGATACCACAGAAGGAGAGGGGGGTGAGGGGAAGATGGAGAGGATGACAGTGGATGATGGAGAGATGACAGTGGATGATGGAGAGATGACAGTGGATGATGGAGAGATGACAGTGGATGATGGAGAGATGACAGTGGATGATGGAGAGGATGAGAGGGGATGAGAGGAGAGAAGGAGGAGAGAGAGGAGGAGAGGAAGTCAGTAGTGGCAGGCATCCCTCTCATAGTCAGATTAGATGTACACACTACACTGTAACACCACACATTAAGCATATTTTAATTGAAGGGGACCGATATCAACCCCACCACAAAACGCTTTTTAATGTTCGACGCATAGGGTTACGGGGTGTTCTACGCAAATGCCATAAGGCGTCTAGGTGATATTGGGCGTGAGTGCGATTGTATGTGTGTGGTGTCGTACAATCGTCTGTGTAGGCGCTGCGGTGGGAGTAAGAGAGAGGAGTGCTAGAAGTGGGCAGTGGTAGATAGGGGACCAGGAATGACGTGGATATCGTGATGTGGTGTGGGAGCCAGTGAATGAGAGTGTGCATGGATCGTCTGGGCGCGTCGACTTAGTGTACTACATATTTGTTGCTCGTTGTCAACACAGCTGTGGTGATCTTGTGGCACTACGGTGGGTCTCTTGTTCATTTTGCATACAATTATGCCGCTTTCTGCTCTGTGCTAGTTGCTGTGGATAGCCTGCGGTGCCATAGAGTCGAACATGTATTGCTTTTTATGTCGTTTACTGTGACTTGGTGTACGATCTATGGTTTCGCCTTGCTCTTGGCCTGGCTATGTGTTGTTACATGTGTGTCATGTGTTGTACATGTGGTTGTAGCTCGTGATTATGTCGTTGTGACATTTATGTGTGCTGAGTGTGTTAGTTACGGTGTGTTGTGGTTGTGCTGTACATCGTTGTGGTGTTGTGTCACTATGTACGTGTGCTGTCGTGCTACGTATACATTGACTCTTCACAGCCCATGTATTACACAACCCCCTAACGGACATGCATTCGAACAATGCGGGCGAGTGCACGTACACAGAACCACACCACAACATGGTAGTGGTACATTTTGTGATAACGGGATCACATCCTGGGGGACAGACTGCTTTCTCGCTGCACATAGTTTAGAGATCACTTTCTATTTATATGTTGTAGATAGAAATATGATGGTTTAGTGTAGAACCGTTTGCAGACTACTGCTATGTATCCAGAAACTCGCTCAGCGTATAGATGGTCAACGATGGTGATTCATTAGGATCTTCTGAGTCTTCTGGGCACTGACATAGATTTTGGGTGCTTCCTTTCCGTTCAGTATTGGGTGAGTTGATAGGTAGTGTGATAGCGGTGATGAGGCGACAGTCGCTTGGTAAATGTAAGTGTTTGCTTCAAGAGTTAATAGATGCATGTGGAAGGACGAGGAGGGAGTGTTTAAATTTCTAAGAGGAGAGGAGGAGGCACTCGCTCGTCTTGCATTAGGTTCCTAAGCAGTAGGAGAGGTTTCTGAGACTGAGACTTAATGGAGGTGTTGAGATGATTGGGCAGAGAGTGATCACAAATGAAGCTAGCTGTGGGTAGTTCTAGTGTGTGGATGGTAGTGTGCGGTGTGCTATGTGGGGTGTAGTGATTGTAGTGAGGATGCTGAGTAGGCTTTGTGTACAGAGACGTAGGGCGAGGGCTGGAGCAGTTAAAGAGAGACCGGGGGAGTCTAGATGAGCAATCCGACGCGCTCACACCACGCAACGCTGAGGGTTGCTCTCTTCCAACGGGCACGTTTTTAGGCTTGGCTCAGTTGGCTGGGGGCAGATGAGGGTGGCGAGGCGGAGAGGGTCGAGCGTGGAGGTGTGGAGGCTTGAGGGAGCATAAATTTAGATGTGGAGTCCTCCTCCAGCCAACGCGAGTGGTTCGCCGGGTGAGAGGAGAGAGAAGTAGATAGGGAGGGAGGGGGAGGGATTGTCACGTATTCGGTTCGGTCTCGCCTGTGAAAACTCTTCCGCTTCTACGGTTAACTCTGCTCCTTTGGCTCGCTGGATGTAGAGGAAAAGTAGTGAAAAGGATCAAGGGGAGGAGATGGGATACGAGAGGAAAGGCAGAGTGAGGTACGATTGGAGAAGTAGGGGGTAGGGCAGAGAGATAGTATAGTGGGGGGAGCATTTGGTTGAACTTAGTTCATGCTTTGGGCTTCTTCATCTTGGGGTGTTAGACAGGAGGAGGGTGACAGGAACGGCATTGCGTTGAGCTGAGCAGTCTCTGGGAATTGAAATGTTGGTTAATACAAGTGGACGATTGATAACATCTCACCTTCATCTCTCTTTCTCTTTCTTTCTCTTTGATAGACTTAAGAAGAGTGCGACCGAAAGATGCGGTTATGAGAAGGTGGTGAGACGCATTTGAAGTAGTCATTTTCTCATTCTTTCCGAGAGTCAGTGACGATGCGGATTGTCTTTGAGAGAGTAGACAGAATCGCGGCAGTAGAGACTGCACGAACGCTTGGGCGCTTAGTAGCACGACCACTTCATGAGAGTATGCGGGGGAAGCAACATGGGGATCTCGGTCTATGGCCGCAGATTGACTCAGCTGGAGAGAGACACGTTGACCACGACGCCCAGTCTATGCAAACGGAGAGCAGGAACTGCACATTTCGCTGACTGAATATATGAAGTAGAGCAACTCGCTTGCGACGCCTACCCACTCCGCCTACTGTCGCTAAAGCAGGGATCGAGAAAGGGCCGTCTCTCTGCTGGCCTCTACCCCACCTCGTCACTCTCCACCTTAGCAGGTTGGCACTTTGGCCACCTCTAGAGATTATCTGGTCATGCATGTTGAGGAAGCTCGCCTCCAATCTGGAAGTAGATCCACAGGACCGAGGTAGATTTGCGTCCTCCTCGCATCTGAGCAGAGAGAGTGAGACGCATTGGCGTCTCTTGCCCAGGTGCTGAGACTTGAAACCATTAGGTGGCGAAGTTATTGCGAGCCCGCCACGAGTGTGTATGAGCAATTAGTGAGATGTTCTGGCTCGCATGTTCGCTTGATGTGGGAATGGTCTCTGTCTGTATGGGAGTGGGTAGATGTAGATGTGTTTGTACATTGAACTATATGAAGTACTCTGATTTTCGAAGAGAGGGAGCACAACTTTTAATTTGACTGGTGTGACCTGAGCTCTGTGAGTGCAATCATGTCAACCAGAGTAGGCTTGGTGAGGGATGCTCAATGCGCGACCTGGACTCACAGACCCAGGGAAGGGGGGGTGGGTGTTGAAGCAGCGCTCTCTCTCGCTCACCCTGGAAGAAGTCACTCCGTTCATCGTGGGCTTGGACACAGGCAGGGGCCGCTGGACGTTTCGGTGTGTCCTGGTGGTCCTGAGATGTGCGCTATCTGAAGGGGTGTTGTGGATGGGCGTGGGTTAAGGATAGTGGTGTTGGGAGAGGTCGGGTTGTCATGTCAATTCTCTGTGATCGTCGGTCTACAAGACTTATAGGCAAGTGATTTTAATCTCTTCTATCATTGCTACACTCGCCTGGACTGCATTTCGTTGCTGTTTTTTGTTAGTTTTCTTTTTTTTTCTTTTCTCTTCGCTTTTACTTTCCTCGCCTCTCCTACTCACCTCTCTCCTCCCTTCTTCTTCTTCCCCTTCCCTCCGCTTCCTCCTTCTTCCCCTCCCTCTCTTCCTCTATCATCCCCATGTCCATTTCCACCAGGCTCTCTTACTTCTACTTCTTTCAGTCTCTCCCTCCCTCTCCCTCCATTCCTCTCTTTATCCTTCTTTCCTCCTCTTCTCTAACCCCCTCTTAACCCCTCCCTTCCTTCCCCTTCTCCCTTTTTCCTCCTCCCTATGCTCTCTCCCTCTCATCCTCCTCTCTTGTTCCCTTTCTTCCTTCTCCTCTCCTTGCCCTCTTATCTCCCTCTGCCTCCTTCTCTTCCCCTTTCCTCTCCATTCTCACCTCGCCCTCTTCTCCCCCTTCCTTTCCCTCTCCAGGGGAGTGCTTCTCTCAGTCCTGGTAGTTGCGGTGTTGCGGAGTACCGCGACATTATTTCTCTCTCTCTCCCGCCCTCTCTCTCTCTCTACCCCTGTCTCTCTTCTAGCTGCTTTCTCTTCTCCTCACCCTCCTCTCTTCTCTGGTCGCTCTCTCGCTACTGTCTCCCTGTCCCCATCATACATCTTCTCCCATCTCTCCTTCCTCCTCTTTCTCTCACTCATACGTTCTCTCTTTCTCACTATCAACCTCACTTCTCTCTATCTCACTCGCACAACGGTCTCACACCTACATGAGCAAATCGAGAGCAAACAAATTAACATCGCAATTCATAAATTGTCTCTGACTCTCATAAGAATCGCCCTGCGCCTCTTCTCTTCTGTCCCTTTCTCTCTCGCGTGGCCCCCTCTTCTCTCTTCTCTCTCGCGTCCTTTCTTCTCGACGCCCAGGTGAAGAGGCAGAAATTTTCCTCCACAAGGTGTACGTACGAGCCTCTCTCTATCGGCCTGTTGAAAATCTGCTTATAATGTTAATTGTGGCGCGGCTGCTTTTTCTGTCCTGAGCTTTGTTTATATCACAAGTCCAATGAATTGGAGAGACCTCGAGTCCACATCTATTTCTCGTTACAGAATTTGATGTTATGGGCGGTCGCTGGCGCACATCGCAAATGGCTTTGCGGTGCACCAAACATACGCAGTGTTTGGTGACAAAACAGAGACCGGAAACAGAAGCTGTTCGCAAGAAAGCAGTTAGAGAAATTCGAGTAAATTGCCATGTTTGAAACAACGACCGTACTAACGGCAGTTGGACCACTTTTACGCTTACTGAAAACGCTGACCTCCAGACCGTGGACGTGCCTCAGCGCAGCCAGGCCCCCCTCCCTGCTCTACAGCCCACCAGGAGGGAACTTATCCTGGGGTTTTGGAGGCAGAGCGGTGGGGAGGCGTGGCGGGAGAGATACGTCGCTGCAGGGTCTTGGAGCTGGATGTCTGACCGAGCACAGAATCTCAAACAGCAGTGTTCTCTGTCTCTGAAGTCTGTTTCTGCTCCGCTCCAGGTTTCTATCGACTCATCAAGATCAATCTGTCTGTCTGTTTGTACACTGTAACCCTCGCTGTAAATCTCTTTCTCTCACACACATATACATGTATGTATCTACCAGTCTGTCGGTCTCTTTGGTTTCTCAAAAGATCCACTGAAGGTGTAGGTGACATCAGGTGACATCAGGTGAGACCAGGTGACATCAGGTGAGACCAAGTGAGACCAGGTGAGAGGCAGGTGAAAGGCTGGTGAGAGGCAGATGAGAGGCAGGTGAGACCAGATGAGAGGCAGATGAGACCAGGTGAGACCAGGTGAGAGGCAGGTGAGACCAGGTGACATCAGGTGAGAGAGGCAGTTGAGAGGCAGATGAGAGGCAGGTGAGAGGCAGGTGAGACGCAGGTGAGTCATATTTCTGAGGCCTGACCACCAGGCAGCGTGTTGCAGGAAATCCAGCGCTGTCTGACGGAAGTTCCCTCCAGTGGTCAGAGGGTCAGACTGCCAG
Organism: Plecoglossus altivelis; assembly: GCA_036571765.1. Taxonomy (NCBI): domain Eukaryota; kingdom Metazoa; phylum Chordata; class Actinopteri; order Osmeriformes; family Plecoglossidae; genus Plecoglossus; species Plecoglossus altivelis. The sequence continues at coordinate 1,577,122 of BROE01000013.1, read as the reverse complement.
TTTGCAGGGAATAACTCCTCCCCCACGCTACCAGCTGTGCTCATGCATGGAAGCTTCAAATCAACAAGGCTCCAGGGGAGGAGAAAGGTAGTAAAAATGTTGAAATGAGCGAGTGAGAGAGAGAGGAGAGAGAGAGGAGAGAGAGGCAAGGCAAGTCTCCAGGGTGCCTCCAGGGGTCTGTGTTAATAAGGTTTCACCCTCTCCCCCTACTGCCACCATGACATGTATTTTCTCAAAACATCGAGTACTCACGTAGCAAGGAAAAGGGCCACTGTGTGTGTGTGGTGTGGGTGTGCGTGTGGTATGTGTGGTATGTGTGTGTGTGGTGTGAGTGTGTGTGGTGTGGGTGTGTGTGTGGTATGTGTGTGTGTGTGGTATGTGTGTGTGTGGTATGTGTGTGTGTGGTGTCAGTGTGTGTGGTGTGGGTGTGTGTGTGGTATGTGTGTGTGTGGTATGTGTGTGTGTGTGGTGTCAGTGTGTGTGGTGTGTGTGTGTGTGGTATGAGTGTGTGTGTGTGAGTGTGGTGTGAGTGTGTGTGGTGTGAGTGTGGTGTGGGTGTGTGAGTGTGGTGTGAGTGTGTGAGTGTGGTGTGAGTGTGTGTGGTGTCAGTGTGTGTGGTGTAAGTGTGTGTGGTATGGGTGTGTGTGTGTGTGGTGTGGGTGTGTGTGTGTGTGTGGTGTGTGTGTGTTTCTTTGACTTTACAGATGCATTGACCTTTACTGCAAAGATCCAGATGATTCTAGATTTGGCAAAGCAGAAGATTTAATACGCACACATAAAAACACACAGATGCACACAACACACACACACACACACCGTCTGAAAGTAATAAAATAAAAGTAGTAGATAAAAGCAAAACCTCACCTAGAGGAATGGAGTGGTTGTCAACATATTGATCAATGAGCTGATTATCTTATTAATCAAGTCAACATGACCCCTTGCAGGATGTTGCTGAGGTTTCATCTGTCAGTTTACCTACAGAACGACAAGGATCAGTCAAGTTCTGGATTGATCAACATGTCAACATAAACGAACCACAACCTGCAGATAAGGGGAACAAACCAGGCCTTGGTGGTGTAACGTCATCTGAGTTCTCTATCCTGTCTGTCTGTGTGCTGAAGGCCAGAGGATAGGCGCTCTAGCCTGCAGGGGAAGACTAACACAAGGCACAGCCAAAAGCTATTATAGGCAGGCTGACGCTATCTCATCGAGCCATCAGATCACACAAGGTTACAACAGGAAGATGGATAATGACCGAACACATGAACAGATGATGAGGTCATAGTTGCTATTAACTGGAGCCCAGCGAGATGGAGATGAGTGTAAATAATAATCTAACCACAGGGATGATGATGAGGCACGGGAGCTCTGAACACTGAAGGCCTCGTCCTGAACAGAGAACTGACACACCTGCTGGAAAGGAAAAGGTCAAATGGCGAGCGCTTCTCGTTCGTCTGACATCCCGTCAGCGCTGCCATCAGGTTCCAGTTCACCTTTGAACCCACATGACACATCACCAAACAAGCCCAGACTTAGTACAAGGAGGAAACTCCAGGAAGTGAAAGAAAATTGGTCCGTTTGTTTTTTACAAAAATGTTTTATCCTGAAATATGAAAAGGCTTGATTTAATCACCCTCACGTACAGAAAGCCCTGAAATGTCAGGCCTTGTCTCCCCATTATCTTGTTCTTTGTGCTCGTAAATTAAAGAACAAAATAGCCATCAGAGAGAGGTCAGAAACACAGAAGAACACGAAAGGCCCTGACAAAGAGCAACTCCTGATGAATTCAAAGCATGAGGGACAGATAATCTCATTGTACACACCTTCTCTCTGCAATAAATCAAATTACCGGCGTGACAATAGCATCTCTCTGCTCTGCCAGAGAAGCACCGGGAGATGAACCAGCGGAAGAGCGTTTACACGGCCTTTTGTACGGGATCCAGACGTTAATTAACGGCTAAGATGGGTGTCGGAGTCATCCGTTTCCCGCCCCCCATCTCCCTTCCTTCCCCCCATCTCCCTCCCCCCCATCTCCGCCCCCCCCATCTTTCTTCCTTTCTCCCCCCCATCTCCCTCCCCCTCTCTCTTTTTTTCTGTCTCTCTCTCTCAGCATTCATCCCTTCCTCCATCCATCTCTCCTTCTCCCTTCCTTGCTAATCAATTACCATCTCCCCCTCTTTCCCCCATCTTTCTCCCTCTCCTCCTCCCATCTCCCTTCCTCCCCCCATCTCCCACCCCCCCGCCCTCCATCCCCCATTCTCTCTCTCCCCCCCAGAAAGACATTTACCTCTGCTTTCTGAACACAGGACCAACACAAAGTAGTGGATTCCAATCCAGGGTCAGAAAGTTTGACAGCGTAAAATTTGAAAGCTGCTCTGCTGTTTCTGTGGAGTTCTGCCCACAGCTGGGGGCTAAACTCACACGGCATGACTCTGTGAGGGTGCCAGGCAGGAGGACAAGGGAGGGCAGGAGGGAGCCAGGAACGGGGACAGAGGGACTGGGGCCAGGAGCCGGGAGGAAGAGGAAGGGGGCCAGGAGGGAAACCAGAGGAGGCTGCGCCAGGAGGGGGCAGAGGAGGGGGCCAGGAGGGGACAGAGGAGGGGGCCAGGAGGGGACAGAAGAGGGGCCCAGGAGGGGCCCATGAAGGGGGCCAGGAGAGGGCCAGGAGAGAGCTAGGAGAGGGCCAGGAGAGAGCTAGGAGAGGGCCAGGAGAGAGCTAGGAGAGGGCCAGGAGAGAGCTAGGAGAGGGCCAGGAGAGAGCTAGGAGAGGGCCAGGAGTGCGGCAGGCAGGGGCAAGGACGCGGGCAACAGGAGGGGGCAGAACAGAGAGGCGACCACGACGGCGGGCAGACATGGGCGGCCAGGGAGCGGTGGCAGCAGGAGAGGTGGCCCGGAGCGCGCAGGCGAGGGCGGCCAGACCATGGAGGGGCCAGGAGAGGGGGCCCAAGGGGAGGAGGGGGCCAGAGGAGGCAGGCTCTGTCACTACACCTCCTGTCACACAGCTGGAAGGAGCATCACCTCCTAGCCCTGCTCTCTGTGATGATGAAGCCCACAGGGCTCTGCTCAGGAAGTTCTCCTCCTGTCTGTCACCTCCACAGAACCAAACAGCAACACAGAGATGGGGAGTGAAGGGAAGAGAGATTCAGAGCGAGGGGAAGAGAGAGAGATGGGGTTGTAAGGGACTGCAGAGATGCACAAGAGGGGAAGGCGAAAGAGAGAGATGGCAGGGTGGAGGAATAGAGTACAGAGAGGAGAAGAGAGAGAGATGCGGGGTGAAGGGACAAGAGATGCAGCAGAGGGAAGGAGAGAGATGGGGGTGAAGGAAAGAGAGATGCAGACAGGGGAAGGGAGAGAGATGGGACGTGAAGGAAAGAGAGAATCAAGGACAGGGAAGGAGAGAGATGGGGGTGAAGGAAAGAGATGGGAGGAGGGGAAGGGAAGAGAGATGGGTGGAGGGTGAGAGAGAGATGCAGGAGGGTGAATGAGAGAGAATGGTGGTGAAGGGAGAGAAGACTAGCAGAGAGGGGAAGGAGAGAGAGAGGGAGAAATCAGACAGATTCAGGTGAGGGTAAGAAGAGATGCAGAGAGGTGGAAGGAGATGACGAGATGGGGGGGTGTATATCGGGAATATGAGAGATGCAGAGAGGAAGAAGAAGGTGAAGGAGCGAAGGGTGATGGAAGAGGAGAATGGTAAAGGGTAAGAATGCAGAGAGGAAGGGATAGAATGTGTGAAAGAAGAAGCAGATGAGGGGAGGGAGAGAGATGGGGGTGAAGGGACAAGAGATGCAGAGAGGGGAAGGGGAGAGAGGATGGGTGGGGAAGGGACAAGAGATGCAGAGAGAGAGAGAGAGAGAGAGAGAGACATATAGTTTCAGCATGTTTCTGGATGTTTCCTGTCAGAGAGTCCATGGCTGAACAGAAGCTCATATGTGTGGGCAGGGACTTGACCCCTGTCTCTCCCTCCATGACGAGAAGACGTTTCACTCGCTTGTCTCTGACTTGAGGTTTCAGCGATTTCACCCCTCGTTGCATTTGTTATACGGAGAAGACAGAGTCAAGAAGTGCTTCTTTAAAGTTCACATCTGTGTGTCAAAATATGTACATTTCAAACGATACATTTGATTCCATGTCAAAACACCTACACATCTTCTTGTGTTCTGGTTTTGATGTCTAGGGAAAACGTTTGTGAAGTCCGTTACTTTCGCTCAATGCCACGCCGTTTTTATTCAAGTATGGTCCTTTCAAAATTATAAGAAGTAAAGAAATGTCTTCGTTCTTCGTACGTGGGGATGAGAGAAATACTGCGAGGCGAGGAAAACAAAAGAAGAAGAAATGTTACGCTTGTATCTGGTGAGTGTTGAGACCTCCTTCGGAGGACTGGCAGACCCTGACGTGAGGGGAGGCAGCTCTCTAGTCAGAAACATTGCTCCCTTCTACCCTCCTTCATCAGTCTCACTCTAGTCAGAAACATTCCTCCCTTCTACCCTCCTTGATCAGTCTCAGCACATACTTGGCAGAGCTTCCCTCAGCATCCTAAACATCTTAATCAGACTTGGGCTCAGTGTCAAAGGTGTTCACCTTCATCCTCCACAGGGTCGTCTGTGGTCGGACAATCCTTATAGGTCTTACTCATCAAAAACCACCGCGAGGACAACTCCCCTGCCACAATATCTCGCCTGAACTGCTTGCTCAGGACTTTCGTTCACTTTCTAAATATTAATTTAATTTGTTTTAATTAAAGACGGCAGCTTTCTCACTGTCCAATCACAGATGACAGCCAAACAGGTCTGATTGGACATACTGGCGCTAAAACCGGCCAATAGCAAACCAGACGAGGTCTTTATCATTGTGGACCTGACTGACAGCCGAGAGAGAGACACGGAGAGACACGGAGATACATGGAGAGACACGGAGAGACACGGAGATACATGGAGAGACACAGAAATACACAGAGATACACAGTGATACACGGAGAGACACAGAGAGACATGGAGAGACAGAGAGACACAGAGATACACAGAGCGACACGGAGATACACAGAGATACACAGAGATACACAGAGATACACAGAGCGACACGGAGATACACGGAGATACACAGAGATACACAGAGATACACAGAGCGACACGGAGATACACGGAGATACACAGAGAGACACAGAGATACACAGAGAGACACAGAGATACACAGAGATACATGGAGAGACAGAGAGACACAGAGATACACAGAGATACACAGAGATACACAGAGAGACACAGAGATACACAGAGCGACACGGAGATACACGGAGATACACAGAGATACACAGAGATACACAGAGAGACACAGAGATACACGGAGAGACACAGAGATACACAGAGAGACACAGAGATACATGAAGAGACACAGAGATGCAATTGAGGGAGACAGAGAGAGATAGAAAGGGGGGAGAGACAGACATAGAACTGAGAAAGACAGAGAGAACTGAAGACTAAAGAGAACAAAACGAAAGAGAGCTCTGTCAAGAGAGGCACGAGAAGGTCACAAGCATGCATGAGGTTGCTGAAGCCTCTTGCTAAACGCTAATTAGCTTCCGTCACGCCGTCTCTGCCCAGCCCTGCAGGTAGCCACATTCATACATCATTAATGGCTGCATGCTCGTCTGCCAAGACGGAGGCTAAGCGTCACCTCTGTACCCCCTTCTTTGTGGTAATTACAAAGCTGGATAGCTCTGAGTTTGGGAGAGTCTGGAGGGCAGGAAAGAAGAGAGGAAGTGGAGAGGGGAGGAGAGAGAGAGAAAGGGAGAGAGACAGAGAGAAAAGGAGGGAGACAGAGAGAGACAAAGAGAGGAAGGGAGAGAGACAGAGAGAAAGAGAGAGAGACAGAAAGAGAGAGAAAGAGAGAGGAATTTGTCGTAAACAACCGCGACCTGTAGGGGGAGCCGGAGGCCAGGTGGAGGCAATGGAAGCGCGAGCAAAAGAAAGTTGTGAAGGAGAGGAGATTGACGGCTCTGTGTCAGTACAGGGAAAAAGGGTCAAAGTTCAGTAACTGGCTCGCCTTCGTAATGAGTCTTTTCCGGCTGGGTGCGTTCGGTGAAGGCGTCAGCAGGGCCAGAGATGCTGGAAGAACCAGGTGAGGAGGGAGAGGAGAGAGGAAGGAGAGAGAGGAAGGAGAAGAGAGAGGGAGAGGAGAGAGAGGAAGGAAGGAGAGAGAGGAAGGAGAGAGAGAGGAAGGAGAGAGAGAGGAAGGAGAGAGAGGGAGGAGAGAGGAAGGAGAGGAGAGGGTGAGAGAGGAAGGAAGGAAGGAGAGAAAGGAATGAGAGGAGAGAGAGGAAGGAGAGGAGAGAGTGAAAGGAGAGAGAGGACGGAGAGGAGAGGAGAGGAGGGAGAGGAATGAGAGGAGAGACAGTAAGGAGAGGAGAGAGGAGGCTAGCAGGGATGTCCACAGTAGAGGCCAGGGTTAAAGCCGTAGGGTCTGATCGAATCATGCTGCCATGACGACAGTCGCATGACTGTCGCTAGATTAAATAAGAAGCCATGAAAATGTGGAGACTGTGAGAAGAAAACAGGAGAGGTTTTAACAACATCTACTGCTGGATGAGGAGGAAATAATCAACACTCATTATGCTATGATAATAAGACAGTGACAAACAGCTGTAATGACCCAGGAAGCGAGTCATTTGTTGCGGTGGGAGTTATTTCAGAGTGAATCATTTGAAAAGGGAGTCATTTTAGTTTGAGTCATTTTAGAACAAGTCATTTTAAAGGGAGTCACTTTAGAAAGTGTCATTAGAGTGTGAGCCATTTCAGAGGCCATCACTCTAGAGGGAATCATTTTAGGGCGAGTCATTACAAGGGGAGTTAAACCAGAGGGAGTCATTTCAGAGAGTCATTTCCAACTTCGTATCACTTCCATCCAGGTTCGCAAGAAAAATGAACCTGGGACGAGTGTGGCACTTGTCCAGGGAGTCATGTGGAGTTCAAGGTGTCCCAGAACTCTGCCCACAGGAAGTTCCAGCCTTCAGGAATGAACTCGGGGTGACTCTGCCAAACAGTTTGGGATTAATGCTGTCCTCTTTGGGCAGAGACAACACTCCAATACTGTACAGGACACAGAGCAGCCACAGAGCAGAGCCGCCACAGAGCAGCCACAGCGCAGCCATGCAGCGTCTGAGCTGCTGCTCTACTGAACCCTGAAGCCACTAGGAGCGGGATGAGGAGCTTCCCTGCCTCCTTTCTTTCTTCCTTCCTTCCTTCCCTCCCTCCTTTCTTCCTTCCTTCCTTCCCTCCTTGCCTCCCTCCTTTATTCTTTCCCTCTCTACTTTCTTCCTTCATTCTTCCCTCCCCCTATTCTTCCCTCCCTACCCCCATTCTTCCTTCCCTCCCTCCATTCTTCCCTCCCTCCCCCCATTCATCCCTCCCTCCCTCCCCTGTGAAGGTATCCGCTGTGAGTCGTGATTTACAGAGCGAAGGAAGAGATCCATTAGCCGTGAAACAACACACCCTGCAACCAGGAAGTGATTTATGCATCCAATAAGGTTCCTTGGCTTTCCTCCGTTCCTCCTGCATCTCTCTCAGGCGACAGCAGACAGACGGAAAAGGAAGCAGCTTCCTCCGTCAGTGAACAGCTTCCTCTGTCAGAGAGCTGCTTCCTCCGTCAGAGAGCTGCTTCCTCCATCAGGGAGCTGCTTCCTCCATCAGTGAACAGCTTCCTCCGTCAGGGAGCTGCTTCCTCCGTCAGAGAGCTGCTTCCTCCGTCAGGAAGCTGCTTCCTGCTTCCTCCATCAGGAAGCTGCATCCTGCTTCCTCCATCAGGAAGCTGCTTCCTGCTTCCTCCGTCAGAGAGCTACTTCCTCCGTCAGGGAGCTGCTTCCTCCGTCAGAGAGCTGCTTCCTGCTTCCTCCGTCAGAGAGCTGCTTCCTGCTTCCTCCGTCAGAGAGCTGCTTCCTGCTTCCTCCATCAGGAAGCTGCTTCCTGCTTCCTCCGTCAGAGAGCTGCTTCCTGCTTCCTCCGTCAGAGAGCTGCTTCCTGCTTCCTCCGTCAGGGAGCTGCTTCCTTTGTCAGGGAGCTGCTTCCTGCTTCCTCCGTCAGGGAGCTGCTTCCTGCTTCCTCCGTCAGGGAGCTGCTTCCTCAGTCAGAGAGCTGCTTCCTCCGTCAGGGAGCTGCTTCCTCCGTCAGGGAGCTGCTTCCTGCTTCCTCCGTCAGGGAGCTGCTTCCTCCGTCAGAGAGCTGCTTCCTCCGTCAGGGAGCTGCTTCCTGCTTCCTCCGTCAGGGAGCTGCTTCCTGCTTCCTCCGTCAGGGAGCTGCTTCCTCCGTCAGAGAGCTGCTTCCTGTTTCCTCCATCAGGGAGCTGCTTCCTCCGTCAGGGAGCTGCTTCCTCCGTCAGAGAGCTGCTTCCTGCTTCCTCCGTCAGAGAGCTGCTTCCTGCTTCCTCCATCAGGGAGCTGCTTCCTCCGTCAGAGAGCTGCTTCCTCCGTCAGGGAGCTGCTTCCTCCGTCAGGGAGCTGCTTCCTCCGTCAGGAAGCTGCTTCCTGGTTCCTCCATCAGGGAACTGCTTCCTGCTTCCTCCATCAGGGAGCTGCTTCCTCCGTCAGTGAGCTGCTTCCTCCGTCAGGGAGCTGCTTCCTCCATCAGTGAGCGTGACTCTGGTTCACTTGTGCAGTGACAGGTAACACCACAGGCTAACTGAATATCAAAAGGACCGGGTTTCAAAGCGTATATGAAGATCTCAGTCCTCTTCAGCCATTCCAAACCAACAGCATCCCTGTCAGATAACGTCCTCATCATGTACTCACTGATCAATCCTACAGCATCCCTGCCAGATAACATCCTCATCATGTACTTTATAAATGACAAATAAACTTCAAACTAAACTTCAAACTTGAGCAAAGGTTTGGGTGTGTGGTGTCAGATTTAAACCGACAAAGAGGAACAAGAAAAATCTGTTAGTTCTGCGTTTCTCATTTTCAAGCAAAGCATCAACAACTGAGAAGTAATTATTAATCTGGCCAAGAAAGTTTGGGAGTTTGAATCCAGTTTAACGACACATTTCGCTGCTGTATACATGAAGCAGGATTAGTGACATGGAAGATGATGTCTTTTTAAACAAGAAAACTAAAGTTTAGATGAGAGATTTTGTCGTTAAGGAACAAGGGTTTACGCAGCGATTGTTCTCTTGAGACAGCAGGGTTCTTTTCATTTGAATAGTTTCAGCAGGATGCACAGAACAAACTGCTTGATTGATCATTAAAACATCTTCTTATTCTGTGATTATGCTTCTGTACAATACAAGGAACCAAACGAGTTTTCTTCGAAGAATATTTATCAGCAGGAACAGACTGAGGTGGATGATCATGGATGACAGAGGAGGACAGAGAGAGATGACAGAGGAGAGAGGGATGACAGAGGAGGAGAGAGATGACAGAGGAGGAGAGAGGGATGACAGAGGAGGAGAGAGATGACAGAGGAGAGAGGGATGACAGAGGAGGAGAGAGGGATGACAGAGGAGGAGAGAGAGGGATGACAGAGGAGGAGAGAGAGGGATGACAGAGGAGGAGAGAGAGAGATGACAGAGGAGGAGAGAGAGGGATGACAGAGGAGGAGAGAGAGGGATGACAGAGAGGGAGAGAGCTAACAGGAGACGGAGAGATGACAGAGGAGGAGAGAGAGATGACAGAGGAGGAGAGAGAGGGATGACAGAGAGGGAGAGAGCTAACAGGAGACGGAGAGATGACGGAGAGGGAGAGAGCTAACAGGAGACGGAGAGATGACAGAGGAGGAGAGAGAGGGATGACAGAGGAGGAGAGAGGGATGACAGTGGAGGAGAGAGATGGTAGAGGAGGAGAGAGAGAGGGATGACAGAAGAGGAGAGAGGGAGATGACAGTGGAGGAGAGAGAGGGATGACAGAGGAGGAGAGGGAGGGATGACAGAGGAGGAGAGGGAGGGATGAGAAGAGAGGGAGAGAAAGCACAGAATGAAAGGTGAAGGACGAAGGGAGAGAGAGGGTGTGGGTGGGTGGAGGGAGACTGTGAGAGGTGGGAGGGAGACTGTGAGAGGGAGTGAGACTGTGGGAGAGAGAGGGTGAAAAGGGGGATGGAGGGGGTGAAAGGAGGGAGGGAGACTGTGGGAGGGAGGAGGTGAAAGGAGGGAGACTGTGGGAGGGAGGGAGATACATAGTACCCGATTCCTATCAGATAATTGCTGCACGCATACTGTACTTTCTACCAAAAACCAGCTGGTATCGGCTCCGACTATTCTGAGTCCTTGTGAATGACACAACTCACAAGAGCCGTAAGATACCGCCTCACTGAGCAAACACCACGGCACCTTGGGGCAATATGTCGGCCGGCGATCGTAGAATCGAGAGAGAAACGGAAGGACGGAACTCACAACACGAAACGAAGAACACCAACGTGTCGAAAAAAAAACAAGTGTGATGGCGAAGAGACTAAGGGCAAAGGCCAAGGCGCAGGAGCCCTCGGCTCGACGGAAGACACCGTCGAAGGCGACACATCACGGGGGTGAGCAGCACGGCACAGCGACACGGCACGGCAGAGAAGGCACGAGAGGTCATGACGGACGGGGGCGAGGGTAAGGCAGCGGTGAAGGCAGGGACACCGAGGAGACCAGCAGACGCGGAGGGATGGCCCGGAAGGTAGGGAACCGCGCGGAGGAAATGCAGAGACTGGGGAGGAGGGAAGGGAGGGAAGGAGGCGAGGGAGACGTGCAGGACAAGGCACGAGGCACTAAGATGAGAGGGCAGGCGAGAAGGCATGTGACAGAAGTGACCGAGGTGGGGAAGACCAGGGAGGAGGAGGAGAGGCAAGGAGGGAGGATGGGAGGCAGAGAGGATGGGAGGGAGGACGCCAAGGAAAGGGGAGGAGGAATGGAACGGGCAAGGAGGCGAGGAAGGGGGGAGGGAGGAAGGAGAGGGGAGAGAAAATGACCAAGGGAGGGATTGAGGGAGACGGAGAGAGCTTGAATGGAATAAAACATAGAAAGAGAGAGGAATACTTGATAGAGAGATGAATAGGATAGAGAGACAAAAAAACTTGCGCATAGAGAGATGATGAATGCAGAGCAGAATTAGGGCGGAGAGAACGAGAGAGAACAGAGAGCTGGATTTAACACCCATTCATTTCCCCAGGCCAGGTGTGGAGGAAATGAATCCTAAATGGGAGGCTGTGCTCTGGCAGGCAAGCGCCCTGTCTCCCCCTCTCTGGGTTCCACTGGTCCTCTGTTACAAAACTGCTTTCAATTAGACGCCGGAAGCTGTCTGTGGTCCCCAGCAGGAGAGGGGGAGGGGGAGGGAGAGGGGGAGAAGGGCGAGGAGGGGAGGGAGGGAGGGAGGGAGGGAGGGAGGGAGGGAAGGGGGAGGGGGGAGGGAGGGAGGGAGGGAAAGGGAGACAGGAGGAAAGAGGTCCAGGAAACCTTCAGACCACGGGAGGTTACATCCAGACTGTTTGCTGATCACAGCTGTTGTCTAGAGAGCCACTACAGAACTACAAGGACATCCAGCCAGTACTCACTGGCCAGTACTGACCTCTGCCTCTGTATGACCTCTGACCTGCCTCTGTATGACCTCTGACCTGCCTCTGTATGACCTGAGAGAGAGAGAGAGACAAAGAAAGCCGAAAGACACATTCAGAGAAAGTGAATTGTGAGTGTGTGTATGTGTGTGTGTGTATATGTGCATGTATGTGTGTGCGTATGTATGTGTATGTACGTGTATATAAGTGTGTATGTGTGTGTGCATGTATGTGTGTGCGTATGTATGTGTATGTGCGTGTATATAAGTGTGTGTGTGTATGTGCATGTATATGTGTGTGAGTATCTCACATTCACAAAGAATGTGTCTAATTAGCCCCTCCTCAGTTATTTGCTTAAATTACAGGGAGTCCAAATTGATTTCTAGACAATCAAGGCTGTTCGGCTCCGCCTGGACAAAACACTTCCTGTTGTCTGCAATGGCCAATTGGGCCCATTACCCACTAAACCAAATAAGGGCTTCTGGGAAGTTCATCAGAGACCTATCCAATCAGCATGTCTGGGTGATGATGCCAGTGTTGAGTGAGGTCAGTTATTTACCTGGCGACCACTAGCCAATCCGCTTACACAGCAGAGGCGCAAACAGAGACCAAGAACAAGGTGGGTTCTGGACTCAGACATACTGTCATGATCTCATGCACACAGCCTGTCTCTTCACAAGCCTGAAGAAATGAAAACCAAAGCAAAGTTGTGAACATGGTGCAGGGATGTGGGATAGAACCTCCGTAGGATAGAACCTCCGTGGGATAGAACCTCCGTGGGATAGAACCTCTGTGGGATAGAACCTTTGTGGGATAGAACCTCCGTGGGATAGAACCTCTGTGGGATAGAACCTTCGTGGGATAGAACCTCCGTGGGATAGAACCTTCGTGGGATAGAACCTCCGTGGGATAGAACCTCTGTGGGATAGAACCTTCGTGGGATAGAACCTCCGTGGGATAGAACCTCCGTGAAACATCTAGAACATAAACACACAGGTTCCATCTGATGAAGATTGGCTAAGCAATGATCTCTGTTTATGTCTTCATGTCAATCCTGCCACCCCTCTCAGCCATCCATCAGGTCTCCATCCATCCTATTATCTTCTCAATGCCATCCCTAACATCCCTCATCCCTCCAGCCCACACCTAACATCCCTCCAGCCCCACAGGCGGGGGGGCAGGGGGGAGGGGGGGCAGAGAGGAGCACATCTCCTGAAGCCGTCTCATAAAACCAGCTCGTTAAGACAGGCGAGGAGGTGAGTGGTGGCTCCGCCCCTTTGTTCACACTGCTACTCCTCGTCTTGCAGGACTGTTTAAGTGGCTTCCATCTTGACTCCTCTCTCCTTCGCCATGCATCACTTTGATACTTTGATAGCTCGGCTTCTGTAAATCACCTCATCCTCCCCTCTTGTGGCATCAAACCAGCTGTTTAAGCAGAAAGATGGAGCTTTGCAGAGCGTCATCATCAATGCTCATCCAACCTTCCATCCCTGCAACTCTTCTCAAATCTACGTCAGACAGGGAAGAGAGGGTGTGTGTGTGATACAGTTGAGAGTGTTTGCATGTGCGTGTGTGTGTGTCGGCACGTGTGTCTGTGCGTGTGTGTATGATACACAGTATCTGTACTGTGTGTGTGTGTGTGATACACAGTATCTGTACTGTGTGTGTGTGTGTGATACACAGTATCTTTACTGTGTGTGTGTGCGTATGATACACAGTATCTGTACTGTACTGAAGTCAAGACTCTACCATCCAACAACACCATGGTCCTTTCGTTACACATTCTATTCACCTCACCCCTCCTCTCCCCCTCCTCACCCCTCCTATCCCCCTCCTCATCCCTCCTTTGCCCTCCACACCCCTCCTCTCCCCCTCCTCTCCCCTCCTCCTCTCCCCCTCCTCTCCCCTCCTCAGCCCTCCTCTCCCCTCCACACCCCTCAGTCCGCGCTCAGCCGCCACGACAGGCGGGGTGTGGGCAGGGGGGAGGGGGGCAGAGAGGAGCACTCTTCCTGAAGCCGTCTCATAAAACCAGCTCGTTAAGACAGGCGAGGAGGTGAGTGGTGGCTCCGCCCCTTTGTTCACACTGCTACTCCTCGTCTTGCAGGACTGTTTAAGTGGCTTCCATCTTGACTCCTCTCTCCTTCGCCATGCATCACTTTGATACTTTGATAGCTCGGCTTCTGTAAATCACCTCATCCTCCCCTCTTGTGGCATCAAACCAGCTGTTTAAGCAGAAAGATGGAGCTTTGCAGAGCGTCATCATCAATGCTCATCCAACCTTCCATCCCTGCTACTTTTCTCAAATCTACGTCAGACAGGGAAGAGAGGGTGTGTGTGGTGATACAGTTGGAGGTTTGCATGTGTGTGTGTGTGTGTGTGTGGTGCGGCAAACTGTGTGGTCTTAGTGCGTGTGTGTATGATAACACAGTTATCGTGTACTGTGTTGTGGTGTGTGATAGCACAGTACTGTACTGTGTGGTGTGTGTGTGATACCACAGATCTTTACTGTGTGTGTGTGTGCGTATGATACACAGTATCTGTACTGTACTGAAGTCAAGACTCTACCATCCAACAACACCATGGTCCTTTCGTTACAAGACATTCTCTTACCTCCCTCCTCCCCTCCTGCACCCCTCCTAATCCCCTCCTCATACCTTCCTTCTGCCTCCACAAACGCCCCTCCTCTCCCCCTCACCCTCTCCCTCCCCTCCCCCCTTTAGAAACTGCGTCTCTCTTCTTTTCTTCTCTCTTCTCTTCTCCTTCTCTCCTCCCCCCTCAGCCCTCTCTCCCCCCCCTCCCCCTTCCTGCTCTCCCCTCTCCTCTGCTTTTTTTTCTTCTCTCCTCTCCTCTTGTTTACTTTGTTTTCTCCTCCTCTCCCCTCCTTGCCACCTCAGCCCTCCTCTCCCCTCCGCTCACTCTCCTCATTCCTCCTCACCCCTCCTCATCCCTCCTCCTCCTCATCCCACCTCAGCCCTCCTCTCCCCCTCCTCTCCCCCCTCAGCCCTCCCCTCCGCTCACCCTACTCACCCCTCTCTCCCTCCCTGCTGCATCTAGTCTGATGAAGAATCCCTTGGAGTGACCAACACTCCCTTTGAGCTAAAACAGACTATTATCCCTAGAGTGAAACCCTGGACACACTGTGTATGTGTGTGTGTACGTGTGTGTGTGTATACGTGTGTTTGTGTGTATACGTGTCTGTGTGTGTGTGTGCGTGTGGCGCATGCATATATCAGTGTGCGTGCTTAAATAACATCCCAGCTACATCCCTGTGTTATACTACTCAATCGTATTCAGTGCAACCCACCCTAAGATAGAGAGGGTGTATCTGGTTTGTTATTCAGACCACGCCCACTTCCTTTAACAGGCCTCTGCTACGCACAGTTACTCTATAAGATGCCCATCTTAACAACCACACATTAACACACCACTGATAAAACATGACTTCAGTTGGACGGCAGGAAAGCACTCTGCAGTTCATCCCATTCACTCCAGGCTGTGCTCAGTGTCACATTTCTGATGAGCAACAGCTCTATCTAGTGGTCACAACGCAGAGCTGCATGTTCCAGTCCAATCTTGCGCGGGCCCTATAGGGAAGAATATATTTTCCATATGTATTGGTGCTTGTAATATGCTTAAATGTGATTAAGTGAGGCGATTAAACCTGTACAGGAAACCGTGCATGTTTCTACGTCTGTCCAGACACACAACCAGGTCGAGAGGATGTCAACACCCTCCGCCAAACTGCTCATTAATGAGTAAGTCAGGCGCCATTAACGCAGTAAAAGATAGGAAGTGAATGAGGCAGGTGTATGGATGTAGAGCACTGCATTACCCTTTCTAACCTCTCTCTCTCTCTCTCTCTCTCGCTCTCTCTCTACCCCTCCCTCCCCTTCTCTCTCTCTCTCCCTACACACATACCTCTGCCTCCTCTCTCACTTCAACTCTCCCTCCCTCCCTCGCTATTTCCATCTCTCTCCCTCTCTCCCTTTGTCCTTTCCTCACCTCTCCCTATTTCCTCTGTCTGCCTCCATGAGTGATTAAATCGCATGCATCCATGTGTTCTCTGTGGTTTGTAATAGCCTGCCTGCCCGTCCTTACCTGCTACAGTACAACAGAGTCATGAAGGTGAACTGGAGAATAAAAAGTTGGTGCACTTTCTGAAGCCTGAGGCCAGCTGCTTAACAAAGGGAATTTACCTGACGAGAGCAAAGTCTTTGGAGGCAGATGGGGCCCTGTCCTCACCTCTAATGTGTCATTGACTTAACTTAAGAGGGATATGGAGGTTTAACTTCACATGGGATTAAACAGATTCCTTCGGGTCAACACTTTAACCAACCGACACCTTCAGATCAACACTTTAACCAACCTA
>BROE01000013.1:1527777-1550965 GCA_036571765.1 Plecoglossus altivelis | reverse complement strand
GGGGGGGGGGATCGAGAGAAGTAAGTGAGGGCAGTTCCAGCTCAGACGAGGTGCTATATTCTATCATCTATCATTTTATTGATTTGTCTATAAAAACAGTGAGAGCTCCTGTCCTGGCCGGCAGCATTATTGCTTCCCGCTTTATTAGTTTGCTGTTTGAAACAGCAACAGCTGTCCCTCTGCAGACAGACAGCTAATCGTCCCTCAGCAGGGCTGTCGTCCAGGTACTGACAGCACCGGGACAACTGTTCCAAACAATTACAGCAGCAGCAGCAGCAGCCCATGGTCCTCATGACACAACCCTCACAAAGCAGGAATATCTACAACAGCTTGGACTTTGACAGAACCGTAACAGTAGAAGATAACAAATGTCTAGTCCAACTGTAATGGTGCTACATCTTACTGTTATACTGTGAACTTACATATTCTACTGATATACCTTTAAGTTACATTGTCTACTGTTATACAGTTAAGTTACATTATATACTGTTGTACAGTTAAGTAACATTATCTACTGTTATACTGTTTTACAGTTAAAATGCATATATTACTAATACACTGCGACAATCTGTTGTTCTTCATTGCTATTATACTGTTATACACCTTAGTTATAGACCCTGCTGTTATACTGTACTGTTGTAGACCCTGCAGGTATATGCCTCACTGTAATAGACCCAACATAATTCTATTATATACTCATTATATTAGATGCATTGTATGTATACTATATAGTATATGTACGGTCCTACCATACACAGTATACCCTAGTGCTGTGTTAATATGTGTGTGTGTGTGTGTCTGTGTGTGTGTGTGTCCGGGAAGAGAGGAAACGAGACAATGCAGAAGAGACGAGAGCCGTGAACGAGACCGAGATAGAAGAGGAGACGAGACGAGAGAAGGAGAGAGAGAGAGATAGGAAAGAGAGAGAGAGCCAGAGGGGAGAGAGAAGAGAGAGCCTTGCACGATTCATACATAAACAGAAAAACATATGTAATGAGGACCAGTTACAGCAGACAGTCTGTTAAGTCTGCGGTTCAAACCCGGGATGAATCCCACGTCTGGCTCTCTCTCCCTAGGCCTTCGGACAGGAACAGTCATTCTAGGGGCTGTGGATGCAGAGGGGGGGCAGGTTGCCGTAATAATAACACTCCACTGTAGATTAATAAGAGTGAGCTATACGTTAAAGGTCTCATTCCTGAGCAAGTTCCTTCCCTTTTTTGGCGAATTGATTTATACGTTTAAATTGCTTTAGTTGGGGCTAAGAGTAGGGGTTAGTAGCCAGGAGTTGAGGTGGAGGCTGAGGGCAAAATAAACAAGTCGTGCAGATGGCGGCCACGCCCCCCCCTCCCCCCCCCTTTCCCCCCGCTTCCTCCCCCTCTTGCCGCCAGGCACCTCTACTAGTTTCCATTGGATCTGTCTTTTCTTATCTCCTGGGGATGCAGCCCCCTGTGCCTCAGAGCACATCCCCATTCCTGTGACCGGCTCGCTACTGGCTCGCTACTACTGCACAGCTCCCTCTATCCCATCCTCCCTCCAGCCTGCTGCATCAGGCCCTCACTCCTTTCATCCCTCCATCCATCCGTCCCTTCTTCCCCCATCTTTGCATCCCTCCCTCATCTCTCTCCATGTCTGTTCTCTGTCCATCCCCCTTCCTCCTCCCCCTGCTCCCTTCATCCATTCCTCCCCCTGCTCCCTCCCCTCCAGGCTTCCCTGGCCCTCTACTCTCACCCATCCCTCCGTTCAGGCCAATCTATTCCGTGTGGCTCCCTTCCTTGCGTAGGGCCAGTTTACTCAGGGAGTTATCAATGAAGTAATTACGCTGGTGTTGCTGGTTGCCGCGGCTGCAGCTTATCAGGCCCTGACCCCCCGGCGGGCCGCTGGATATGATCCTCCGAACGGCCCAGAGGGGTAATTACACGGGCGTCCCGGTGTGAAGCTGGCGGCGTGGCGCCGTGATTCGTGCTCCGTTACAGCGCCATGCCACGTTCACCACCTAACACACTCACACCACTCACACTCGAACCCACAACTGCAATACACAAGTCAACAAAACACACAATGGCAACAAACACTCACACAAGCAGTAAAACTGCATGGAAATCCAGATGAATAGACATGGGATACTTTGGCATCACATAGACTACGCTACTATAAGGTCAAGACGGGCCACTCCTTGACTTGCCTTACCACCAAAATACCCTTAGAACAGCACATTTCTAATCCTTGATTTTTGGCTTCACTTCCCAAAAGAACCCAGCAGTCCATACCTACCCAACATACTGAAATGTTTGTATGTCGCTTCGGATAAAAGCAACTATCAACTGAATACAATTTCAAGGTGACTGTAGAATGTAGTGGAAGGGTTATCAGGCTACCGCTTCCATAAACATGAATGATTTGTACATGTCTTAAGGTTGTACCTTCTGTGCTTTCAACTTTGCAATATGCATTAGTTCTCAATACGAGAGTCTGGTAGTGCAGGTTCAAACTTATTGGGATGATCCCATAGAAGGCACTACTCTTGTGTGGTGTCGGATAGCCTCAATGGAATCAATTCAAGAGCAGTTTCTGTCAAAAACACTTTCAGCGATGAAGCAACAAACTAAAAGGGGGTTTGGTGTTTTGATTTGATACAACACCCTCCAAGCCCTGTCATGGCTCCAGGGAAAGGGGAAGTTCTCATGTGAATCCCTTTTCCTTGGCATCAATGCGTCTTTCAGATGGGTTCCATAGAAGTTAACAACTCCCTATCACTGGTTTATGGTGTCGACTCGCAGCAAGAAGTCTCTGTGTTCCATTCCCTCTTGAGGCCTACCTGTGCTCAGGTAGGTTATCTATCTGGCCTTTCTGTGTGACGTTTGAGCGTTCCTTTTGTAATCAAACAAGTTCCTACACAATGAACCCAAATGAAAATGTCCGGAACAAATCTCTGTCCTGCCAAGGTGGGACGACCATGGCTCAAGGGTTATAGAAGGTTTCCCACTAACCGGCAGGTCGATGGTTTGATCCCTGATTCCTCCTGGCTGTGTGTGGAAGTGTCTGTGAGTAAGGCTATGAACCCCCAGTTGCTCCTGATTGGCTGGCTAGCGCCTGGCATGGTAGCTCTGCCCATGGGTGAATGAGAGGCAACTGTAAGGCGCTTTGGGTGTGCCGCGGGGTGCTACTAAATGCAGTCCATTTATCAAGGTCCCTGGCTGGACACGGATGACCACTTGGACTTGGCCATCCTTTATCACGTGATAATGCCTTAAACCTTGACATGATCACTTGCTAATTCCTGAGGAATCTTTTGAAGTATCCTACAATAGCGGAACACATCCTCACAAACACATCAGTTGCTTTTATGTTTTTTTAGCCTTCTGTCATGGAAGACTGTTGCATTCACAAAAGAAATTAGACATCTTATCTAGTAATGAAGTGAAAACATCTCATCGTACTGAGATAAGGGGTCAAAAATAAATGCATTGGTAGAAAGTTGAGCAATTCATACATTTAGAAATCTTGACATGGTAAAGCATTGTGACATTTTGGACTTACATAGGACCTGCTTAACTTCTTTGGAAATGTATGACTTAAATGAAGGTTGCCTGAGTTCAAATGAAGACCATTGTAAAGATAAGGATATACCTGAGCGCCCCTCCTCCAGCCTGGTATATATATAACTGAGATGTCTCTCTACTTCTCACATCAGAACCAGCATCACCTCCATCTCACAAAAGAAATTCATCCACAGGTGAGTTCCAAAGCTCGGGATGACATCAAACTTCAAAGAGCTCATTCATAACCATCAAAACATTTGCTGTTAAAATCAAATGTATTTTGGAAAACCCTTTTCTCTTACACCACAGGTTCAAGACACCTAAAAACCATCAGTGAAATCATGGTAAGAACTTTTCGCTTGTACATGTCACACATGAAATCCAGTGGTGAACTCAGTAGGTCTACAATGAAAAGTGACCTCATACACCCTGTTCCTGTTTCCAGTTTTTGGAGCTAAAGAATCAGACGTTGGCAGTTGGAAAAGCACTGAAAGTAAAAGGAGATATTCCTCCTGATGCCAAAAAGTAAGATGTGATCAGTTTACTTTAAACATGACCTTTACAGGTGAACAAAACATACATTTCCTTGTACCACATTTTATTCTACAACAGCAAACCTGCATGTTATTGATGTGCAAAAAGACAACAATGACTTGTACATCTTTTAAGGTTGTTTAAAACATCTTGTATGCTTTCAGCTTTGCCATATGCTTTGGTTGTGATGCGGGAAATGTGGCACTGAAAGTTAAAGCTTATTGGGAGAATACCGCAACTGGCAATACGCTTGTGTTAAACTCCTGTGATGGTGGGATCTGGGACCCAGTTGGGCAGAGGTTGCCCAACCCTCTTCTGAGGGGCACCAACGTCACGGTAAGGGCTTGCATTATGATGGAGGGAAATAGAAATGCACACACTCTTTTGTTTCAAATAGGAAGCTTTTCAAAAAGTTGTTGTTTAAGAGCATTTTTGAAACAGCAACATTATAGGGGCACTAACACTGTCAAACTTACCCTCAGATTGTTGTAACGCTGCAAGACAAGAAGACTTTCAAGGTGCAACTCCCCGGTGATGTAACAGTCATGTTCCCCATCAAGAAGGAAATGGCCATCGACTTCATCCAGATCAAGGGTAACTTGGTGCTGAACACTTTCCAGATTTGACGGAAGATCCCACATGCTGGTTCTGCTCAGGGAGACAATCATTAGTGTTGATGCAGTAAAGAAGAATCTGAATGCAGAGTGAATTGTTTATTGATCCTATGCAATTCATCAAATGTCTCTCTGGCTATTGGCTATGTTCATGTTTTGATTGGTTAAAAAAAATACATGACCTGTACTTTCAAGAGTTAATAAAAAATAATTCTTGAACTTCTCACTTTGAAGATGATTTCATTACAAGCCATAGGATGTTTTGCAGTTTTGCTTCAATACAAACCAGTACATCATTTCACGATCCAGTTTCATCAAATAAGGCCCAAGATTTTTATGGGGCCCCAAGCAAAATGAGATGTTGTGGCCCCTACTGCCTCAGGGCCACTATTACTACTGATTATTGTCATTATCATTCACACACATACTATACATCTAACACAGCCAGTACCAATTGTATTAGCTGTAGGTGCGTTGTTTTCATAAGACCAACGTCAACGTGGCATGGCTTTCCTCTGCTAAGATAATTAACTTCACAAATATTACTAGAGGGGTCTGGTGTTCATTTCCACTTGAATGTGTCAGGGATAATGCCAGAGGAAGTGTTCATTATCATATCATAGTGGACGGTGCAGAGGTGGGATTTGTTGGATGCGCAGAAAAGGCCTCTTGACAAACAGCTTTTAGCAGGCGAGGCCGTTGTTTTTATACAGACTCCATTACATTACTAGTTTCAACACTGTGCTGGATAAGACATCACATTTATTATATGATGCAAAAGTATTTGCCACAGACAACCAAACACAAAACTGCATTCTTTTTACGAGTATAAAAGACAAGAAATTCTTACTGATTAACACACATTTTTGCGGCGCGCTTATGGTTATACACGTACTTCAGAGGCTAACAAAAAATATATATCCTCATCCTGGTGTGGAGCGATGATACGGCTGAATAGGAGTTTTATTTCAAAGATAAATATCATAACGTTCATGGTTCATTGCTTCGTCAAAAGACCGTTTAAAATGTTTTAAATAAGCGTCATAATCCCTGAGGAACCAAATGTACGTATGACACAATCTAAAATTCGATTCCTAAATGCGTCAACAATTCAAACCTAAACAAAACTAAATTGAATTCCTCGTGTAAAACATGAAAACGAATGCTCAGAGTCGTTATTTCCCTTCAATTCATGACCACTCCAACGCATCAGCGGATATTTGGTCCACTTTGATACACAACCGTGTGGCAACACCTCACGTAAAGTCACAACATAATCTCCTTCAGCAGAGGCCCGCCACGGCGCAACCCGACTCCTGGTCGGTTACCGGGATCTTGGCGGTGCAAGAATACCAGCCGCTGGATGTGTTTAGCCCCGGTGTGGGGGAACCCTCCGCGCCCTGGAGTGAAGAGGACGAAATTTGCGAGTTGGACATTCGACTCAAAGAGATGGAGCTGGTCACACTGATGGGAGACAGTTTTGATACAATAAGATGTAGGTATTACGAAGATCCTGTAGGATATTTTCTATTACAAGAACACAAAAAACACGTGTATTAATTATAAAGTTATACAAGTCATATATAACGTGTAATAAGACGTTGTTTCTCTCTCGATGTCCTTTATAGATGCCTTCCTGAGCAACGTTCAGTATGATAGTCAAACAGCTAAAAAGAAGAAAAAATGAGCGTGACAACAGGCTATGAAAAGAATGTACCCACAGTCATCCATCGGTAATTGTTTATTTGAACGGAATAAAGTTGTTGGTCAACAAACCCGCAAACAATTCACCGGTCAGCGTCTTTAGCAAGCTCATTTCACTTTCAACTCGCGCCATCACGTTCTCAATTCTAGTCTTCAGATCAATAACCCACCGTTATAGTGTGAAAGATGTTCAATTTACAAAGCTCGTCAGCATCTATACAGGTTTGAGACAGAAATAGTTTTGTGGTACAGTACATGGTATGATATAACCACACCTCTGGGCCTCATCTGATCCAGCAGCAATAAAAACGCTTAGACGGAAAAGACACACAGTCGGAAATTATGACTTCTCACATACTCACATATTTACACGCACGCACGCACAAACACACAACGTACGCACAAACACACAACGCACGCACAAACACACAACGCACGCACAAACACACACACCAGGTGGTGTTTTAGATTTTTTGCCTGTCCCTGGTGCATCTCGAACAAACACAACTTCTGATTTGTACAGAGTGAAGATAAAGATAAAAAATAAAATTAAAATAAAAACAGTCCTTTCCGTTAAGAACAGGGCTGAAGAGAATGGCGACGCACAATATCTCTCCGTTACCTTGTTGTTGCTCATGCGCTCCTTTCAGTCGTGGAATACCCTAGTGATCAGACCTGCGGCCTTTCGCCCAGGAAGTCATTGCAAGGACGTCGCGTGCATTGCAAGGACGTCGCGTGTATTGCAAGGACACAGCGCGTGCATTGCAAGGACACATCGCGTGCATTGCAAGGACACATTGCGTTTTTCACTTGATACACTCAATTCGAAACAAAGTAAGTTGCGGACAGACATTTTCATTCTGTATTCCCCCACGGTTTTCTTTGTGAAATCACTTTGTGTATAACGATTGAGTAAAGTGCACTTATGCCATATTTCACGACTCAACGTTAACAGTTAAAATTCAGCTGTATCGACAATAACAGACGCTTGTCATTCTTACCGTTATACAAGCGTAACGTAGGAACAGTCATCACAAAGATAAGTGTTCTAGAACAAACCGATACAAACCATTAGTCTAACGTTTCGTTCGTTTCAAGCCTCGGTTTGAAACGAACGAAATGTAAGAGCTTTCCACAAATCAGAAACACAAATCAGATACACAAATCTTTTCTTTTCACTGGGTTTAGTCAGCAGGCTGGGATCAGGTATCCTGGACATGCTGGTATGTATACTGGAGATGAGAGTGACTCAGCAATACTGCCTGTGACTTCAAGAGGTGACAATCTACTTCCTGATGCTCTTTTTTGATCAAAGTCTCCACTGAATGAAAAATATGATTACACCGTCATCCATTTTCCTCTCTCTTTTCAGTCTTTCAGAAAACAAGTTGTCAATTGTACTCCTACAGCTTGGCAGAAGTAGCCATCTTTCACCCTAGCAGGTCTTGAGAAGGCCGAGGGACTTAATCTACAGAACAAAGAAACGATGGGAGAGATCTGATCTGACATGATTGACAGGTTTGGACGGAGCTTGTTCCTCTTCGATCCCAGAACACACATTAGTGGTCTCCCCCCCCCCCCCCACCATGAGAAAGGAATAAAAATGTAAAAAGAGAGAATTGAGATAGAGAAGAATGAAAAGAACCTTTGATCAGTCTCACTATACAAGCGTCGTGACAACAGACAGAGCCTTTCACCAGTTCCCCAAAGCCCCAGACTGTCACGACTTGTCCACGAGGCCCGCCACTGCACGACAGTACCGCCCTCCCAAAACACCGAGCGGGCGGCCAGCAGAGACGTTCCCAGGAAATTAGAACCCAGGAAGACTCACACCTGGAACTCAAACATGTCGCTCTGCTTCTTGGCCAGCTTGGCTACCTCCTGCCGGATAGCCAGGACCAGGGCGGAGGTGGACAGGCTGCCTTTCAGGAGAAATCCGTCCTTTATGGGAACTCCGCCCAGCGTCGAGGCAGCCTCTCCTGCGGACGGGAACAGCCGCAGTTCCTCAGACGCGCCACACAGGCGGTGCCTCTTCGAGTCCGCGTTCTCGGCTATACTCGCAGCGACGGCAGGCCTATTCAAAGCAGGGGCGTTGAACCTGCCCTGGGCGGACACGCAGGCAGGTCACACCACAGACTAGCGAGGCCAGGTGGCGGGGAAACGCTTTCTACCATAACCCCAACGGGCAGAGAGTGCACCCTGGCGCAACAGACGCAGGAACCCGTGAGGGAGGCACGACGGATCCACCGCCACGGCCCGACCAACTGGAGGAAGCCGCGCAACCCTGGCCCACCGCGAAGGGGCGAACGAGGGGGAGGACAGACTGAAGGCAGGAGAGATGGAGATCGGGAGGGCCACCGGGAGGAGAGCCCGGGCGAGGAGGCAATGATAGGGAGCCAAGAGGGGTGCGAGCGACCAGACGGGGATAGTGGAGGAATGAACAGGGGAGGAAGGGGACAGGGATTTCCAGATAGGGACAAGAGCAGCGGAGAGGAGAGAGTGGAGGGAGAAAGGGGAGGAACGAGAGGAGAGGGAGACAGAGGGAGGGAGAGAGTGTGGAGAGGGAGAGAGTGAGAGCTAGAGAGAGAGAGGTGAAAAGTGAGTGGGGTGGCAGAACAGTAGAGCTGGGTAGAGGGAGGCAGGAAGGAGGCAGGAGGGTGGAAGGGAGGAGAAAGGGGAGGAATCAGAGGAAGGGACCGATAGGGACCAAGAAGGGGGAGGAGAGGATGGGTACACGGGGACGGCACGCAATGGGTAAGGGACAGGAGGAGGGCTACGCCACGCTAGGGGCATGATAGAGGCAAAAGGGACCCCGGGAGGAAGGCGGGAAGGGGGAGGACTTTCAAGGTGGCGCTCCGCCACAAGTAAGGGCAGACGCGGCTGAGGAAGATGGGGGAGGGAAGGGAAGAGAAGAGGGAACGGAGGATAAGAGGGAGTAAGGAGAGGGGTGAGGAAGATGGGGGAGGGAAGGGAAGAGAAGAGGGAAGGGAGGATAAGAGGGAGTAAGGAGAGGGGTGAGGAAGATGGGGGAGGGGGAAGAGAAGAGGGTGTCAGCAAACAGAGAAAAAGAACCCCTTTTTTGCCGTTCACAAACAGTCATTGTTGAAACATCTATGGCAGCATCAGCGGAGTGAGGTCAGCAGTCAGATATCAGTGAAAGTAAACACAAGCACACACACATGTACCACACACACACACACATGTACCACACCCACCACAACTGAACAGACATAAGGGGAAGTGACTGTAGCATGGCTGGTCATTCAAACACTGCTTCAAGTCCACCATGGCTCCACTCCCAAACCGGTTGTGAAATGTGTATGACTGTCTGGGCGGACAACAACCAACAAGACAGGACATGAAAAGGCAAAAGAAAACCACTGAAAATAGGAAGTGTTCATTTAGGAAATGTGCTCAACTACCCCAGTGGTTTGCTGGAGTCCACTTAACCGCCAGCCATGAATTCAGTTCAGCAAATGGTTTCTAAATGACACTGGTTCTGTAAAAAGCCAGTATGTGAAGGCACCTGGTCGAAACAGGCAGACAAACAAGGAAACAAACATCATTCCTTACAGACAAGCAGACGAGTCTGATGCAAAGAGGAGGAGAGGCACAAGGGCAATAACACAGGATAGTACCTGACTGGTGTCAGACAGAGAGAGGGAGGGAGAGAGAGAGAGAGAGAGAGAGATAGGAAGAGAGAGAGAGAGGGGGAGAGAGGGAGGGAGACTGAGAAAGAGATAGGAAGAGAGAGGGGAGAGCGAGAGAGGGCGGCGAGGGAGAGAGGGAGACGAAGAGAGAGAAGGAATGAGAGAGAGAGAGGGGGAGAGAGGGGGAGGGAGACGAGGCACAGAGATTAGGAAGAGAGGGAGGGGAGAGAAGGAAGAGCAGAGAGAGAAGTAGAGAGAAAAGACAGGTGACCGGCCGGACAAAACCGGTGCAGGTGGAGAGATAGGAAGAGAGAAAGGGAGAGAGGGAGAGGAAGGGATGGAGAGAGAGGAGGGCCTGAGACTGGGAAGAGAGCCATTGGGAAGGAATGAGAGGGAGGGAGGAAGCGAAGATAGGGGAGAGAAGAGAGAGACAAAGAGAGAGAGAGAGACAGAGAGAAGAGAGAGACAGGGAGAGAGAGACAGGGAGAGAGAGAGAGGGAGAAGAGAGAGAGGGGGGGTTATGGTTAGGGTTAGGGTAGGGTAGGGCAGGGTAGGACAGGGTAGAGCAGGGAGAGAGACAGGGAGAGGTTGTGAGACCAGTAGAGCAGGGAGAGAGACAGGGAGAGGTTGTGAGACCAGTAGAGCAGGGAGAGAGACAGGGAGAGGTTGTGAGACCAGTAGAGCAGGGAGAGAGGGAGGTTCAAAATAGAAGGTTACCCCCCTCCCCCTTGTCTCTCTTCCCTCCATCCTGTTTAAGGGTCATTTTAAACCCTTTCATGTCATTGTCCCTGAGTTGGATCTGAAACAGCTGAACAGCTGCAACGTTAGACCACTTCCAACACATCTACATCAGTGTTTATCTACAGTAACTGGTGTCTTGATCACAAAACGTCTTACCAAATACACTGGGATCGGTGACTTGAGTGGTCGTAGTTTCATTTTCAATTCAAATGGTATTGATTTAGCTGAAGTTTTCTCCAAAGGGACATCCAAACAGTGCGTAGTGTAACATAGCAGCACTTATTAGTCTGTCTCAGGGATGTAAATACAGACACTTTAGATGTTCAGATCAACTAGCTGCCTCTGGACACAGCTGGAGCAGAGTGGTGTTTTCTCTGGTGTGTGTGTGAGAGTGACTGTGTGTTGTTGTGTGTGAGAGAGAGACTGTGGTGTGTGTGTGTGTGTGTGAGTGTGGTCTGTGTGTGTGTGTGTCTGTGTGTGTCTGTGTCTGTATCTGTGTGTGGTGTGTGTCTGCGACAGTGTGTGTCTTGTGTGTGTGTGTGTGTGTGACTGCAACTGTGTCCTGTGTGTGTGTGTGTGTGTGTGCGTCTTTGACTGCGTGTGTCTGTGTGTGTGTGCTGTGGCTGCGTGTGTCTGTGTGTGTGTGGGTGTGTGTGTGTCGTGTGTGTGACTGTGTGTGTGTACTTACGAGTCAGCCCACTGTGGGGGCACCTCATCCGGCTCAGGAGGGTAGGACATCCAGGACGGACTGTGATAGGAGGAGGGGGGTGAGGACACCAGATAGTCGGGGTAGCCAGGCCTGGAGGCAGGGGTGGTGTACACGGCTGACATCGGGTTCCTGTCCACTCGTGGGAGAGAAAGGAGGGTAACTATCTTCTGCTAAGGAGCTGCAACTACACACACACACAACACCACACACACCACACACACACCTCCCTGCTCCCCTTCTTCCACCCCCTACTTCCCTCCCCCCTCTCCACCCTCCTCCCTCTCTCCTCTGTCTATTTATCTCCATCTCTCTCTCCATTTTTGTTTCTCTCTCTCTCCCTGCTCCCCTCTCTCTCTTCCCTCTCCCACTCCCCCCTATCCTCAAACCCACCCCTCTCCCACCTCTCTCTCCCCCCCTCTCTCTCTGTTTTTCTTTCTCTCTTTTTCTTTCCCCCTCTCTCTTCCCTCCCCCACTCCCCCCTCTCCTCAAACCCACCAACCTGCTCCTGCCCCCTCCAACACCCCCCTGCTCCCCCTCTCTCTCCCCTCCCACACTCCCTCCCCCACTCACACCCACCAACCTGATCCCCCCCTCCCCCTGCCATCCCACAACCTCCTGCCCCCCCACGCACCTCCCTGCTGACCTGAGTAGTTGGGTATGGGCTGGTCTGTGGTGCTGGAGGGCAGGGTGCCTCTGGAGAGGGGGGGGTAGGGGTTGGGCTGGGTCAGGCCCGGGAACTCAGAGACACGAGCCTTGGAAGCCAGTTCAGATGAGGAGCTGACAGTCACAGGATAAGAATGGACAGACAGACACGCAGACAGGTAGACAGGCAGACAGGCAGGCATGCAGACAGACAGACACGCAGAGAGACAGACATACAGACATATAGACAGATAGACATATAGACAGACAAATTAATACAAATATAATTTCTATAACAACAATAATAATAACTAAAGATTCATACACACACAACAATCACAGCGTATAATCTTCAGGCAGACAAAGTGGTTCAGCTTTGAGCGTTTGCTAAGGTCTGTCTGAAGTGAGCGGCCAAGGGTTGACTAAGCCCACTAGTCCCACTGTGCTAGACTAAATCAATCAAGCACAGATTCTCCAACAGTTTCTCTAAAATATTTTGGCTTCCCTACCGTAACACAAGACAAACATGCAGTTCCTCTTGTTAGCCACAAGGGGGTAGCAACATCCCGCAAACACTACTGCTGCTCATTGATATTCATGTCATCTTCTAATGCACTGATCCAATGTTCTGACGTTCAGCTGGAGATTGTGTCCCCTTTAAATATCCTTTTTCTGGAGTGTTCTAATGGGGTGTGAGGCGGGCGTGGTCATTTCACCTGAGGGGATGGGACCAACATGTTGGGAGTTTGTGTGTCTGCATCTGTGTGTGTGTCTATGTGTATGTGTCTGCATGTGTGTGTGTCTACATGTGCGTGTGTGAGTCCATGTGTGTGTGTGTGTCTACGTGTGCGTGTCCATGTGTGTGTGTGTGTGTGTGTGTGCGTGTGTGCGTCTATGTGTATGGGTGTCTACGTGTGTGTGCGTCAACGTGTATGGGTGTCTATGTCTGTGTGTGTGTCTACGTGCGTGTGTGTGTGTGTCTACGTGTGTGTGTGTGTCTAACTGTGTGTGTGTGTCTAAGTGTGTGTCTAACTGTGTGTGTGTGTGTGTCTACGTGTGTGTCTAACTGTGCGTGTGTCTACGTGTGTGTATCTACGTGTGTGTGTCTACATGTGTGTGTGTGTGTGTGTGTGTGTGTGGTCACCGTCTGAGTGCAGTTCCAGGCTGGGGTCCTGAGCGGGGGGGTATTGGGGGCGGGGGGGAGCCCAGGGCCATGTCAGGAAGCTGGGTGAAGCGGAAGGCCTGCGGGGGCACAAAAATCACACACTGCTGCTGGAGATCGTCATGGCAACGGCAGTTACACCCTCCACCACGCCACGACATGCGCACAGTCGTCATGGCAGCGTCCATCACATGCTTCCTGTACGTTGCCACGGCTACATCGCTTAGACAATATTCCATGTACGTTGCCGTGACTACAACAGTTACACCATGTTCCACCGTAAGTTGCCGTGGCTACGTCGGTGACACCCTATTTCATGAACATCGCCATGACTACAACAGTTTCGTGCCACCTTCGTACGTTGCCGTGGCTACGTGGGTCTTACTGGTGCGGGGTGAAGAGGTGTCTTACTGGTTTGGGGAGGCTGGACTGGTACGCGTCTTCTCCGTGTGCTGGGACCCACTGCAGCTCGCCCCGCCCCCTGCTCACAGTCCCAGGGGCGCTGGTCACGGCGTCCGAGTAGGGCAAGGGTGGCGGGCCGGGACTGTAGTGGCCGTGGTGGTGGGGGTGATGGTGACGTCCAGAGGATGGGTGTCCAGCGCCCCCAGAGGCCAGGCTGAATGCCTCCTCCAACAGCAGGTGCATCTGCTGTCTCACCTCGTCGATGGAGGGCTGAGAGCTGAGTGTGGATGTCTCCGAGTGACCTTTGACCCTGCGGCCGTACGCGTAACCCTGCGGCCCAGTCAGACGGTCCACGTTGGTCTCCTCTATCAGCTCTGGCTCAGTCTGACACACACACACACACACACACACACACAGACCATGCACGCACACACGCGCACAACACACACACACACACACACACACAGACCATGCACGCGACGCACACAACACACCACACACACACACAGGACCATGCACGCACACACACACACCACACACAGACCATGCACGCACGCACACACATAGACCATGTACGCACACACACACATAATAACAAACGCACACGGATACACACACACAACACACAAAAAATCCTTATTTAGGCCAACAAAACCCTCTCACAAACACAAACACACAAAAACACAAACACAAACACAAACACACACACCCATGCACACCACACACACCACAGACCATGGATGCCACGCACATACACACAACACACAACACAGACCATGCAACGCACACACACACACACACACACACACAGACCATGCACCCACACACACAGACCATGCACCGCACAGGTTAGAACAGGGGTGTCCAAACCTATCCTTGGAAGGCTACCTGTCTGTAGGTCAGCTGGTTGATCAGGTAACTAGAGTTCAACCTGGTCAACGTTTGGTTTGGTTTGAGCTACCAACAGGCAAGCAACGCTGCATGCACCAGAGGTTGTAGTGAAAACACTGCCCCCTAGAGGCCTCTATCCTACACTGCACCAGGAGACAAGACTGTTTACAGCCCAAGTGTCACACCAGGAACAAATTTTAAAAAAGAAGTCTGGTTAATTACTTGCTGGAGTGTCACTGATCTTTCCTTTGAAAGCCGAATGAGGAATTAAGAGTCTCTTAATGACCCAGCAAGTGGATGAGTCATCTTGTCATCCACACAGCCATGCCCTGGCTACAGACACCCTGAGATGGCCAAGAATACATCATCTGGTGTGGGAATGGGGTTGGAAAGGGGGTGGGGGAAGTTTATGGTGGGGCAGGTTGCAGAGTGGGGGGGTTGGGGTGGAAAAGGGGAGGCAGTTTAGGGTGGGGCAGGTTGCAGAGTGGGGGGTAGGGGTGGAAAAGGGGGGCAGAGGGCAAGAGAGGGAGAGAACGAGGGAGAGAGGGAGAGGGTAGGGGTGGAGAGGGGGGGGCGGGGAGGCAGTTTAGGGTGGGGCAGGTTGCAGAGTGGGGGGTAGGGGTGGAAAAGGGGGGGCGGTTTAGGGTGGGCAGTTTGCAGAGTGGAGGTAGGGGTGGAGAGGGGGGGGCGCGGGAGGAAGTTTAGGGTGGGGCAGGTTGCAGAGTGGGGGGGTTGGGGTGGAAAAGGGGGGGGCGGTTTAGGTGGCGGGCAGTTTGCCAGATGGGGTGGAGGGCTGGAGAGGGGGGGGGGCAGGGAAAGAGGAGAGAAAGAGAGAAAAACAACAGAGGGAGGGACGGAGGGAGAGAGAGGGGGGGGCAGAGGGAGGAGTTTAGGGTGGGGCAGGTTGCAGAGTGGGGGGGTTGGGGTGGAAAAGGGGAGGCAGTTTAGGGTGGGGCAGGTTGCAGAGTGGGGGGTAGGGGTGGAAAAGGGGGGGCAGTTTAGGGTGGGGCAGGTTGCAGAGTGGGGGGGTTGGGGTGGAAAAGGGGGGGGGTTGTTTGTGTAGTTGCTGTCTCCACTCACCCCCCAGATTTATAGTGACAATAAACAATCTGGGCAAATTACAGACAAGTAATTAAACACTGCGGCAAATTTCTGGAGGTCTGTGGGCACTTATCTTGCCTTCTCTCTCTCCTTTCTCTACATCCCTCCCTTCCACAGAAGTATCTTTATAAAAGTCTTTCATCCATATCCTCCTTTCTTTACCTAACTCTTCTCCCTCTCCTTCCTCCGCCTCTTCCTTCTCTTTAATACTCTCCATACTTTCCTGACCAGGCCTTTTTCTCTCGTTCCCTCTCTCTCTATGCCCCCCTCTCTCTCTCTGCTCGTCTCTCTCTCTCTCTCTTGTCTCTCTCTCTCTCTCTCTCTCTCGTTCCCTCTCTCTCTATCTGCCCCCCCTCTCTCTCTCTCTCTCGTTCCCTCTCTGCCACCCTTATCTCTCTGCCCCTCTCTATCTGCCCCTCTCTCTCTCGTTCCCTCTTTCTCTCTTTGCCCCCCATCTTTCTGCCCCTCTCTCTGCCTTCTATCTCCTCCTTCATTCTCTTACATATCCCTCCCTCCCTCTCTCCTTCTCTCTCTCTCCCCTTCTTTCTAATCCCTCTCCCCTCTGTGTGATAAATGAACAGGACAGAGGCTGTTCTACTTCCTGTGTGAGCCGCTGGAGAGCTGCTGGAGACCCTGCGCAGCGCACCTCATAAATCAGTCCCCACCGCAACGTGGACAGGCGGAGCAGTGGTTCCGCAGTGATGTGGCCTGCGGCGGCTGTATTCCCTCCCTAATCAATACGGACGGCTTAGGAGGTGTAGGGGGAGGAGGAGAAGGAGGGGAGAGGGTTGGGGGAGGAGTGGAGGAAGACCTACGGAACTGTATTTTTAGCATTCCGACTGTTGTCAGGGTAACTGCAGGGCAGCCATGTTTCCATCCCATGGCAGGTAGGTAGAGAGTGAGGGGAGGGAGAGAGGTAAAGAGAAAGAGAAAGAGAGGGGGAGAGAGTGAGGGGAGGAAGGAGAGGTAGAGAGAAAGGGGAAGAGAGAGAAAGAGGGACAGGGTAAGAGAAAGAGGGAGAGAGAGGGAGAGTGAGAAAAGGAAGGAGAGGTAGAGAGAAAGAGGGAGGGGACGAGAGAGAAAGAGGGAGAGAGGGGGATAGTGAGAGAAGGAAGGAGAGGTAGAGAGAAAGAGGTAGGGGGAGAGAGAGAAAGAGGGAAAGGGAGTGAGGGAAAGAAGGAGAGGTAGAGAGAAAGAGGGAGGGGGAGAGTGAGAGAAGGAAGGAGAGGTGGAGAGAAAGAGGGAGAGGGGGAGAGAGTGAGGGAAAGAAGGAGAGGTAGAGAGAAAGAGTGAGAGGGGGAGAGAGTGAGGGAAAGAAGGAGAGGTAGAGGATAGGATCATTTCCTCTCCAAGTTTTTCCCGATACGTTTCTACAGATGAAAACATCTCAATTTGTCTGGTCTCTCAGCCTGTAGAAAAGACCTTGTCTACCTCCAGCTTCTGTTACATTAGGGGGAAAACTCAAATCACAGTTTTTCTCTGCTTCCAAACAGCCTTGAAAACAACTCCAGTCTCTCACTCTCCACTCTGTATTCCACACGCATCGACAGGGTTCTGTATCCGTGACAACAGCCTCCGGGACAACAGCCTCCAGCAGAAGAACCAGAGAGGAGAACGATTATTATTATTATTATGGGCTGTGAGGAATAACTGTCGGATGGTGCTTGTTATTCTGTAGATGTCCATCATCAGGAGTTCTGCTCTACCTTGATGTGGACAACATCAAGGTAGCAGTTTGCTTTCCATCTCTGTAAAGGTTGGCTGGTTTCTTTTCACCAGAGAGGGCAAAAGTACACACATCTTTCTCTCACTTTTTTGGACAAATATCTTTTCTTAAAGCTTTTCAAAACATCTTTTCAAACTTTTCTTGACCTTTCAAACATTTCTAACATATTTTTGTCCTAAATTCCTAAATATAATTCATTGCATTTAACAATTGCAAAGCAGTTTATATAATAATAAAAAAAATCTGACTTCAAAAATATTTCTTCTAACCTTTCTTGAAAGGGGTGATGTCAGAGGTAATGTCAGGGATGATGTCAGGGATGATGTCAGAGGTGATGTCAGAGGTGATGTCAGAGGTGATGTCAGAGGTAAGGTCAGGGATGATGTCAGAGGTGATGTCAGAGGTAAGGTCAGGGATGATGTCAGGGATGATGTCAGGGCTGATGTCAGGGATGATGTCGGAGGTGATGTTAGAGATTATGTCATGGATGATGTCAGGGATGATGTCACGGATGATATCAGGGATGATGTCATGGATGATGTCAGGGCTGATGTCAGGGCTGATGTCAGGGCTGATGTCAGAGGTGATGTCAGAGGTGATGTCAGGGCTGATGTCAGGGCTGATGTCAGGGCTGATGTCAGGGATGATGTCAGGGATGATGTCAGAGGTAAGGTCAGGGATGATGTCAGGGATGATGTCAGGGCTGATGTCAGGGATGATGTCAGGGATGAGGTTCAGTGTTGGGTAGAGACTCACATCGTAGCCGTTGTTGCGGATGCCTCTCCGTGGTCGCTCTCTCATGACCAGCAGGTCCATCTCTGTACCTCCAGGACTGGGACTGCTCAGGCTCTGTCTGCTGCGATAGGCTGGCTGTCTCACCTGCGAGTGCCTGCCAATCACATGCCATCCAGCACTTCAGACTGACCAATCAGATGCCATCCAGCACCTCAGACTGACCAATCAGATGCCATCCAGCACCTCAGACTGACCAATCACATGCCATCCAGCACTCCAATTCAGGACAGCATCAGCATCAACCTACTGTTCATCACATACAACATCATATTCATCATCATCCTCAGGAGAGGAGAGGTGTGTGTATGGAGGCATGTTTGTGTGTGTGTGTGTGTGTGTGTAAATGTGCGTGTATAGATGCATGACTGTGTGTGTAGGGAGTTGTGTGTGCGTGTGTGTAGATGTGTGCATTAGTGTGTGTGTATATGGATGTCTCTCTGTGTGTATGGAGTTGTGAGTGTGTGTGTGTGTGTGGAGGAATGTATGTCTTGTCGGAAGGTTTTACCCATTCACATAATGTATCCATGTAGGATATCACTATTTCATCTTCATCCCACTCCTCACATGACTAAAACTATAGAAGCATACAAAGTGAAGTGTCATGTATGGTGACCCATACTCAACATTAAGCCTCTGCATTTAACCCATCCAAGTGCACACACAGCAGTGTGTAGTGGGCAACCGCACACACACACAGTGAACATACACCCAGAGCAGTGGGCAGCTATTGCTCCAGCGCCCGGGAAGCAATTGGGGGTTCGGTGCCTTGCTCAAGGGCACCTCAGTCATGGTATCGAAGGCAGAGAGAGTGCTGTTTATTCACAATCCCCACCTTCAATTCCTGCCGGTGCGAGAATCGAACCAGCAACTTGCAGGTTACAAGCCCGACTCCCTAACCATCAGGCCACGACCTCCCCCTAATCTTCTCCCCTGTACCCTCGTCTCCCCCTCTCACCTCCGTCGGTCCTTGACGTAGGTGGATCCCCGGTCATCGTGGGAGTCGATGGGGCCCCCTGGCTCCGGCCCGGGGCCCCCGTGCCTCAGCCCCAGGCCACGGGCGCTGCCGGCCCCTGAAGGGAAGTCATAGTAGCCTTTTCTCTTAGCCTTCAGCCTCAGCTTGTTCCTGTAGTGCTCGATGTCAGACTTCTGCTTCAAAGCCAGGTTCACCTGGAGGGGGGGGGGGGGGGGGCGGGGCAGTGAGTGTGTGTGTGTGTGTAATCTCTGCGAACGTTTGTATGTGTGTGTTGGGATACCATACCAGTGTGTGTGTGTGTGTGTGTGTGTGTGTGTGTGTGCGTGTGTGTGTGTGTGTCTGACCTCTCCGTTGACGATGGCTGACTCCTGGCTGCGTTCGGAAGAGGCGGGGTGAGAGTAGGCTGGTCCCGCCCCCAGGGGAGGTCCCGCCCCCAGGGGAGGCCCCGCCCCCAGGGGCTTTATGGAGATGAGCTGAAGCGACCCAGAAGAAGTGTCGTACGGATCTGACACCACACACACACACACACGCACACACACATACACACACATGCACACACACGCACACACGCACACACACACACACACACACACACAAGCTTCACAAGTGGAAGTTTGTGACCCTTTCTGTTGATTTGTGTTGGACACTTTAGTCACATGACCATGTGACTTCTGACATATCCTGACATCTCCTCACATGAAGGAATCATGATCAGGAATGATGTCCTGACCTTACAGCTCAGTCTCTCTCTGGGTCTCTCTCTGGGTCTCTCTCTGGGTCTCCCTCTGGGTCTCCCTCTGGGTCTCCCTCTGGGTCTCCCTCTGGGTCTCTCTCTGGGTCTCCCTCTGGGTCTCCCTCTGGGTCTCCCTCTGTGTCTCTCTCTGGGTCTCTCTCTGGGTCTCCCTCTGTGTCTCCCTCTGTCTCTCTCTCTGGGTCTCTCTCTCTGGGTCTCCCTCTGTGCCTCTCTCTGTGTCTCCCTCTGTGTCTGTCTCTCTGCGTCTCTCTGTATCTGTGCGTCCCTGTCTCTCCTTCTGTGTCTCTCTCTGTGTCTCACTCCCTCTGTCTCTCTCCCTCTGTCTCTCTCCCTCTGTCTCTCTCCCTCTGTCTCTCTCCCTCTGTCTCTCTCCCTCTGTCTCTCTCCCTCTGTCTCTCTCCCTCTGTGTGCGTGCGTGTGTGTGTGTGTGTGTGTGTGTGCGTGCGTGCGTGTGTGTGTGTGCGTGTGTGTGTGTCATACACTGACAGACATTATCATGTCAGCAGTCTGTCTGTCTCATCCATATTCATCAGGTCCATCGCTCTGGTTACTGCTGAGTAGACTGCTGTTGTGTGTGTGTGTGTGTGTGCGTGCGTGTGCGTGTGTGTTTGTGTGTGTGTGTGCGTGCGTGCGTGTGTGTGCAGATGAGCATGTCTGTGTGTATGACTGTGTTTATGTGAGTGTGTGAATGTGTGTGAGTGTCTGTGTGAGTGTATGTGAACGTAAGTGTTTGTATGTGAATGTGAGAGTGTGTGTATGAGTGTGTGCGCGCATGCAAGTGTGTGTGAGTGTGTGTGTGTGTGAGCGAGTGATTATGTGCGAGTGTGTGCGAGAGAGTGTATGTGTGAGAGAATGTGTGTGTATGTGTGTGTGTTAGTGTGCGTGTTGGTGTGTGAGTGAGTATGTGTGTCTGTGTGTTAGTGTGTGTGTGTTAGTGTGCGTATTAGTGCTTGTTAGAGTGCATGTTAGTGTGCGCGTCAATGTATTAGTGTGTTAGTGTGTGTTAGTGTGTGTCAGTGAGTATTAGTGTGTGTCAATGTGTGTTAGTGCACGTCAGTGCGTCAGTGTGTATTAGTGTGTGTCAGTGTGTATTAGTGTGCGTCAGTGTGTTAGTGTGTGTTAGTGTGTATTAGTGTGTGTGTCAGTGTGTGATAGTGTGCGTCAGAGTGTATTAGTGTGTATTAGTGTGCGTCAGAGTGTGTTAGTGTGTGTTAGTGTGCGTCAGTGTGTGTTAGTGTGTGTTAGTGTGTATCAGTGTGCGTCAGAGTGTGTTAGTGTGTATTGGTGTCTGTGTTCTCACCGTTCCTCTTGCTCCGCTCCTCCTTTGTGACTTTCTGCAGCGTGGACCCTCTTCCAGAATTCAGCCTCTCTGATTCGTTGCTGATGACTGAACCGTCCTCGCTCGGCAACCTGCTGAGAGTAACCATAGCAACAGGAGCAGTGGTAAACGCCTAAGACTCCTTCTCGTCTTTCTAAAAGGACGAGGAGGTTTGGGGGTTAACCTTACTGTTAACCCAGGGTTAGTTCAGGTGTGTTAAACCCAGGGTTAGTTCAAGTGTGTTAGACCCAGGGTTAGTTCAGGTGTGTTAGACCCAGGGTTAGTTCAGGTGTGTTAGACCCAGGGTTAGTTCAGGTGTGTTAGACCCAGGGTTAGTTCAGGTGTGTTAGATCCAGGGTTTGTTCTACTGTGTTAAACCCAGGGTTAGTTCAGGTGTGTTAAACCCAGGGTTAGTTCAGGTGTGTTAGACCCAGGGTTAGTTCAGGTGTGTTAGACCCAGGGTTAGTTCAGGTGTGTTAGACCCAGGGTTAGTTCAGGTGTGTTAGACCCAGGGTTAGTTCAGGTGTGTTAGACCCAGGGTTAGTTCAGGTGTGTTAGACCCAGGGTTAGTTTTACTGTGTTAGACCCAGGGTTAGTTCAAGTGAAACTAACCCTGGGTCTAACACACTTGAACTAACCCTGGGTTAGTTCAAGTGTGTTAGACCCAGGGTTAGTTCAAGTGTGTTAGACCCAGGGTTAGTTCAGGTGTGTTAAACCCAGGGTTAGTTTTACTGTGTTAGACCCAGGGTTAGTTTTACTGTGTTAGACCCAGGGTTAGTTCAAGTGTGTTAGACCCAGGGTTAGTTCAGGTGTGTTAGACCCAGGGTTAGTTTTACTGTGTTAGACCCAGGGTTAGTTCAAGTGTGTTAGACCCAGGGTTAGTTTTACTGTGTTAGACCCAGGGTTAGTTCAAGTGTGTTAGACCCAGGGTTAGTTCAAGTGTGTTAGACCCAGGGTTAGTTCAGGTGTGTTAGACCCAGGGTTAGTTCAGGTGTGTTAGACCCAGGGTTAGTTTTACTGTGTTAGACCCAGGGTTAGTTTTACTGTGTTAGACCCAGGGTTAGTTCAAGTGTGTTAGACCCAGGGTTAGTTCAGGTGTGTTAGATCCAGGGTTAGTTCAGGTATGTTAGATCCAGGGTTAGTTCAGGTGTGTTAGACCCAGGGTTAGTTCAAGTGTGTTAGACCCAGGGTTAGTTCAGGTGTGTTAGACCCAGGGTTAGTTCAGGTGTGTTAGACCCAGGGTTAGTTCAGGTGTGTTAGACCCAGGGTTAGTTCGGGTGTGTTAGACCCAGGGTTAGTTCGGGTGTGTTAGACCCAGGGTTAGTTCAGGTGTGTTAGACCCAGGGTTAGTTCGGGTGTGTTAGACCCAGGGTTAGTTCAGGTGTGTTAGACCCAGGGTTAGTTCAGGTGTGTTAGACCCAGGGTTAGTTTTACTGTGTTAGACCCAGGGTTAGTTCAAGTGTGTTAGACCCAGGGTTAGTTCAAGTGTGTTAGACCCAGGGTTAGTTTTACTGTGTTAGACCCAGGGTTAGTTCAAGTGTGTTAGACCCAGGGTTAGTTTTACTGTGTTAGACCCAGGGTTAGTTCAGGTGTGTTAGACCCAGGGTTAGTTCAGGTGTGTTAGACCCAGGGTTAGTTCAGGTGTGTTAGACCCAGGGTTAGTTTTACTGTGTTAGACCCAGGGTTAGTTTTACTGTGTTAAACCCAGGGTTAGTTCAAGTGTGTTAGACCCAGGGTTAGTTCAAGTGTGTTAGACCCAGGGTTAGTTCAAGTGTGTTAGACCCAGGGTTAGTTCAGGTGTGTTAGATCCAGGGTTAGTTCA
Organism: Plecoglossus altivelis; assembly: GCA_036571765.1. Taxonomy (NCBI): domain Eukaryota; kingdom Metazoa; phylum Chordata; class Actinopteri; order Osmeriformes; family Plecoglossidae; genus Plecoglossus; species Plecoglossus altivelis. The sequence continues at coordinate 1,527,888 of BROE01000013.1, read as the reverse complement.
GGTGTGTTAGACCCAGGGTTAGTTCAAGTGTGTTAGACCCAGGGTTAGTTCAAGTGTGTTAGACCCAGGGTTAGTTCAGGTGTGTTAAACCCAGGGTTAGTTCAGGTATGT
>BROE01000013.1:1493736-1514671 GCA_036571765.1 Plecoglossus altivelis | reverse complement strand
GAAGAGAGAGAGAGAACAGAGAGAGAAAGAAGATAATATGGGGAAGATCGAAAGAAGAACTCGAGAAGAGAGAAACAAGAGAGGGTGGGGAAGGGACACGAGAGAGAAAACAGAGAAAGAAGGGGGAAGATCGAAATAAGACTCATAGTCGCAAATAAATTAGTAATTGACAAAAAAGCGAATAACCGGAAAGTTGGCCTAGTACGTGCTAGACGATATGCAAGAGAATCCGAGACCGACGAACCAGACAATATCAGATGAGGAACAATGAAGAGGGTAATCGAACACGAAAGAAAGAGAGAATCAGAGAGAGAGAGAAGGGGTGGAATGCATAGTGAGAGGGAGAGAGAGGACAGCCAGGAGCATAAGGGGTGTTGGGAGAGACAGGAGTCCTGGTTATTTATCTTGTTTAGAGGAAGTAAATCCTATTAGCTTGACCTAGCTCTGCCCCATCTCCTGGTTCAGCAAGCACAGGGTTAACAGCAACACACACAATTATACTGATAAACCCTGGTAACAGAAAACAGAGAGGACACTGACACAGCACTGACACACACCGTATAAACACACACACACACTGCCACAGCACTGACACACACCGTATAAATACAGACACAACACCGACACACACACCGTATGAACACACACACACACTGCTACAGTACTGACACACAGCGTATAAACACACACACACACACACTGCTACAGTACTGACACACAGCGTATAAACACACACACACACACACTGCTACAGCACTGACACACACCGTATAAACTCTCACACACACACACTGCTACAGCACTGACACACACCGTATAAACACACACACTGCTACAGTACTGACACAAACTGCATAAACACAGACACACACTGCTACAGAACTTACACACATCATATAAACACACACACTGCTACAGTACTGACTCACACCAAATAAACACACACTGTATCAACACACGCACACTGCATTAACACGCACACTGCATCGAGACACACAGTATCAGCGCACACACACACACTGTATCAGCACACACACTGCATCAACACACACAAATAGCATCAACACACACACACTGTATCAGCACACACACACACACTGCATCAACACACACTGTATCAGCACACACACTGCATCAACACAGACAAATAGCATCAACACACACACATACTGCATCAACACACACTGCATCAACACACACTGTCAACGCACACACACTGCATCAACACACACACACACACTGCATCAACACACACACATACTGTATCAGCACACACTGCATCAACACACACTGTCAACGCACACACACACACTGCATCAACACACACACATACTGTAGCAGCACACACACTATATCAACACACACACACTGCATCAACACACACACACGCACACACAGGTGAGCAAATTGACTTATATCTAAAGCAACTCTTAGCTCTACCTAACCCCTGTGAGTATGACAGTGATATGAGGATATAACATCAGAGGGCCATGTTCATACAGAACATTATCCCTGCTATGACCATGCCGCACACAAACACTAGGCTACATCATTAATCAATGGAGTAACCCCATGTCACTTGAAAACAGAACAATTCTGTTATCTTTGACAAAGTCGCCCATATTACAATAACACATATTAGCATTCCAAAGTGAGCTTCACATGAAATAGCACAGAACATTACACCGAGATAAGACTACTGAAGGCTGTGTTGACAGTAGAACCTAAATTATTTGAAAGAGAACTTTAGGAGTATGAATAAGTTAAGGTTTTCACATGCAACAATAACAACTGCACTGTAGGAGATAGTTGCTAGAATGTGATGGTTGTGTTTCCTTGGAGGCCCCTGGGGGCCAATGGTAGAATGGAGGGGATCCGTACCTGTAATTACCCAGAAGTCTCTAGTGGAGATGGAGGTGTTCAGGTTGTGGTACTCCAAAGCTGGAGGAGACAGAATGCAGTTAGAACGCAGGCAGAACAAAGATGGAACACGGTTAGAACAGTTAGAACACAGACAGAGCAGTCGGAACACAGAACAGTCAGAACACAGACTGTGCTCTGTCAGAACACAGTCGGAACACATTTAGAACATATACAGAACAAAAACAGAACAGTCAGAACACAGACTGTGCTCTGTCAGAACACAGTCAGAACACAGTCGGAACACAGTTAGAACAGTTAGAGCATATACAGAACACAACCAGGACAGTTAGAACATAGACAGTGGTCTGTCAGAACACAGAACACAGTCAGAACACAGTCAGAACACAGACTGTGGTCTGTCAGAACACAGTGTCTTGTTTGACGTTATTGAGACTTGGTGTGGTGCCTTTCAGAAGCTGTTAGCGTGGGGACCACCATGTCCACGTGAGTGTGACTGGACTGATCTGAAGCTACTTCCCAGCTGGATCAGAGAGCGTCTGTTCAGGGTGAAAGAGCACATCTCTGCAGGGTCCCTACTGCTGGAACTTGCAGCTTAGAGCAGCATTATCCCACTGTGGCGCAATGTCTTGCTGCGGCACAGCCAGCTTTGGCTGACAGATAGCCTTGAAAGCAAGAGGCTGAGAGCATTAAGCTGTTGCCCTCCCCTCTCCCTACACACACACACACACACACGCAGACTCTCACACACACACACACACACGTAGACTCACACACACACTCACACTCACACTCATACACACACACACTCACTCACACGCAGACGCACACACACACACACACACACCGGCACGGCCCTTGTTCTTCTTCAGCCTTTAGCTCGCTTACATATTTCCTGCCTGATTAAGTTCCTGTGCTGGCGGCTGGGCCAGGGTTGCTGTATCGCTGGTTCGTAAAATGACACGAGCTGCTGAAATGTAAACTCCGACACGGTCCAAATCTCTTCGCTGCTCTCTTTCGTCTTGCCAGAGCAGAGAGAAGTGAGAGAAAGTGATGAGCGAGGGAGGGAGGAAGGGAGGGAGGGAGGGCGAAGGAGAGAGTGATGAGGGAGAGAGGGAGGGAGAGGAAGCATGGGAGGGAGGGAGCGTGATGAGAGAGGGAGATGAGGGAGGGAAGGAAGGAAGGAAGGAGAGAGAGACAGTGAGAGAGAGACAGTGACAGTGACAGAGAGAGACGGCGGGAGAGAGAGAGAGAGACGGCGAGAGAGAGACGGCGAAGAGAGAGAGAGCGAAAAGAGAGAGAGAGAGACGGCGAGAGAGAGAGCGAGAGAGATGAGAGAGAGACCGTTCGAGAGAGAGAAAGAGAGAAAGACACGGTGAGAGAGAGAGAGAGATGGCGAGAGAGAGAAAGAGAGAAAGAGAGAAAGAGACGGCGAGAGAGAGAGAGAGATGGCCGAGAGAGAGAGAGAACGCGAGAGAGAGAGAGAACAGAGAGAGAGAGAGAAACGGCGAGAGAGAGAGAGAGAACAGAGAGAGAAGACAGAGAGAGAGACAGAGAGGAAGAGAAAAGAGCGAGTTAGAGAGAGAGAGTCAGGCGAGAGAGGAGGAGAGCAGACAGAGTGAGAGATCGAGAGAGACAGAGAGACGAGAGAGAGACGACCCACCAGGCGAAGAGAGGAAGCTAGAGGACCAGGCCGAGGAAGAGAGGAGAGAGCGAGGAGCAAGCGAGACAGAGAGAGAAGGGGGAGAGAGAGAGAGACCCCCAGAGAGAGAACAGTAGCAGAGAGAGAGAGACACACAGAGGTAGAGAGAGACCGACGAGAGAAGATCAGACTACGAGAGAGAGACCGAGAGACGGAGAGAGAGAGGATGGAAGTAGACGGGGAGAGAACAGAGATATGACAACGCAGGAGAGAGAAGAGACAGACAGAGAGAGAGAGAGACGAGAGAAGAGAATGGAGAGAGACGAGAGATGACGTAGAGAGAGAGAGACAGAGAGAGACGAGAGAGAGAGGACAGAGAGAGGAGAGGACAGCAGAGAGCAGACAGAGAGAGAGACAGCGAGAGAAAGAGACAGAGATTGAGAAGTTAGAGACAGGAGAGAGAGAAGAGAGTAGAGAGAGTGAGAGAGAGGATTGGGGTGGAGCAGAGGAAAGATGACCTCCTCTCCTCCAATGACCCGAGGAGGCAGCGCTATCCCAGAAGGCATTGCGTCGTCACTTACGCTCTGCGATGGTGAGCGGAGGGTAGAACAGGAAGTACCCCACCAGCTCAGCGCTCAGCTGCACCAGCAGGCTGGCAGCAGCCGTGCCGTTCAGTAGAACACTGCCGTTCCTCACCGCGTACACCAGAGAGACTGCCGGAGACCCGGGAACCTGGGACACGCTGAGAACCTGGACCACATGGAGGGAGGGGGAGGGAGGAGAGAGGAGCGGAGGAGTGGAGAGAGGGGGAAGAGAGAGAGAGCAGACGAGAGAGAGGAGAGTGAGAGAGAAGAATGACGATGAGGGAGGTGAGAGGGAGGTATGAAGAGAGAGAGAGATAGAGAGAGAGAGAGAGGTGGCAGGAAGAGGAGAAGAGGAGATGAGGATAGAGAGAGAGAGAGAAGTAAGGAGAGAGAGGCATTAGGGACGTAGGGAGAGAGAGAGAGGGGGAGCAGGCGAGGGAAGTCGGAGAAGACCGAAGAGATGGAGAGAGTGGGTGGAGAGAGAGGGAGGAAGGCTGACGTATGAGATGACCGAGAGAGAGAGAGATGAGAAAGATGAGCGGACGCAGAGAGAGAGAGAGAGAGAGCTTGAGGGGTGGTTGAGGGAGAGGGAGGAAAGAGAGGGAGAGCAGAGAGAGAGCAGAGAGAGACAGAGACAGAGACAGAGAGAGAGGACAGAGGGAGAGAACATGACGAGAGAGAGAGAGAAAGAGAGAGAGAGAGAGAGAGCGGCCTTCAGTGAGAGAGATGAGAGTGTGAGAGTCAGACGAGAGAGGGAGAGAGAGGAGAGAGAGAAGAGGGAGAGACGAGCGAGAGGGAGCAGAGGGAGGAAAGAATGATGAAGAGTATTCTTACTATACGTACAGGAAATGTTCTGAAAAGACGAGTCTCATTTGTATAATGAGACACACATCCGGGAATCCATCTTGAAGCAGTTCCAGACCATCTGAATTCACTGTGTTCATCATGACCTCGTCTCATTTCTACTGACAGGAGGTTCAAACCCATAAAGACAAACAAATTCTGTCGGACTTGAAATTGGCAAGCCATGCATAGCTATTAAAGGGTTTGGAATATCAACTTTATGTTCCATACACGCACATAAATTTGCTTGTAATATAGGTTTAAACGTTATTTTGATGCTCGTAAAAATTTAGCTGAAAAATAAAGTGCTCCTTCCAAAAACAATCATGAGAGCAGCGTGTCAGACAACATTGTTAGATACCGTTAATCGTCACAAATTATGCACTGATGCTCTCTCCTCCTAGACCTGCTGCTCTCTCCTCCTAGTCCTGCTCTCTCCTCCTAGTCCTGCTCTCTCCTCCTAGTCCTGCTCTCTCCTCCTAGTCCTGCTGCTCTCTCCTCCTAGTTCAGCTGCTCTCTCCTCCTAGTCCTGCTGCTCTCTCCTCCTAGACCTGCGGCTCTCTCCTCCTAGTCCTGCTCTCTCCTCCTAGTCCTGCTCTCTCCTCCTAGACCTGCTGCTCTCTCCTCCTAGACCTGCTCTCTTCTCCTAGTCCTGCTGCTCTCTCCTCCTAGTTCAGCTGCTCTCTCCTCCTAGTCCTGCTCTCTTCTCCTAGTCCTGCTGCTCTCTCCTCCTAGTCCTGCTGCTCTCTCATCCTAGTCCTGCTGCTCTCTCCTCCTAGTTCAGCTGCTCTCTCCTCCTAGTTCAGCTGCTCTCTCCTCCTAGACCTGCGGCTCTCTGATCCTAGACCTGCTCTCTCCTCCTAGACCTGCTCTCTCCTCCTAGACCTGCTCTCTCCTCCTAGACCTGCTCTCTCCTCCTAGACCTCACTATAGACGGTGTGTCACAGTGATGTGGGCTATTATCACCAGGTACCTTTACCTCTCTCTCTCTCTCTCTCTCTCTCTCTCTCACACACACACACACACATCCTCCAAACACTCCACACCCCATTCCACACACACACACACACACACCTGGTCTACTCTAGTCTCTACATCTGTGGGGCGGGCAGGAACAGAAGATGATACCTGGACAGGGAGTCTGTTGTGGGCATCCAGAACCTTGGCCTGGGCCTCGGAGAACACGTTCTCCAGCCTCTGTTCCATCATCTGGGAGAACCGGCAGGAACGTGGGTCATCCCCCACGCCCACGAACCGCAGAACTGAGAGACAGAGAGAGAACCGTATAGAACATCAGACGGGATACCTATAAAGTCTGACTAAAACACAGAGGAATCTGCTAATCACACTAGAATACTGTATGACAGCAAGTAAGCTGATAGAAATATGGGGTCTCTATGGTGGCTATGGATCAGTGGGTCAAATGGAGGCCAGGGGGTCCAAAACACTGTCGTCATGTTTTCAACAGCCATCAGTGGGTCAAATGTAGCTTGGGTATTTTCAAACGTGATTTAAAATACTGCCGTCGTATCTGATACATGTTGTTTACGTCTTGTTTACATGTTGGAAACTGCTGACCTGTCTGGAGCAGAAGACCCACGGCCGGGCCAGGTCTCCATAGCGACACCGGGCTGGGCAGCGCCGTTACCATGGGGAGGAACTGCCGCAGATCGGCGATCAGCCTATCACGCCCGTAGGACCCCAGCGCCTCCATGACGATGGAGGGATGGTAGACAAGGCCCGCCCCCATCACGTGATAGACCACCGTCATGTTGGGGGAGCCAAACACAGTCTCCAGCTAAGGGAGGGAGGGAGGGAGGGAGGCAGAGAGGGAGGGAGGAAGGGAGGCAGGGAGGCAGAGAGGGAGGGAGGAAGGGAGGCAGGCAGGCAGGGAGGGAGTTAGGAAGTGAGGCAGGGAGGGAGGCAGGGAGTCAGAGAGGGAGTGAGGCAGGGAGGGAGGGAGTGAGGGAGGCAGGGTAGGAGGGAGACAGATAGGGAGTTAGGAAGTGAGGCAGGGAGGGAGGCAGGCAGGCAGGCAGGGAGTTAGGAAGTGAGGCAGGGAGGGAGAATTAGGGACAAATGGGGACAGTGGTAGATGGGTGGAGGGAAAGAGGAAGGGAAACTAGATTAGACTTAAAAAGGACCCATGACTGTCATTACTCGTGCGATCCGACGATCAGCTTTTGGAATGAAATGACCTGCAGGCAGACAGGAAATCCGTATTACAGTTTGAGAACATTTAGGAAAATGACAGGAAAAAGGACAAAAAGAAAAACTAGAGAGTTATGCAGAAAAAACATGAATAAGAGAGAGAGAGAGAGAGAGAGAGAGAGAGTGATGAGGTCTCACTTCAACACTGGTAAACTCTGCTGCCAGCGTGCTAATCACATCCATCGTCACAAGCAGAATGCCTGCCCTCACAGACAGACTCTCCACACTGAGCATCCAGCGTCTACAATGCCTGCCCTCACAGACACTCTCCACACTGAGCACCCAGCGTCTGAATGCAGTCGTGAGTCGACAGATATCCCTTCACAATCACACCTTGTTCTGGGTACTGACTGCCTGCTGTGTCATTTAAAGATTCAGTTTCAGTAAAGTGCCACCGCACCCTTGCTCTCAATCTCAACTCTGAAATACCATCATGGGAGCCAGTCAAAGGGGCTCTGTGTGTTGGGAGAGATGACTCCCCCTTTCTCCCCCCCATCGCTGACGAGTCTTCGGTCAGTTTTCATTAAGTCTTCAGAGCTGCACTTGTCTAGTTTTACAGCGGGAGCGTGAAAAAGCGAGATCAGGAGGGAGAGAGAGAGAGAGCAAGGGAGGGAAATGAAGGGAGAGAGAGAGCAAGGGTGGGAGATGAAGGGAGAGAGAAAAAGCGAGGGAGGATTGGATTATTAGAGAGAAAGAACTGAGGCGAAAAAAGGAGATGGAGGGAGGATTAGAGAGAAAAAGATAGAGGAGAGAGACAGAGAGATACAGATGAGATGGAGGAGGGACAAAGAGAAAGAGAGAGAGAGAGAGAGAGAGAGAGAGAGAGAGAGAGAGAGAGAAAGAGACAGAGAGAGACAGAGAGAGAGAGAGAGAGACAGAGAGAGAGACAGAGAGAGAGAGAGAGAGCAAGAAAGACAGCGGAGAGAGCGAGAAAGAATGTCAGGTTATTTTAACCTTGGTTTGAGCAGGTCAAGCTTTGTGGCAACCGCCCCAAATATTTGATTCCTTGGTACTCATGGAGACATTAAACACTGCTCTGCACTGTGCTCCTAAGATGACACATATCCTATAATACTCTCTCCATCACAAACACACACACACACACACACACACACACACACACACACACACACACACTTGGCTGTGTCTCAACATCCAAGGTTCCGCTGACATGCAGGCAGCCACAGTGCATCTTGGGAATTAGAGGCTTATTGGGGAAATAGAAAGAGTTTGGAGCATGCAGACCTGAAGGTTTAATCCACAGACAGTTTATTGTGGCTGTAAGGGCGCTATTGTGTCCATGACATTATCAGGCTTTCAATATAAATAAATAAATAAATAAAAACCCTTAGGATTGGATTTCCTGGAAAATTTTAACCTGATGTTCAACCAACCACTTCTCCATCCAATCGTTAATGTTGTGACGGCTGAGTTCCATTTGTAAAATCAAAAGACACCTTGAATGTCAAAATCAATCAAAAGTGTCAACTGACTCTGAGCTTCAATCTGTGTTAGTGTCTACTACGACCTTGTAAGTTCAAGTTCATTTATAAAGCACATTTAAAAACACCGTGTGTTGTACCAAAGTGCTGTACAATATTACACCAAGATGTAAAAGATAATAAAACGAATACATAGGATAACATATAAAGCATGCAGGGTAAAACCCTAAACCACAAAAAATCCCTTATAAAAATTCAGGCGACAACATAAGATAAAGGAAAATAAATGAGTCTTTAAACTAGATTTAAGATTGTCCAAAGTGGGTGAAGACCTCACATTCACTGGAAGCGCATTCCACAACTTGGAAGCCGCAACTGCAACAGCTCGGTCACCCTCGGTCTTTAAACGAGACCGAGGAACCGGGAACACCCTGATCCCTCCTCTGCTGCAGACAACCGTACGGGCGTCGCACGGTTCCCGGTGATCGAGAAAACGTGAAAACGTCTGATAACGTGATCGAGCTATTGTACTGTACCAACTAACAGACCTACCGGACTCCACCGAACATTTAGCTCTGCTGCATCGCTGTTTTACTTCGCTGGTCGACAGGCCAACATGTCGGCAGTGTAGATCGCAAACACTGCGTGTGTGTATAAATACAACGGTGGTGCTAACTAGCTAGGAAGCTAACTAGCTAGGAAGCTAACTAGCTAGCCATCGCCAGCAACGTCGCTAACGTTAAACCTGCGGACTGGTTAGCGCTAGCAAATCCACACAGCAGTTAGCTCTAGCTGGACAAGTTACTTACCAGTCAGGTTTGAAACAAGGAGTAACACAGAGCAAGGTTGGCTTCTCCAGTCATGTCTGTACTTCATATATCCATTCCGGTTCTCCAATTCACTGGACGATCTCGTAGCTAGCTACAGTACGTCGCCTACTACAGCTAGCTAACTCTCTAGCTACCAACCAGTTATCTGGCCTGACGTCCGTTTTTGCTTTGTCTGTTTTTGCGCTGTTGAATCAGTATTGTGATGGGATTTTGTGGGTGAATTATTATTACACTAAACCAGGAGAGGCATCAAATCGTGATTAAGCTCTGTGAAAGCCTGATAACGACACATCATCATTAGAATCAGGTGTGCTGGAGCAGGGAAACATCTAAACCTTCAGGACAGCGGCCCTCAGGGACCTGAGTTTGACACCTCTGGTCTATTATGTATGACAGGCCGATATACACCCGTTATATCACGCTACTTATTACATGTCGATTATCAGCCTGTACGTGGTGTTGTAATAGATAGGGATTAATATCATACAGGTTAGAGAATGACCCATTGTGGTTTTATATTGGCCGTTACGGTCAAATTGGTACCCCAGTTTAGTGTGGATGGCGGGTTATTCAAGAGCAGTTGCGCGTATGTGTGTAAAACGACCTATCTTCTTCAATTACCCTGACATGCCATTTAGACTGAAGTGTTGTAACCTTTATGTCTAGGGACTTCAAAGAATAAATAGCCTCATCTCGGTCATCGCATTGTGGAAGTGTTTATTTATTTGAGCTGGGTAACCGCAAACGCGTATTTTAGGCTGTTGTTTAATTGACGCTTCATTTGAAAGCTGACCATCTGCGCTTTCATTATCTGTGTCAAATGAACGAGATACTGTAACTACAGTTTTAGATTGAGCAACTTGACATGATTTAATAACATAGTTTTACAATCACTTATTTGATATTCTTTCAGATGTTAGTTCATTATAATCGTAGGGATCTCCTTGTTTCAGTCGCTAGTTTTACTCTCCAAACTGTCACTTTACTCACGAGCTCTAGAGACAGACTCTGTCAACCTCATTTCTAAATTAGTCCTTCTCTCTCCAGCCTACATCTACTTCTTCACCCTTCCATCCATCCTTTCTTCCTTCCATCCATCCTTTCTTCCTTCCATCCATCCTTTCTTCTTTATAAGGAGATCAGCCTCTAAGGAATATATACATTTAACAGGGACTTTCATCCAAAGATATTTATTTGAGGGATTTGAACCGAAAGCCACTTTATCTGCAAACATGAACACTATGTCTGTTCCTAGTCTCGTCTAGTGGTCAAGCTCTTCATAACCAAAATATTTAAGAGACGCGTTTATTCAAAGCGACCTACAGTCTCTTGGCTTGTAATCAAATGCTGGACAGTTTAAACCAGGGGTCTCCAATCCTGGTCCTCGAGGGCCGCTGTCCTGAAGGTTTTAGATGTTTCCCTGCTCCAGCACACCTGACTCTAATAAAGGGTCATTATGAAGCTTCCACAGAGCTTGGTAATGGCTCATTCATTAGAACCAGGTGTGCTGGAGGAGGGAAACATCTAAAACCTTCAGGACAGCGGCCCTCGAGGACCAGGATTGGAGACCCCTGGTTTAAACCATCTGTTGCTCAGTTCTCCTCTCACCTACACCAGGATGTCTGTGTTGCAGTCTTTCAGTCTTCAGGGAACATCGCACAAGCCAGAAGCTTACTGAGGTCTATATCATTCTGTAGTTCCTCACGCTGGGGTCTACATCATTCTGTAGTCCCACACTCTGGGGTCTACATCATTCTGTAGTTCCTCACGCTGGAGTCTACATCATTCTGTAGTCCCACACTCTGGGGTCTACATCATTCTGTAGTCCCACACGCTGAGGTCTACATCATTCTGTAGTTCCTCACGCTGGGGTCTACATCATTCTGTAGTCCCACACTCTGGGGTCTACATCATTCTGTAGTCCCACACGCTGGGGTCTACATCATTCTGTAGTCCCTCACGCTGGGGTCTACATCATTCTGTAGTCCCTCACGCTGGGGTCTACATCATTCTGTAGTTCCTCACGCTGGGGTCTACATCATTCTGTAGTTCCTCACGCTGGGGTCTACATCATTCTGTAGTTCCTCACGCTGGAGTCTACATCATTCTGTAGTTCCTCACGCTGAGGTCTACATCATTCTGTAGTTCCTCACGCTGGGGTCTACATCATTCTGTAGTTCCTCACGCTGGGGTCTACATCATTCTGTAGTCCCTCACGTTGGGGTCTACATCATTCTGTAGTCCCACACTCTGGGGTCTACATCATTCTGTAGTCCCTCACGTTGGGGTCTATATCATTCTGTAGTCCCTCACGTTGGGGTCTACATCATTCTGTAGTCCCACACGCTGGAGTCTACATCATTCTGTAGTCCCACACGCTGGAGTCTACATCATTCTGTAGTCCCTCACGTTGGGGTCTATATCATTCTGTAGTCCCACACTCTGGGGTCTTGTATGGAGACACGTGGATGGGGGGTTGAGGTCTCTCTGGAGGGGAGGACCAGAGAGACTCTGTAAAGCAGGACTGCGGGGTCTCTCCAGTAATGTCAAGAGACCGTCAAAACTCCTCCAGCAGTAATTAGCAGTGGAGCAGTGGGTGGTGTAAGCATTTAGCAAGACAAAAACGCCAATGTACAAACCCAAGAGTTGTATTAGGGTACCAACACATGCACTACATGCATTACTAAAGTGGCTAGTCTAACGCCTTGTGAATCATTTATCAAAACATAAAAGTGTTGCTTTCAGTCAACTATTAAAGTTATGTAGACTTTGATAGACTATCATTTCTATTTGAATTTATTACTTGACGTGCTTGATGGCATGACACTGTTTTGAAAGTCTTGTCTTGTTAAGTAATCTCCTTGCAGGTCACAGAGCTGACTCTACTGGAAAACTTTCTCCAGTCGAGTTGTACGGCTGTAATGTGCCTCTCCCACACTGAACCAGAATAGCATTCCTGTGATCTACAGTGTCAAGCTTTCACATCTCTCGTCCCTTCAAACTGAAAACACGGCCTTGCCAGACAAACAGCTCCACACACTCTCCCTACTGCAGTCTCCAATACAACCTCATGTCTGTTCTGCAAGGTTGGGTATCCATAGTTCTACGGTGTGTTACACAGCATGATGGAGTACGCTGGAGTACATTGTAGCATGCCTGTAGCATGCCTGTAGCATGCCTGTGGCATGCCTGTGGCATGCCTGTGGCATGCCTGTGGCATGCCTGTGGCATGCCTGTGGCATGCCTGTGGCATGCCTGTGGCATGCTTGTGGCATGCTGGTAGCATGCTTGTGGCATGCTGGTAGCATGCCTGTAGCATGCCTGTGGCATGCCGGTGGCATGCTGGTGGCATGCCGGTGGCATGCTGGTGGCATGCCGGTGGCATGTTGGTCGCATGCTGGTGGCATGCTTGTAGCATGCTTGTGATTATCCTGTCCCCTGGCAGAGCTGGTCCCTGCAGCCTAGCGGCCAGGCTGTACAGTACTCTTTGCACATGTACAGCTCCCCATCGGTAAGTATTCGTACAGTTTGTATAGTTTGTATCTTGTTTAGTTTATGTATAGGAAAATTGTTATATTTATTTTAAATTGATTGTTGTTTGCCTGGTACTGTTGTAGGTCTGTACTTCTGTAGCACCTTGGCTCTGTGAGGCACGACATTTCGTTCCACTGTATGCCCCCGCATGTAGCGGAATGACAATAAAGCACAATTTGAACTTGAAGGCTGAGGTGAGCTAACCTGGGCCTGAGCCGTGGTGTCATTCAGGGCCCTCCTCAGTGCCTGGCTGAGCCCGCGACGAAGGTTCTGCCTCTGGATGCTGTCCAGACGATTCCTCCTTACGTGGATGGACACGACTGGAGCAGGGGAGGGAGGGAGGTGGGGGAGCAGAACAAGGGAGAGTGGGAGCGAGGTGGAGGAGGAGGAGAGAGAGCGAGAGCAAGGGACAGTGGGAAGGAGAAGGGGGAGAGTGGGAGGGAGGTGGGGGACGGAGACGGAGGGCGAGGGAGAGTGGGAGGGAGACAGAAAGTTGAGGAGAGAGACAGAAAGTTGAGGAGGGATAGAAAGAGGGAGGGAAGTGGAGGTAGAGAGAAAGTGGGGGGTAGAGAGAAACAGAGAGGTATGGAAGGACTTGGGTCAGTAAGATGAGGGAAGTTCAAGTCGCCTGAATTGTTACATTTCTATTTTCTTTGAATGGTGTAAGCGCATGTGTAATATCCTGTTTTAAAACTAAGCTTAAAATGCTTCACCGGTTTTCAGCCACATCCTCTCTGTGATGTTGCACTGCCGCGGTGGAGGCTCCGTGGTGGTGGTGGTGAAGGGAGAGGGCACACCGACAGTGGCCCCTCGAGGAGGGCTCGTCCTGGGGCTCGGAGGTGCGACCGTGCCCCTCGTGACTGGAGCCAGGGTGGTGGTGGTTGTGGTTTTCCGCACGGTGGAAGTTGGCTGGGTGGTGGATGGCCGGCTGGTGGTGGTTGTGATCGGGAGCACGGTGGGCAGGGTTGCGGTGGAAGACGCCGTCGTGACGGTCACAGTCGTGAGCTGAAGAGGATCCACCATGTTGTCACTAGGGGTTAAAGGTGAGATTTGCGAGGTGTGGAGCGCTGGGAGGGGAGCAGACGGGGGGTTTCCTGTATGGGTCAGGCTGGAGGTGCTGTCTTTGGGAGGAGGCCCCGTCTCTCTGGATGTCCCAGGGGTTAAGTCCTCCTCCACCATCTCTGTAACAACAACAGAGGAATCGTTCACTTGTGGTGGAAGGGGGAGAGCGGAGGAGGTCATGCCGGATGAGGTGGAGGAGGATGAGGCGTCATGGGGCACTAGGGGGCTGGATGATGGCGGGTGTCTGACATTGAAGGTGATGGTGCTGCGTGATATCACTGTAGTCGGGTTAAAGATGCCTGACCGCAGTGGTGTTGATGAGGAGGAGAATAAGGAGGTGGAGGGAGAGATGGAGGAGGAGAGGGAGGAGAAGGAGGAAGAGGGAGAAGAGATGGAAGAGGAGGACAGTGACAACATCCAGCCCATGTATGATGCAGGCTCTGATGTCACACTGGGATGTGAGATGGGATTGGACCATCTGGTGGTGGGAGGGGACTGGGTGGCTGCTTGTGATGGTGGTGATGATGGTAATGATGATGATTGTGGTGCTGATAATGATGATGATGATTGTGGTGATAATTGTGATGATAATGGTGATAACGATGAGGATGACACGCCAGTAACTTCTGAGCTAGCGACAAACTCAGCGTCACCAACATCCGTGTCACTTCCTGACACAGCGACAAACGTTCCGTAATCCACAGACAGGCCGGAGACAGGAGATGACATCGTGACAGAGGCACCTGCAGAGTCTAAATCGAACATGAACTTTGATCCTGGTGTCGCAGAGCCTCTACTGGTGCTCCACGTCTCATCAGTGGACGTCGCTGGGAGACGGTGGGTCACAGGAGACCTCATATGGGCTGGAGACGTGACCAGACTCCCTGGTTGTGGTGACTCTCCGTACCAGGACATAGATGAGAGGGAATTAATGTCGGTTCCATCAGATAAGTGTGTGTGCGCTGGAGAGAAGACGGTCTTAAAGGCTACAGATGGTTGCAACAGGGATGTGTTTGGGGGTTTTCGATCGTCCCTTGAGGCTCCGGTATCCGAAGAGATAGATACAATCTCAAAATCTTCCGATGCGTTTTGTTCAGTTAAACGATGTGTCTGTTCATCTCTTCTATGCGGTGTCACCGTTAACCTGGCATCCTCGTAAACAACATCCTCTCCAGGATCCCTCCCAGGGGACGTTTGCGGAGGAATCTTGGTTTGTTCATCCGTGTCAGAATAATAAAGACGCTCGCTGGTAGACGTCGTCTGTGACGGGCTGAGATGTCTCTCCTCGTCTGACGTGTGGCGCTCGTTGTTTTTCAGACCCGCCACATCCTCCTGAAGAGGAACACGATGCACGAGAGACTCTACTGCTAATGCCAACTGAGTGATGTTAGCAGACCATCCAGTACCTGTCTCTTTGGAAGCTAAATCGTCGGTCACCGTGTCGTGAGAGGAAGTGGACTTCTCTGATGACAGCGTTGCTTTGTGAAAGCTAACACTTGTGCTTGTCACGGTGGTGTTTTGTGAGGAGAGCAGGGGTGAAGGTGGAGGGTGTGTGTTTTGCTGACTGGTAGATGTCTCAGGTAGTGTGTGTGTGGGTGTAATCTGAGCAGGTTCATCTAGTGCAACACTTACTGTGAGATAAGCCTGCTCTGAAGAGTGTGTGTGCTCTGAAGAGTGTGTGTAGTAGTCGTGGTCATTTGTGTGTGTATCTGGTCTCTGGTCTATAGTGTGTGTGTGTAAGATGTGTTTAGCTGTGTGTGTATCAGGATTGTTGTCTGTTGTGTGTATAACTGACCTGTGGATAATAGTGTGTGTGTGTAAGATGTGTTTAGTTGTGTGTGTATGAGGATCAGGATCAGTGTTGTGGCTTGTCTTCCCAGCAGGACTGTGGGATGTCCTGGTCTCTCCAGAGGGCCTCTCAGTAAGATCTGGGGCAGCTTGGGAAGGAACTGAGGTGAGCAGCCCGTCAGACCAAGGCTCTGCCTGGGTCTGCGGTGGGTCAGACCAAGGCTCTGCCTGGGTCTGTGGTGGGTCAGGGCTGGGGAGTGGGGAAGAACTGGGGAGTGGGGAAGAACGGCTGGATATGGGTGAGGGGCTGTCAGTGATGAGGGGGATGTTTTGAGTCATCGTTGGGAGATGTTGGGGTAGTGTTGGGGGTCGTTGGGTCATGAACACAGTGTGATCTGGGGTTTGAAGCAGGACAGAGGTGCTGGAGGAAAGGCTTAACACCCACCTAACCTCGGATCCATACGTCACAGCATGCTCTGATTTCAACCCTGGGTTGCCCTGGGTTACACCCCTGGGAGACCCCGTTTGAAAGTTTGCGGACGAACCCACTTCCGTTCCATGGAAAGACCTCAAAGACAAGCTTCTGAATGAGATGGATGTTGTTTGTGTCTGTGCTTGTGTCTGTGCTTGTGTCTGTGCTTGTGTCTGTGCTTGTGTCTGTGCTTGTGTCTGTGTTTGTGTCTGTGCTTGTGTCTGTGTCTGTCCGAGTGTTTGTGTCTGTGTTTGAGTCTGTGCTTGTGTCTGTGCTTGTGTCTGTGTTTGAGTCTGTGTTTGTGTCTGTGTTTGTGTCTGTGCTTGTACTAGTGTCTGTGCTTGTGTCTGTGTTTGTGTCTGTCCTTGTGTTTGTGTCTGTGTCTGTGCCTGTGCTTGTGTCTGTTTTTGTGTCTGTGTTTGTGCCTTTGCTTGTGTCTGTGCTTGTGTTTGTGCCTGTGTCTGTGCTTGTGCCTGTGTTTGTGTCTGTGTTTGTGCCTTTGCTTGTGTTTGTGCTTGTGTCTGTGTCTGTATCTGTGCTTGTGTCTGTGTCTGTGTTTGTGTTTGTGCTTGTGTCTGTGCTTGTGTCTGTGCTTGTGTCTGTGCTTGTGTTTGTGCCTGTGCTTGTGTGTGTGTCTGTGCAAGTGTCTGTGCAAGTGTTTGTGCTTGTGTCTGTGTCTGTATCTGTGCTTGTATCTGTGCTTGTGTCTGTGTTTGTGTCTGTGCTACTGTCTGTGCTTGTGTTTGTGTCTGTGGTTCCCATCTGAGCCAGGCAGCCAGAGAGGTGTCGGCTGTGTCTCCTGCTAGCTGCCCCAGGTCGTTCCTCTTATCTGGTACAAGACTGCTGGAGCTGGCATAGACTGCTGCAGTCCGCAAGTCTCCCAGGAGGAGCGCGGGCTCCGAGCTGCTTGGTGCCTGGGTCACATCACTCTGGGAGGGTGACAGGCTGGCTGATAAGGTCTGTGAGCTGCTGGAGGGAGATGAAAAACGCTCTCTAGGCGGTGACCCGCTTCTTGTCGCCGGGGACGGGCTCCATTTTACAGTGTGCGAGCGAATGGCTGCTGGCCAGACAAAATGGCCGCCGTTTCCTGGAGATGACGCGTTGCTTCCTGTCACGGCTCTGAGAGGCTCCGACGTCAATGACATCACCCCAAGTGATGTCATTGGCTCTGCTTTGGCTTGGTAGCGATTGGTGAGGGATCTGTCCGTTGTGGTGTCTTGTGCGTTGACCTCCAAGGCAAGGCTGGGGTGAGACTCCTCGGTAGGTGGGATAGTGTTCCTGGGTGTGGACGGAGGAGCAGAGGGTCTGCTGGTGGTGGAGGATGCAGGGGAGTTTGTTCTGCCAGATGTTGGGCCTGAGTTTGGGGCTGGGCTGCTTGATGACGTGCCTGGTGAGGGCACGTCTGACCCAGGCAAGGAAACAGAACCAGGCAAATGGGACATGAGGTGAGGCGGGGCCGTTATTGATGAAGGTGATGATGATGATAGTGAAGGTGATGATAATGATGGTGATGATGATGATGATAATGAAGGTGATGATGATGATGATGATGATAATGAAGATGATGATGATGAAGGTGATGATGATAATGATGGTGACGGTGATAATGATGGCCTCCAGTATGATGATGAAGGTAATGATGATGATAACGGTGATGATGTTGATGGTTGTGAAGGCAATGATGGTGATAATGATGGTGATAACATTGCCCTCCAATCTGATGATAAAGTTGATGATGATGAAGGTGATGATGATGAAGATGATGATGATGACGACGGTGATAACGATGCCCTCCAGTATCCACTCCTGAATGAAGCAGATGACCTCGTCCAGGACTCCTGAGGCATGCTGGGAGTCAAACCTGAGCTGGTGGCCTGCCTGCCTCTCGACTCACTCGCTGAGGAAGAGGAAGAGGAGGAAGGCCACATGTCCCTGCGCTGGCTGGGAGCGTCTGAAGGCCATTGGCTGGTCTGGTTGTCCCGGGTGATAGTGGTCGAGGCCTGTGATTGGGCGAGGCTGAGTGGCTGGTTTGCGCTGCCAGCCAGGAGGGTGATAAAGGATGAGAACACTGGCTGGCCTCTAATCTCCGCCTTCTCAGAGGAAACCCCGGCATGCGATTGGCCAGCTGACAGAGGACCCTCCTCCTCCAGAAACTGACCGACCAATGGCTGAGTGGGGTGAGCGGAGACTGGGGCTAGGGAGGAGGAGCCAGAGGCGTTGAAGGAGGTTTCATCTGAAACAGACAAGAGAGGAAGACCAAGGGTTAATAGTGACTTTCTCTGTGGAGAGAAAACCAATCAGAAGGTGTAAAAAAATATGAATAAAATTATATGGGGGGGGGGGTCATTTTGTTCCCACTTCGAGAAAATTCATTCATGTAAAGTTTTTTTTTTTTTTTTTGCTGTCAGGTTGAATTGGAGTTTTTAGAAATGAGTTCTTTGAAGAGAGAGCCACAATCAGGGTTCTCCAGAAGTCAGCTGGAATGCACAAATCTTTCCATCATCTGAAAGGAGAGGTTGACAATGCCCCCAGGCCTCAAGAACACATTTCATCGCTGAACCGCTCGCATCGAGTTAAGCTGAAAACGACTTGTATACTGTAGCATGCTTAACTTGCACAACCACACGTCTCAAGTAGCGAACAAACGTTGACATACACATGGTTTGGACCTGAAAAGATTTCCGTCATACCCACTAGAAAGTAATAAAACAAGAGGCATTCTTTAAAGCTAAACAGAAGTCTTTAAGAAACCACAATAACATGCACCAGTTGTGTAGGATAGAAGTCGCCTTTCTAGAGGGACGACATCTAACAAAGCATTTAAGATTGATGCTTCAGTGCTAAACCACCTTGCAAACACAAAGATCACCTTGACAGAGAACAAGGGGAAGGATAAGACCATGAGAGGGAGGGAGAGGGAGGGAGAGGGAGAGGGAGGGAGGAGCAGGACAGGCAGGGAGAGAAAGGGAGAGACGAGGAGAGGAGAGAGTGGTGACGTGAGAAAGAAGGGAGAGTAAGTGACAGAGCTTACCTGAACGTCCCCTCTCCTCATCTCCCCTTTACTTCTCTTCTTTACTCTCCTCTCTCCCTCACCTCTCTCCCTCACCTCTCTCCCTCACCTCTCTCCCTCTGTCCCTCTCCTCCTCTCTCCCCTCCTCCCCTCTCACTCTCTTCCTCTCTACCATCTCCTCTCCTCTCTACCTCTCCTCCTCTCTCCCTCTCCTCCTCTCTCCCTCTCTCTCCCTCTCCTCTCTCCCTCCCTCTCTCCTCCTCTCTCCCTCTCCTCTCTCCCTCTCCTCTCTCCCCCTCCTCCTCTCTCCTCTCCTCTCTCCCTCTCTCCTCTTCTCTCTCCCTCTCCTCCTCTCTCCCCCTCCTCCTCTCTCCCTCTCTCCATTCTCAGCACACCGCCCTCACATCCTCTCCACATCCATCTGGGACTGCTTTTATTCATTTATACAGATTTGCAAGCCTGTCACATATCCTGCCACACACACACTCTCACACTCACACACACACACACTTACACACCCTGCTGCCTCTGCGTGTTTCTGCTGCTGAGGTAAATCAGACACACATTCACGGACGCACACACACTGACACACACACACCGACACACACACACACACACTGACACACACACACACCGACACACACACACACAGGCCTTAGAGAGCAGAGGAGACAGAGACTTCCAGTTAAGAATCAGGTATTAAACAGCTTAGCTTTTTAAGGTCTAATTTCAAGATAGGATTCTGATGCAATGCAAAACCTGCAGACCAGCTTTCACACAGACAATACTAACCTTCTAGCTTCCTGCAAAACCTGCAGACCAGCTTTCACACAGACAATACTAACCTTCTAGCTTCCTGCAAAACCTCAAACGACCACAGAATCTGACTAGCAACGCTGCATTCTGGTCTCTCAATTACACACCTCAATGACCCCTGGGCTCTGCCCTCCCAGACAGTCTGTTCATCAAAGAGAAGTCGTGTGGCAATGAGTGATTTCTCCCATATTTGCTGAAAGTTTAATGAGAACTGTAATGGGATATCATAGGCATCTGTAGAGTAAGTGCATGATAGCATGAAGGCAGGCCTGCTTGTTCTCTACACTCACTTTAATGTCAACAGCAGATATTTCACATTTTCTCCTGGTAATTGGGTTTGAGAAAACTCATACGGGTTCAGTCTTCAGGCAGGGAACAGGGTAAGACGCTCAAAAGGAACAACGCAATTGCTGCAAAAATAGCTTTTGTTGTACCTCAGTTGTGTGAAGTAATTGCTTATCCAAAGAGATCAGTTAAAAGCTTCAATGGTGGATATCCTGTTTTGTTGATCGAACTTTTCGTCGTTTTCTCTAACCTTTCGTTTGTCACAGATCGAGGACAGAGTTCACAAATACAGTTACAGAGCTAATGTACATGTTGTAGGTATATTCCATACTCTAACGTTATCCTACACGCTCTCTGGAGACTTCAGTGAGATCAAAGGGGACTTCCTGTCTGCCCCCGACCACCCCCCTCCCACTGGGTGTTCCCATAGCAATGTGAGACGGGTGTCCAGGATGGGGGCTGTTTGAGCGGAGGTGACAAACCCACCTGCAGTTCACCACCTGGACAACATATGGGACAGAACAGGGGGCGGGGG
>BROE01000013.1:1465437-1491818 GCA_036571765.1 Plecoglossus altivelis | reverse complement strand
CGCAGAGCTAATTTCTACCGTCTGCACAGTGTATTTTTTGAGGGTAACAGCCAGTGCTCTCCAGGTTGCCTGGCCAGGACAGATAGGACATCTGCTGCACTCTGACTGGGTCTCTCTCACACGTTACACATGAAACATATACCACACATCATACACACACATCAGTACACGTACATACATCCATACACACAATAATACACACACTCAATAAAACACATCAGTACATGACACACATCCATACACACAATAAACACACACTCATACAACAACACACACACAACACAACATCATACACAACATCATACATAACAAATCCATGCAACACCAATAATACAAAACAATAATACACAGAATACACATACCACACTCATACACACATACAAACACATGCACACATCCATGTACACGCATATCCATACACACACAAATACACACACAATAATAAACACACATTAGTACTCGTACACACATCCAACAACACACACATTAATGCACACACATGAATACACACACACTTTTTAATGCACACACGAATACTAATACTGACATCCATAATAGCCACACAAATTAAAGCGCACAGACATACTGCCCATTTTCCTGGTGTGTGTGTGAAGGCAAAGTGTCGTATCCAGCTTGGAAGAGAGAGCGGGATGGTGGGAGGTGAGGGAGGGAGGTTAGGTGGAAGGAATGAGGAGAGAGGGGAATGGTCTGGAGAGAGACGAGATGAGGAGGAGCTGGAGAGAGGGAGATGAGTAGAGGAGGGAGATGAGGAGGAAGACAGGGAGGAGGACAGACAATCCAGAACACTGGACAGAGAGACAGCAAGGGGGGGAGAGAGAAAGAGGAGGAGGAGAGAGGAGCGGAGAGAGAGGGGAAGGAGAAGCGGGGAGAGGAGGGAGGGAGAAGAGGGACAGTTTCCTTCATACGACACTTGCTGAGGTGACAAAACAGTAGGGGTGCAGGAAGTCACACTCACTAACTCTGCAGTTCATTCTACACCACACTGACCACTGTGGTCCTTCTACAGTACACTGACCACTGTGGTCCTGCTACTGCAGTGACACTACTGTGTTCACACAGCAGATACCTTTATCCAATCAGCATCCAGGATGGATCTGAACTATAAGCCCTCTGACATCGTAGCCAGCTGACTGTCCTGTTGTTGCCTGCTGGCTTCCATGTTGCCACACCACGGGACCTCACACGACCAACACAGTAACCGTGGCGACATCAACACCTCCGCAGGAGAAGCTGCAGCAAGCCACACCCCTGCCAGGAGGGCAGCCAAGGCCATTGGACAATCAGCACTGCTGGTCTGCATAGCTCCGCCCACCGACTCATCTGTTCTTCTGGCATCTACTGGTGCCCTTCACTCATTCATGCATTCACTCATTCATACAATCACTCATTCATGCATTCACTCATTCATACAATTACTCATTCGGGCATTCACTCATTCATAAAATCAGTCATTCATAAAATCCGTCATTCATGCATTCACTCATTCATGCATTTACTCATTCATACAATCATTCATTCATACAATCACTCATTCATACAATCACTCATTCGTGCATTCACTCATTCATACAATCACTCATTCATGCATTCACTCATTAATGCATTCACTCATTCATACAATCACTCATTCGTGCATTCACTCATTAATGCATTCACTCATTCATACAATCACTCATTCGTGCATTCACTCATTCCTTCACTAATCTATGAATTCGTGCATGCATTCATTACTTAATCCACTTATTTCCAGATCCCTTAATTCTGGAACATCACATATGTAACACCATCTGACTCTCTCTGTAACATCACTTTTTGCCAAACATGTAATCTGACTTTCCATGAAGACTTCCTCCTTGTTAATAACATGTTCAGTGATGTTATGGGCATCAGTCCTCCTTGTTAATAACATGTTCAGTGATGTTATGGGCATCAGTCCTCCTTGTTAATAACATGTTCAGTGATGTTATGGGCATCAGTCCTCCTTGTTAATAACATGTTCAGTGATGTTATGGGCATCAGTCCTCCTTGTTAATAACATGTTCAGTGATGTTATGGGCATCAGTCCTCCTTGTTAATAACATGTTCAGTGATGTTATGGGCATCAGTCCTCCTTGTTAATAACATGTTCAGTGATGTTATGGGCATCAGTCCTCCTTGTTAATAACATGTTCAGTGATGTTATGGGCATCAGTCTGGCCTTCACAGATCAGATCAACACTGGAGGAAGTCAGAACAGGACAAATCCTCTAAAGATGCCTGGCTGTCAAACACAACACTGGCAAACAGACGTTGACAGAATCTAAGCTCTGTCTCTCTCACGTTAAGTTTCTCTGTCTGGCACTGCCTCTCTTCTCCTCTATTATATCCCTCCACCCCTCTTTCCCTCCTTCCAATCTCTCTCGCTCCATCTATCTCTCCCTCTCACTCTTACATACTCTCTCTACCTCTATAAATCTCCTCTTCTCAACTCTCTATCCCTCTATCTCCTCTCTTCTCCTCTCTCCTCACGCCTCTCTCTCAACCTCCTCCTTCTCTCTCACTCCCCACCCATTCTCTCTATCCCTCTCTCACCCTATCTCCCTCCTTCTCCCTCCTCTCTCTCTCTCGTCTCTCTTCTCTCCTCTCCCCCTCTCTCTCCCCCTCATGTTCCTCTTTCTGGCTCCTTTCCGTGTGGCATGACACATGCATCCAGCTTGGCCCATCCTCTCGACAGATGCTGCTACTCTCACATGGAGGGGGAGACGGGGGGGAGGTTTGGGGGCATCTGCTGTCTCCCTCCTCCCCCACCCCACCCAGCCCGTAGCCAGCCTCGAATGAGGAACGGCTGCCAAACAAACTCATTGATTTACGAGCCCTGCCACTGTATGCAAATGCAGTAAATGAAGCGCGCGGCGCTGCCCGCTCAGTGAAATCAAACCACCCCATGCCCCACGGTCAAACACAAAGGTTTGTGGGGCTGCTGCCAACTTTAACTAATCTGTGTCTCAAGCCCCTCCCACAAGAACGGCAGAAACGAAGGAATCAGTGGCATCATGGCGACTCCCTGTTGGGTCTCTTGAGAAAAGCTCACCTCCTAAAGCCAAACACCTCCCTCCTTTAATTCCACTTACAACCTCGTTAAAAGGGGTGATAAAAAGTGTCGTTAAGACACTCTTGTTAAACACTGTCCTCTAATTGTTCGCAATTGATCCAAAAAAAGTCCTTTAAGCACTGCTTGTTCCTCGGTGCTGACTAGGGCGGGAAGTTGTCGCTGTGGGGAAAGCTTTCAACTCCTGGGCTCAGATCAACAAGCAGGGACGAGAGAGAGGCGGAGCGAGGGTAAGGAGAGAAGGGGAGGTAGGTTAGAGAGAGAGGGAGGAAAGGGAGAGAGGTAAACAGAGAGAAGGAGGGGAGAGAGAGAGAGAGAGAGAGAGAGGTAAGCAGAGAGAGGAGGTAAGAAGAGAGAGAGAGAGAGAGAAGAGGGTAAGGAAAGAGACAGGGAGGAAGAGTAAGAGAGAGACACACACTGGCAAAACCAGACACCACACCCCATGCCTCTCTGTCAGGGTGATCAACACCATCACCAGACAACCATGCCTACACTCACACACAATTATACACACACACAACTACAACACAGCCACCACACCAACACACACCTACACATACACCACCAACACACACAAACACAGACACCATTCTACACAACACCTCACCTACATATCATACACACAGCACACGCAACGCACACACACCAACACACAACACAGGTGGAGCAAATATGAGCACAGTCAGGTACTGAGTGAGACAGAGATGCCTTAAACAGACGACTGCACTACGAAATGCTTACTTTGCATAATTACTACAGGAGAATAATGAGTGGCCAGAATGACTCTTCTACTGGGGAGGAGGAGAAGAGAGATGTTCTTCCAGGGTAAACAGAAATGGCAGCATGCTAATAAGGAGAAGAAGCTGCAGCACTGTAACAGAATGTGAATGCAGGGATGAGGGAGGGAGGTGAGTGAGGGAGGGAGGTGTAGGGAGGAAGGGAGGGAGGTGAGTGGAAGAGGGAGGTAGGTAGGGAGGAGGGAGGGGAGGGGTGTATGGAGGAGGGAGGAGGGAGGAGGGAGGAAGGGCGGAGGGGGGTGTATGGAGGGAGGAGGGAGGAAGGAGGGGAAGATGGGAGGAGGAGGGAGGGGGTGTATGGAGGAGTAGGGAGGGAAGGAAGGAGGGAGGGGAGGGATGGGTGAGGGATAGGGAGTAAGGGAGGGAGGAAGAGAGGGAGATGGGGTGTAGGGGGGTTGGTAGGGAGAGAGGAAGGAAGTGAGAGAGGAAAGGAGGGGGACGGGGTGAAGGAGGGGGATGGGGGGAGGGGATGGGTGTAGGGGGAGGGGGATGGGGTGTAGCGAGGTGAGGGGGGATGGGGGATACTGTGAAGAGGTTACAAGCTCAGCATGTTGTCACATGTTGCGTTTACATGTGTGAAAGTCGATGTGTTGTCACATGCGAAGGTCATGATGATGTCATATGCGAAGGTCACATGTCTCAAGTTGCCTCAGCAAAGGACACAATTCATCCATGTGCAAGTATGTATGAGCATGTATGTATGTGTGTATGAGTGTGTATGTATGTGTGTATGAGTGTGTATGTATGTGTGTATGAGTGTGTATGAGTGTATGTATGAGTGTGTGTATGTATGTGTGTATGAGTGTATGTATGAGTGTGTATATGTATGTGTGTATGTATGTGTGTATGAGTGTGTGTATGAGTGTATGTATGAGTGTGTAATGTATGTGTGTATGCGTGTATGTATGAGTGTGTATGTATGTGTGTTTGCGTGTGTGTATGATATGCTTGTATGTGTATGAAGTGTGTGTATGCGTGTGTGTATGAGTGTGTGTATGTATGTGTGTATGAGTGTATGTCTTGCTCTAATATTGAAAGCTCACCACTATGAGCTACCAGCCTTTAAACTCCTCATTCATCCACCAACCTGCTGAGATAATCACTTTAAAAGACAGAAACGTTTTCGTGAGGAGGAGACAAGAGTTTCAGCAAAGTCGTTAGCTGGAGGTTCCATCCTGCCGGTTTTATCAAATTCATCGAGACATTAAAATAATCATTTTTCTTTTCACGTTTTTTCGAAGCGACGTACAAATGGATTTAGGAAGCACAGCAGCAGATGAAAGTGATGTTGAGTGAATGATGAGAACGACATCCTGTGTGTTATGTGTTAGTGTGTGTTACTGTGTGTTACTCTGTGTGGTTACTGCATGTCATGTGTGTTACTGTAATGTTACTGTAATGTTACTGTAATGTTACTGTGTGTTTACTGTGTGCTGTGTGTTACTGTGTGTTTTACTGTGTGTTACTAAGTTTGTTACTATTGCTTATGTGTGTTTGGCAGTTGATGTTTCGTTGTCACTGTGTGTTGCATTGGTGTTTCTATGCGTTGTGTGTGTCACTGTGTGTTGCTATGCGTTACTGTGTGTCACTGTGGTGTTGCAGGTGTGTTGGCAGTGTGTTGCTATCGTTACTGTTGTTGCGGTCAGCTGTGTTGCAGTGTGTTACTGTGTGTTGCAGTGTGTTACTGTGTGTCACTGTGTGTGTCACTGTGTGTACTGTGTGTCACTGTGTGTTGCTATGTGTCACTGTGTGCTGCAGTGTGTCACTGTGCGTTGCTGTGGTGTTGCTGTTGTTACTGTATGTGGGCAGTGTGTTGCTGTGTGTTACTGTGTGTTGCAGTGTGTTGCAGTGTGTTACTTGTGTGTTGCAGTGTGTTTGCATGTGTGTGACTATGTAGTTTACTGTGTGTGCTGTGTGTGTTACTGTGTGTTGCAGTGTGTTGCAGTGTGTTCTGTGTGTTACTGTGTGTTGCTGTGTCACTGTGCGTTGCTGTGTCACTGTGTGTTACTGTGTGTTGCAGTGTGTTGCAGTGCGTTGCAAGGTGTGTTTACTATGTGTTTTACTATGTGTGTCCCTGTGTGTGTCACTGTGTGTTGCAATGTGTCACTGTGTGTTGCAATGTGTCACTGTGTGTTGCAGTGTGTCACTGTGTGTAGCAGGCATGTTACTGTGTGTTGGCAGTGTGGTCACTGCTGTGCTGCGTGTGTCACTGTGTGTTGCTATGTGTCACTGTGTGTTGCAATGTGTCACTGTGTGTTGCAGTGTGTCACTGTGTGTGTGCAGTGTGTACACTTAAGGTGTGTTTGTGTGTGTGTCACTGTGTGTTGCTATGTGTTCCAGTGTGTTGCAGTGTGTCGCTGGCTCAGCAGGCACACCTCTGCTGGTCCCTGTGGCAGAGAGCCAGGGGAGAGCTGAGAGATGCAGCCAGACAATCGATAGGTCGCCTAGGGTCAGTGACTGGTCACAGCCACCTGTCAAGCCACAACTAGTTATGATGGAAGAACCACATTCAGCTTGGAGCTTTGGAGAGAGTGTGCGCCGTGTGTGTGTTTGTGAGAGAGACACGACGAGAGAGCTAGAGAGAGAGAGAGGGAATGGAGAGACAGTGGCAAAATAGGTAGAGCATAGATGCGGAGAGACGAAAGAGGGGAGAGAAAAGGAGATAGGTTGAGAAGGGAGTGGGAGGAGTAGAAAGAGAAGCGGAGATATAACGATGAAGGTAACTGAGAAGGCGGACCTCTGGGGGCTAGGGGTCTTTTGATTGGCCTGTCAGAAGGGAGGGTGTGTTTAATTGGCCAATTACAAAGTTCTGCTTTTGTATTATCTTAACGAATGTCTCTATTAGCTCAAGTATCTACTATTATTTGTTCTAGCAAACCTACAGACCAGTGCAGTAGCTCTCTCTCTCCAGATGGTCTTGCTACATCTAAGATGGGATCAATGTTATTTAATTGGAAACTAGCACCTTCGTTTTACACACTTGTATATCCACAACCCAACATGCACACACAGGTCTCACGGTCATGGGGTCATGGCACCATTATGGGATAGGTTTGATTATTGACAGAGAAGTTCTAAGGTTGTGAAAAGACACACGGATAGATACACACCTGCAGGTTGTGAAAAGACACACGGATAGATACACACCTGCAGGTTGTGAAGAGACACACGGATAGATACACACCTGCAGCTAGTGGAGGAGGAGAGCATGAATCCATACGTAGTCTACAGTCATCTCTCGTGCACACACACCTGCAAACACAAACACACAAACAAACAAACACCCACACACAAACAAACAAACAAAAAAAAAAAAAAAAAAAAAAAAAAAAAAACACACACACAAACCCACACACACACGACCACACTGCAAACACAAACACACGAACACACACTCACAAACACAAACAATCACACACACAAACACAAGCCACACACTCAAACAACACCACACCCTGCAACACCACACCTGGCAACAACACCCTGCAAAATACAGCACACACACAAACACACACAAAACACCGTCATGCTACAAGTATACAGAGAACTGCAAACGAACACACGAGATAACAACGACTGCAAATACAGAACACACAAAACACACAGCCTGCAAACGACAAGCAACCCTCGAAACATCAACACACACACCTTGCAACACACACCTGCAAACACACACACCTGCAAACACACTGAAACAACACACCTGCAATAACAAGCACACACACACATGAAGAACGCACACACACACCTGCAAACACACACACACATCTGCAAACACACACACACACCTGCAAACACACACGCACACCTGCAAACACAAGCACACACTCACACACCCACCTGCAAACACAAACACACCTGCAAACACAAGCACACACTCAAACACACACACACACCTGTGTCCGTGTGTGTGTGTGCCTGCGTGTGTGTATGTATGTTCGTGTGTGTGTCCACGCGTGTGTGTGTGTCCGTGTGTGTGTGTGTGTGTGCGTCCGTGTGTGTGTGTCCGTGTGTGTTTGTTCTGCAGGGAACATTGTCGTCAAGGAAACGTATGTGTGTCTAGAGGCACATATAATCATATTGAGATGATCTCACCTTAAGATCATCCATCACTCTGTACCTCGATCCACCATCAAGGCCACACACACACAAACACACCTGCAAACACACGCACACACTCAAACACACACACACACACCTGCAAACACAAGCACACACTCAAACACACCTGCAAACACAGACACAAACACACACACCTGCAAACACAAGCACACACTCAAACACACATACACTCAAACACACCTGCAAACACAAGCACACACTCAAACACACATACACTCAAACACACCTGCAAACACAAACACACACACAAACACACACTCCGCAGATGCACGCAATTTGCATAAACACCCACCCATGAAACAACACACGCAGCAAAAACTAAATACACACATAATGTTTGCGCTGATATTGTACATGTGTTCAAAATATAATCTATACAACTCTGACAGTGCAGTCATTTCATATTTCCATAGTATCATTAAGTGACACCTGCCATGCGTAACTAATGGATGTTAAGACATTCAGTGGTTCTGATCTGATTATGCAGTTGGGTTCTGTTCCTGAAGCCTGATGGGTCACATGACACTCTCATCCTGAGGTCAGGTGACCCATCAGCACAAGGATATTACTGTTTGAGACGGACGACAACCCTCCTCAATTATGTATAATGTTTAATATTAAATTGTGTGTCTGCCTTAATGTGTCCTCCCATTACTTAGCCTGGACAGGAGTTAGCAAAGTGCTGGCTCTTGCATAATCTGATATACAGACTCACACACACACACTCACACACACACTCACACTCACACGCACGCTCACACACACACACACACACGTGGACTGAAATGTTGGGGCGTTTGGGGTTTCCAGGGTTACGCACTCAATGCCCTCCCAAGGCCAGACTGATCAGACTTCACACGCTTACAGGAACAACTGGAAACACCACCACTTCAGAGTTTCTCTTTGGAATGAGTGTGTGTATGTGTGTGTGTGTGTGTGAGCGTGAGTGTGTATGTGTGTGTGAGTGTGTGTATTTGTGTGTGTGAGTGTGTATGCGTGTATGAGTGAGTGTGTATGTGTGTGTACGTGTCAGCATGTGTGTGTGTCAGTGCATGTGTGTGGTCCTCTCTCCTTAGACCTGAGGAAGGTGGACACACGCACACTCACTTAAACACCCACAGCAGGAGGTCACTTAAAGTCTCCTGAAAATGTAACATTTATCTCCGTCTCTCCTTGAGTTGAGAGCATCAGAAGCCACTCCGCTCAAGCTTCATATCACATCGACGGTAAATTCACCGAGAAAAGCAAGATGATTTCTTTCCGGCATATTTCATTGGTCCGTTCCCCTGCAGTCTGACCAATGAGGAAGCAGGTCTGTCTGTTGCCGTGGAGGAGGAGAAACAGCCCCTCCCCCTAAACTCCACAGCAGTAGTGACCCTTTGCTGACCCTGTCAGGCTACGAACATGGTCACAGTTACCTCTATCGACCTGCAATCCAGCCTGTCCTCTTTGCTCTGTCTCTGTTCCTCTGCCGTCCCAGAGATTCATGTACCTGATGTGGGACGGAGCTTTATCATAGCATGTGAGTCAAGCTTTGGTGTTGACCTGCATAACTGTGTGTATTGCTGAAAAGCTGGGTGAGCGTGTGAGTTCTACACCCAAGAGTTCTACAGCCTGGAGTTCTACAGCCTGGAGTTCTACAGCCCAGAGTTCTACAGCCTGGAGTTCTACAGCCTGGAGTTCTACAGCCTGGAGTTCTACAGCCCAGAGTTCTACAGCCCAGAGTTCTACACCCCAGAGTTCTACACTCCAAAGTTCTACACCCCAGAGTTCTACACCCCAGAGTTCTACACCCCAGAGTTCTATACCCCAGAGTTCTATACCCCAGAGTTCTCTACCCCAGAGTTCTCTACCCCAGAGTTCTATACCCCAGAGTTCTCTACCCCAGAGTTCTATACCCCAGAGTTCTATACCTCAGAGTTCTACAGCCCAGTTATACAGCCTGGTGACCAGTTTCCCAGCTGTTGCCAGTCATGGTTGTTAAATGAACGGTTTACGTCGAATCACTGTGGAACAGAACACCACGGAGCCGTTCTGTTGAGGCAAACTGTAGAACTCTGATACTGCCTTTCTGTCTCTCTCTTCTCTATCTCTCGTTCTCCAATCTGTGTTGCTACCATAGTTCTCTTCTCAAACGTGCACCACCAGTCATACAGGTCAGTAAAGCTCATGTCATCAGCAAATCCATCTCTAATCCCAGACGTCTGTGTTCCTCCCCTGAGTCAGTCTCTCTCTTCTCCCCACAGTGTCAGTGCTGCTTCACACTAGAGACTCAACACTACTGTGGGTAATTCACTTCATCTGCCTCTATGAATAATAACTGAATCTTCTCAGACAGATCGTTCCCTCCAGAGGCCTGTTGCAGCAGCGGCGATGAAGGCGTTATGAAGGGAGGGGTGTCTCTGCTCCTATATTCTCGCCTCTGTCTTACAAAGGTTGGTCGTGAGAGAAATCCCACGCATTGAAGTAGGCTTCTGTTCCAACAATCACCTGGAACCCACCCATACTCTGTCTGGCACTCTGCAGGTAGGTGTATACCTGTCCAATCAGACAGGTTTCCACTTCAAAGCTACCCTTATATTTACAGTACAGCACAGTGCTACTAACACATATTAAGCCATGCTAATATAGCCGATGTAGCACAGCACTGCCTGTTTTCCAGTCCCAGTTTCAACGCAGGTATTCATGCAACGATGAAAGTACCAGGTCAGAGTGATTATCAGACACGTCTGTGTAATACGCGAAACACACTGATAAAAGTTCTGGACGTGAGGCAAACAGCGACCTGCTGTTTCCTCCAGCGCTGGTCTGTGTAGGAGACAACAGAAAGGGGATATGTCGTGTTTGCTTTGACGCACGTTCCAGCTGACAAGCGAAAGCATGCGTGCAGATACAAGCGTGTGAAAAAAAACGAAGGCTAATTTGATGGATTTAATTCCTGTGTAAATGAAATCATGGGCCATGGAAATTTCTCTGAGCAGGTTCTCAGGGGATGACAAGGAGCGAGATGAGACTGGAGACTTGAGCTCTCACGGGAACGTAAATCCTACTAATCTACTACTAGACACACACACTCACACGCACTTAAACGTACAAATACACACATGTAAATTAACACACAGACCGACATGGGAAGAAACTAAATATACTCAAGTCAACTTTTCAGGTATCCGTATTTTACTTGACTGATTAACTGATTTTATTGTAACTTTTTACTGATCAATTTTTTTTAACACAAAATACCTGTAGGCTCCTTGTTCCTCTACTTGTTAATATGCATTTAACCTGATCACTCTCTCTTCTGTCTTTCTTTTCAAAAACGTTTTTGTATTATCTCAACGACTGTCTCTATTAGCTCAACTATCTACTATTATTTGTTCTAGCAAACCTGCAGACTAGTGCAGTAGCTCTCTCTCTCCAGATGGTCTTGTGCTAAACTACATCTAAGATGGGATTTATTTGTTATTCAAAAAAGAAATACATCCACAGGGGAAAATCTTACTACACTAAACAAAAATATTTGTATTTGATGAGGACTACTATCCTGTCTTTCCATAATCATGTATTAATAAGATGTCATGCCCAGTTACCAACATAACACTGAAACAGATAGTAGAGATGGTTTTACTCTTGACTTCAGTACATGTCACAACCCACACTAACTTTAACTTGAGGGGAAAAGTGCATCAGAACTTCAACTTGTACTAGAGTCTTTTTAAACAGGCAGTATCTATACTTCTACTGGAGTGAGTGAAGAACGTGTGTGTTTTTGGCCATTTCTGCACAGATACACAGTCTGACCAACATATGGTAAATATAGGCATACACACCCACACACACACACACACAGACACCAATACATCCACACACACACACACACCCAGACACACCCACACACACACACAACCACACATACACACACACACACACACACACAGAGACACCAATACACCCACACACACACACACACCCAGACACACACACATACACACACAGACACCAATACGCCCATACACATTCAAGGACTGCCATACACCCACACACACACACACCCAGACACACGCGCACACAGACACAAATACAACCACACACACATACACACACACATACACACACACACACACAGACACAAATACAACCACACACACACACACACCAATACAAATAACACTGGCGTATTTCTTTACACCTTAATGAACGGTACGCTCAGTGAATCACTTCAGGACGTTTGAAGCGCTGGAAGAACAACTGTGTCATGATCAAGATGGCCGCCAGCAGAGTTACTGCTGGGTCATTGTGGGTTCAGCACAGTGAGCAGTGACAGTCTACTCATGGAGCAAGACTGACTTACTGAGGGAAGCTGTCTTCATCTTTATTTTAAACTTCCAATCCCTTTCTTCCAATCCCTTTCTTCCGATAACTGATCTATGTAGAGGAGAGAGACTTGGGAGAAGGCAGGAAAGGTTACCTGCAGCTAAAGCCACGCTGTCAGCACTAGTGTTTAAAGGCCAACTCGCTGTACTGGGGTCTCCACTGCGCTGACGGCAGGAGAATATCTGAGTACAAAGGACAGAGATGCTATTGTAGCACAGGCTGCTCGTTTAGAAACGCAGCATCTATTGGCTTGCACTATGCTGCAGGAAAACATCGGACTGAATCATTTAAAATCGTTTAAGTTCTTTTAGGATGTATGTACATCGGTACTAGTTTGTGATTGACTGCATCGTGTGTATACACGCGGTATGTTATAGGTAGAATTTGTTATGGAATGCATTGACACATTAAACTTAGGAACGTTTTTTGAAATGGGATCGTTTGATTGGTTAAAAACCCAGCGGAAGGGGGCGGGGAATCGTCTGACTAAGAGAGGAAAATATCAGAATGCTCAGGTTAATCAAGGATCAATCCAAGATGGCTGCCTGGCTATACGTTATGCTGCTCATGGCTCATCAGTTAACCCAGATTAGCAACACAGGACAGCTGTCTCTTGAATCCAAAATGGAGGGGAGAGGAGCGGAGGAGGAGGAGAGAGAGAGCGGGGGGGGGAAGAAAAGAGGAGAGGGAGGAGAGGAGGAGGGAGGGGGAGGAGGGGGGAGAGAGAGAGAGAGAGAGAAAAGAGGGAGAAGAGAAGGAGAGGAGGAGAGATGGTGGAGAGATGGTGGAGAGATAGGGGGGGTGGAGAGAGAGATAGGGATGGGATGGGATGGGAAGGGGGGAGAGAGAGATATGAGTGGTTGGAGAGAGGAAGAGAGATGAGAAAAGATGGAGGGAGAGATGAAGGAAAAGGGGAAAGGGAGAGATCAGGAGAAAAGGATGGAAGAGGACGGAGAAAAGAGAGAGCGACCGGAACAGTAAGAGAGACTAGTCCGAGACGAAGAGAAGAGTGAGGGAGAGAGAAACAGACCGAGTAGGATAAGAGTGGTGGTTCCCATGAGCAAATCGCCACGTGCTTGGATGAAGTGGAGTTGGGCAGTGGGCAGGGGGCGTGATACCGATGTCGGTCTGTGGTTCCTGAGGTTGTACGAGTAATCCGGCAACCGACAGCCACCAGGAAGCTGACCCACAAGACACCCCCAGTATACAGGGCAGCTGGGGGCAGAGCTGAGCGGCAGAGTGGCTGGGACAAAGGATAGCCGCTGGGGCTAGTGCGGGGCAGAAGGTCGGGGCAGAGGTCTGGGGGCAAGAGGCTGGAGCAGAGATGGAAGCAGAGGGTGCGCGAGTAGGAGCTGGCGCGGCAAGGGCTGGAAAGCAGAGGGTGGTTAGGAGGCTGGGGCAGAAGGCAGGGCAGAGGCTGGGAGCAGAGGTGGGTAGGTGGCTGGGGCAAAGGTTGGACAGAGGCTGGGGGCAGTAGGACTGGAGCAGGGGGCAGAAAGGGCTCATGACCAGAACACTTTCCAGCAAGTTCTGTCAGTCAGCCCCACACAGACACACCTTCTAACGGATGGAGGCGATCAGTAAAAAGGCAGGAGAAAGAGTGGAGGTAGGCAATGAGAACAGATAGAATGTAGGAAGGAGGAGAGAAACCGGTAGAAGGAGAGACAGGGAGGAGTGAGAGACAGGGAGATGTAGGAGGAAGAACAGAGTGGGAGGGAGAGTGGGAGAGACAGGGAGGAGGTAGGAAGGAGAGACAGGGAGGAGGTAGGAAGGAGAGACAGGGAGGGGGAAAGAGAGGGGGAAGTCTTGGCCTAATGGTGAGGGAGTGAGAGAGAGGGATGTAGGAAGAGAGAGGGAGGAGTGTGGATAGGAGGACAGAGGAGGTAGGAAAGAGCAGACAGGAGAGGTAGGAAGGAAGAGACAGGTAGGAGGTAGAAGAGGGAAGGAGGAGGTAGGAGAGACAGGAGGAGAGTAGGAAGGAGAGACATGGAGGAGGAAGAAGGAGAGAAAAGAAGAGAAAAGAAGAGAAGCGTAGGAGAAGACAGAGAGTAGGAAGGAGAGACAGAGGAGGTAGAAGAGAGACAGGGAGAGATGGTAGAATGAAAGTACAGGAGAGGAGGTTAGGAAGGAGAGACAGGGAGGAGAGAGAGCTGTCCTGGTGCTGAACATACAACAGGGTCTTTCTGTCATCTTCATCAAGACCTTCATTTAACTTTAAAACGTGGCAATCTCTGCCTCTTGTTTCATCAACAGTCATAATCCACACTGCAGTAGTTGTGTTTGTGGGTCATAAAAAAAGGAGTGTAACCTAAGATATGTTTTACTCCATGAACTTATAGCTACAGTGAGATGTGTACAGTACCCACTACCGATGTGCTGAATTGAACATCTGGACGGACGGTTCGTTATGCTAGCTGCTACCGCTCTCATCCAAACAGACTGCAGCATTATCTCGGAAAACTTTTCCCCAACTCGGCAGGTCGCTAGAGACGAGCACGGCTATGTGTGTCACTAGCCTACAGAAGAGACTGACCCAGATGCACGAAAGCGGCCTACTAATAAGCTGGATGCTCCGAGTCCAACTGTGCCCAAAGGATGTTCGCGGTCAGCTTTTCCAATTCGATGCCTTCCGCCCTGCGGCCAACGGATCGATAACTATCAAGAACCTAATCGCATAAAGGATGAATAACGTAAATGTAGTATCGTTCTTCTTTCTTTTTGGACTTGTGACAGTAAGTGAGATGTGTGCGCTGGTAATGAGGCCGTATCAAGGTCGTCTAAGGGAGTTAGAAGGGACACGGAAATCTTCCCTCCAACTGAAAGGAGAATCTCGGAGGTGAGTTACATCATAAAGATGCACGAGGACAAAGAAGCCCTGCATTCTCGCGCAGTGCAGCCGCGCGAGTTCATCACAAGACACGTCCTCATCCTGCATCATCATATATTATTCCCCAACGCGCTGTGCCTCTTGGTTGTACAAATTGTCCCAAATTGTCCCGGACAGTGTTAAGGCGCCGGAGCAAAATAACTTATTTGTACCGACAAAACGGGGTTAGCGTTGCAACGCACAGTAGCGCCCACGTTACGTCAAGGCGCACGGAATTTGAATGGTTAACTTTTTTTTCTAAGGGTGACAGATCGGCGGAATTGTTTAATCTGCTTCAGCAGAAAACGAAGCAGTGACTGACTCTTGCTCTCACTGTGACAGTTGAACATGCTCTGCAATTATTCTCCTCGGGTTCGGCTGCATCAACTGTATTATATTGTTTTTTGAACAAATGTTCGCCCTTTTTAAAACAATTGCCTGCTCGTCGAGCTCGCTCTGGGTGATGTTTAAAATTACGGTAGCACACGCAGGGTACAGCCGAGGATGGGTGAGACTATAGCATCCTGCAACTGGCATGGCTATATTCTTTGACATCCTTGTCAACACGGTCAGATTAACGGTTTCCCTTACCGTCCACAGCTCGAGCACAATGCACTAGAAGTAAAGCCATTCCCACGGACAACAGACAGTTCGTTAGCCCCCCTTCCGTTGTAGATCTCCGGGTTCTTAGAAACCAGCCCTCGCTTCCTTCACCTCTCCATCCCGATGAGCGGAAGGCTGCAGTAGCCGTTGGGAAGGTGTTCACTTTGGGATGATCTCTCCGCGCTCTCCTTAAACTGGGAGCCATTTGCGTTTCCAGTGGATGAGTGGCTGAAGTTGCGGTCGCGAACAAGACATCTGATCAGTCCGTGTCTCGACAGACAAACAACGATAATCGCCTGTCAGAGGCACGGAGAAAGCGGTATAAAAAAAATGCGTCTTTGGGGGTCCGCTTGTCCTAGCTCGGTCCACCCATCGCTATGCGGTGCGGCACATCGCGGTGCATAGATACACCTTAGATTTCCCCCCCCAAAAATGTACAGTTCTAAGATATTCCTTCAAGTGACAGAAATATCTAGGCTGTAGTAGTTAGACTTGCCTAGACTATGATAACACTGGTGAGCACAACACACGTTGAGCAAGTTGCTGCTCCGCTATGATTTAATTGTGTGAGAAACAAAGTAGCAGATTAGAATGTGAACCGCGCCCTCTGGTGGCCAGTATTGTATGACATGCCTCATTTAAAGCTGCAATAGGTCACGTCATACAACAAATCAAAATATCTTGATTGTTTCTCTGCATATCGAGTCAGACT
This sequence comes from Plecoglossus altivelis, assembly GCA_036571765.1. Classification (NCBI taxonomy): domain Eukaryota; kingdom Metazoa; phylum Chordata; class Actinopteri; order Osmeriformes; family Plecoglossidae; genus Plecoglossus; species Plecoglossus altivelis. The sequence goes on along the minus strand of BROE01000013.1, from coordinate 1,475,235 downwards.
AAAAGGTGCTTCACAATATATAACCTAGAGGCAAAACCTTAATTGAAGAATTCCGCCATGGGCTGAAAGATGACTTTTGAATAAATTGAGCAAGACGCTCAAATATGAAACTTACGTTCTTCCGGCACTAAGCGGTACAAATTTAGTTTTTTTGTTTTTTACAACTTTTTAAGAATCTCACCCATTGTACCTTTAAATCACAGGCAGACCTTTGAGGATTTACCTCGGTATCAAGTTCAAGTCAATCAGTGTGACAATTATTTAGCGCAAACCCAGATGGCCATTTTATCCGTAAACATATCTCTAAATGAGAATATCGCTACATATCTTTAAACCACGCTGGTAATCGTCTGGCTATGTGTGGCCTGCTGTTCTCTTGGAATAGAATACTTTTACTATTGACGTCTGACAAGGTTCGTCTTTGACGGGGTTTTCATAATTTTCTGAGGAAAATGCACAACATCTTTAGAGGTTCAAGGATAACGTTTGCTTGTGCTATATCAACACATCGCCACAAGGTGGCAGTAGGGGTCAAGAGCACAGGCTGCTAATCACCGTTGATAAAACAATCATAGAAATAACGTGTTTGTTTGACACACAAATATCCCATTAGACTTATATACGTACAGGTTTCACCACTTATTTGTGCCCAAAAACAAAACAAAAATCAGTCACGTTGCAAATGAACTCAAATGAAAAAAGTCAAAGGGGTGCAGCTATATAATTTTTTCTTCTTTTTTTTTAATTCAAAGTGAATCTTGACAATAATACACCATAAAGTCTTATTTTGACACTCACCAAAAGAGTCACCTGGAAACCCGCTTAATGTGACTAAGCAGAGAAGGCTTGGTCACACCTAAATCACTGAGAACTAGAGAGGAGACAATATCGCAAACTGTAAAGACACGTCACAACCAGAGTTAGTTTTCCCAGTTCTCATACTGTAAATATTGCACAGTGCAATTGCTACATGGCAAACTAGTGTAGCATCAAAATCAAAAAAGCAAATGTAACAAAAAAAAGGGAAAAAAGAAGAAAAAAAAGGAAACGAGGAGGGTCAAAACCACAGAAAAAATCTACAGGTATTAAAACAGTAACAGTTCGGATTTTAATGATCAAGTTCGATAAACGAGCTAAACAACTGATGATTCTATAACTTGCAGCGTGAATTAACTTGAAACTGACACAGTTGACCAGAAAACCCGAAAGATAAAACACAAAATTTGAGAAGTGACCAAAAAAACGAATACATAAAACGAAAAGCAGGTATTAGAGATTCAACACAGTATCACACTGGACTAATACATAGACCCTGAATAGACTTCTCTAAAAGGATAATACGGCAGCAGAGTTTTAAAAATCAAAATCACTAAACTGCTGTGTTGATTCTGCGTTATTATTATTTAGATCGGTTAAATGTTACTGTGAATCCTCAAACTTTGATTCATGAATCCAGCCAGACATTCTCGACATATAAACAATCTAACGGATTTCTCCTTCCTTTGCATCCATCGTGGTTTAAGTGTGGGAGAGTTTGCACAGGCGCATTGCTGGTGAATACCATTACAGGAACACAGTTTACATTTCACATGCTAACTACAGGAGCACACATTTGAAGCACTGGAATCGATCAAACTCATGCCTTGTTGCTGTCGCGTCAACCGTCTCGTTTGACGAACCACATCAGTGTCAACAATAAATAACGGTGAAAAAAAGTAAAGCCGTCAAACCAAACAGCTGTCCAGCTACTTTTTTTTGGTGTTGAAATGCGAACGACCTTATGCAGGACGGTTGAAGATGCCCTCTAGAATAGCCACTATAATCTCAACAGAGCTCTTCAACTAAAAGGCAAATAACATCTCAACCACGTTACAACATTCTTTCCTTACAAAACTCCTCCGGTCGTGAGCGATGACTAACCATATTACAAATGGCGAGCTTTGAGGGTCAATGTTTCTATGAGAACATACAGAAGCGTTCTTCAGCCTTTTCTCTCTACAATCAAAAGAACCATTTACGACACCGTGCGCCTTTTAAAGCTGCTAAACGTTTGTTTACAGTCTAGGGAAACTGACGTCCGTGTTTGTAGGCAGAAAATTGAAACTGACTTAGGTGTTCATGCAAGGTAACAAAGTCTAGCATGTGGACATCTAAGAACACTTGGTGATGCACTATGTTAAGTATTGCATTAGTTGTTCAGGTACGGTAACGGAGCCGTGTGACATTTCCGGATCCTCGCTAAAGACCTTGTGTCAGTGTCTGGGGAGTTTAAACTGTGAACAAGAACGTGTGTTGTGTGTGACTTTGGTGGCTCTTAAACGGGGCATCTACAAAACCACCATCTCTTTGCTTTCCACAGTCACAGCTGCAAGCGGATGAACGGGCTTGTTTTCCCTGATCACTGTTTCATGGACTCCTTCCCGTTTTAAACCCTTCAGATTTTGTAGCCTCGGTGGAGTTTTGGTCAAGAAAACATTAGCCCTGCAAGGTCGGATCCCGATGCCTCTGACCTCTCTACAACCTCTCACCTCTCCTCCTCCTCCTCCTCCTCCATCTTGGAGGAAGAGGGACAGGGAGATGGTAACATCTCCCCTCCTCCCAGTTTTCTACCTCACTCCTTCGTCTTCGACCGTCTAATTCTCAAGGCACAAACACAGTGTTGGTTACACTGTCTCAACATCGATAAAGCAACACTAAACAAATGGACGTGAAATGACATTGACATTAAACCACGTTAAAAGAAATGCATGCACGAAGCGAGAGAACAACCAGGGACATATCCTTACAAGATAAGAAGGCAGATTCTCACGTCTTTCTGATGCGGGGTCAGTCACAGGCGGTCATAACCCTGAAGAGATTGATTTGAGTCTTTTTTTCTCAAAACATCATTTTTAAATGAAGGAAAATCGAAATTTAAAAGTGATAAACATTTTGTTTTTCGGACCAATATTTCAGATTAAACGTAGGCTGTTAGACACGTGTTGACAGGAGGAGGAGGGGGTATCTGGGGAAACTTATTGAAGAATTTCATAACACATTGAATACATGTCCTGTCGTCGCATACCGCTCCTGTTCTACATGAGATATTTCTGCTAGCATACGGTATACTGAATTACCATTATGGAAAAAAAGAAACTTTAAATCAATCCTGCAAGCTATAGTTTTACATGTCTACAAAACGCCATTATGAAAACATACAAAAATTAAGTTACATCGATACATCCATTTATATGCAGTGATGAGCCCGAAATAGGTTAATAAAGGTAAAATACTGATGCAAAACACACACACACACACACCCAAAACGTAACGAACGCAACTGACGTTCATTATCAGCAATACAGTAGTTACAATGACACTCATGGAAGCAGAACACACAAACCAAAACCACTTCTATTTCAGATAATTAGGGACCTATACAAAAATAACACCGCTATGGGTTTGAAATAAGAAATCACCTAATTTCACAGCTATTGAAGTGGCAATCATCATATATAGCAGCTTATCTATGATACATTCAAGAAAAAATGATACGACTTATTAATTGCCCGAAAAGCTAGACATTACCTCAGCCATTTGTCTTTTTTCCGATTACCATATATATTTTTTTTTATTGAACCTCATTTCTACAACTAGGCTACAGTATTCATGAGGCTTTGCAAGCAGAATAGCTACCTTGCTCTAGGATCAATTTATAAAGGATGAGACACGTCTATCACGGTCCATGAGTGAAACTTATGGTAGACAACGTTCCTCATGGACGCGACGCCATGGGCCAGCTTTGGATAACTGAACACGTTTCGATCAAAAGCAAGACTTTCTAAATTTGGCTTCAAAGTAGATGTACGTCTACACGATAGGTTTTCGTGCAGAATTTCACTGGATCCAAGGCATTTCGATCGAGTGGCGGCCAAATCGCTTGCATACTTTAGTTGCAGCTACGACAGTTAGCCTTGAGCTAATTTCAGGTTCTGTTGCTAGGTGACAAGTCACCGCTGGTCCCATGAAATCCCAACTTCCGCGTTGTGGTGACGTCACCGTCTCACCCTTTATATCCTGAGTCCAGACCTCCCTCAGGAAATGAATTACAGTCTTTGGTGCTGCAGAACAAACTTCATTTGAAAGTAAAGACAAAATCCTACGCACAGAACTGGCAAAACAAAACCGAAACAAAACGCACACAGCATATATATATATATTCTCCCTGACGGAATGTATAAAATAAGCAGTTGACACCAAAAAGCTTTGAACAAATGGGATAATGTAAAGGGAAAACGTTAACTTCATCACACATGCATAAATGAGAGAATTGCACACAATTAACTCACACCGTATTAAGCATCTGCACTAAATAGACAAGATCTAGAATATATATTCATATATATACGTGTGTGTTTATATCAAATACTGCGTGGTTAGGTTAGCTTAGCCTGCGAAGAATCCATACTATGAATTAATTTGCATTTTTGTCCTCACCTAGTGAAAGCCATGCCCACCACACTTCTAAACATCTAGTTTTTAAAAACTCAATCAAAAACGCAAAAAACACCTTAACAGTCCGAAAACTAAAGACGGAAAAAGACAACGAAAAGTTACCCCAAAAACAACAACTATTTAGATTGTATTGCAGTTTCATAAAACAGTACAAATACTGTTAGTAGTAAGAGTTTTGACTAAATAGAAATTGATTATCAAATACTAAGCACGATTCAATGCTTGCTCTTAAGTCCGCTAGTTCATTCAGAGAGAAGGGACAACAGAATCTGAACAACCGAAACGAGACATTTAAAAAAAAAAAACGGAACAGTGAGCATTCCTTACAGCAAAGCATGCCGTTCCCATGGGAACAGAAATGGTAACTCACTACAGGCTAAAATACACACGCTGCTATCCGGAACACAGCACAGCACATCTATGCAGGCTGTGCGTGGGTACTTGCAAGGCGTACAGTCTCTATTCACGCATAGGATACCTTGCCTGATTGGAACTTCAAAGTGCTGTAGCCCAGCACATGACTATATGCATGTATATGTTCATATATAAGTAGAGTAACATTAACAACCTCAAATATATAAGGCACTATGGCTGAGGGCCAGTGATCTGCAGAGTCAGACGACAGGAAGGTCAGAGAGCGTACACTAGTCTGCTTGCTGACGTTCCTCTGCTCATGCAGGTTCATGCGTGAGGAACAACCCTAGCTATGGTCGCTTGAAGTGGACTCGACGTTGCAAACACCCAAAGACATGGAAAAGAGTTCAGGAATACTTCAAACGCCGCTATAGGGGACGAGATGGACACCTGCTGGTCCAGGGATGGCTTTATCAATACGGATGTGTCTTGCACATGTTAGAAGGGAATAGAAAAATATCTGGACTCATCAAGAGAGAGAGAGAGAAAGCTACTGGAACCACACACTCTAAATCAATTACTCGCCCCCCCCTCCTTGAGGGCGGGGCTAAGACCCCCCTGTCCTTTCAGCGTATTGAGACCCCCCTTCTTCTAGAGGGTGTCTGTGTAAGATCCAATGTGAAAGTTTATCAAATGTGCAAAACACATCGATCATGAATTTGTTTTATGTTGTTGTTTCTTTTCCTTCTACACGTTCGTTCATTCATTCTCTTATCCTCCTTTCTTTCATCTCTTCCTCCCCTTCCTCCTCCCACCCCCTCATCCCTCTACGTCCCTCCCACTCCTCCCCCTCTCCGCCCTCCTCCCCCCCTCCCAAATCTCATTTTAAAATAATCCAGAAGTTCAATGCATCCCAAGTTCACATGAATAAAAAAAATAGCTTTGCTTCTCTGTGGTTGGCCAGGTTTAGACAGAAATATCCATCGTCTGAGTTGTTGCTGCCAGCAGCATAAAGAGGCACCATCACCCAGCCCCCCAGCCTCCCGCTCCACAGACAAGGTACTAACCGGGCGCGTCCCTCCAGACCAGACCCCCGGACATCAGATATAGGGGTACTGGTTGATTTTGGTGGGACTGAGTGGAAAACTGGCGATGAAGGAGTGAGGAGGGTAGAGGGGCTTGAACTGACCCTGGGGGTGCAGGGTGGGCGAGGGCAACAGCTGGGGGTTGATGCCCACAGTCACCTGGTGCACCAGGGCGGCAGGGTGGGTCAAGCTGTAGGCGGGCTGCAGGATGGCACGCGAAGATCCAGGGGAGGCCAGGAGGTGGGCCACAGGGGCGGCTGGGACCAGGGGCCCAGAGGGGGGGTAGGGGAGCAGGGTGGGCGGAGGGTGGCCTCCCAGGTGGGGGTGGGGGCCGGTGGTGTGGCCGGGGCTGCCGTGGGGGAGGGTGAAGGGGTGCCCGTGGAGGGTGGGGGGGATGTAGGCCTGGGGCCGTCGGCCATAGTTGCTGTTCCAGTCCTGGTGGCAGGTGGTGAAATGAGGGACCTGGGGACAGGGAGCCACACTCAGGATGATGATGTGAAAAGGCTGTGCACCTCTGTTGATGTGTCAGTGTGTGAATGTGTAATGCATGTGTGTGAATGTGTAATGCGTGTGTGTGTGAGTGTGTGTGTCTTCTTTTACATGTGAGCGTGTGAACGTGTAATGCGTGTGTGTGTGTGCACTGTGTGTGTGTGTGTGTGTGCACTGTGTGTGAGTGTACTGTGTGAGTGTACTGTGTGTGTGTGGGCGCAATGTGCGTGCACTGTGTGTGTGTGTGTGCACTGTGTGTGTGTGTGCACTGTGTGTGTGAGTGCACTGTGTGTGTGAGTGAACTGTGTGTGTGTCTTGTTGTGGGTGATGTGTGATACGTGTGTGTGTACACTTGTGTGTGTGTCTGATGTGGTGTGTGTGTGTGTGTGTGTGTCGTGCTGTTGCTATGGCTAGCCATGGTCTGTGCTTGATGTGTGGCGCTGTGGTGCAGTGAATTCTGTTGGGTGGGCTGAGCGCGCTGGGTGGAGATAGCAGACTGCCTGAGATACGTCGCATCTAGATCTATTCCTATTGCAACTAGGAGAGAGACTCTGTTACACTGTGAGAGAGAGGAGGGGGGGATGGATGAAGGGAGAGGGTTGAGAGAGGGTTGGATGAGGGGTATGTTAGGAGTTGGGGGAGAGTTAGAGTAGTGGGTGGAGGGTGGGAGAAGTAGAGGGGCTGGCGAAGAGAGATAGGGGGGACGAGATAGTTAGAGGTAAGGGGAGGGAGTGGATGAGGGAGGGAGGAGAGAGAGTGGGATGGGGGGGAGGAGAAGGTGGAGAGGAGAGTGTGTGAGAGAGGGAGAATAGAGAGGGAGAGAGGGGGAAGAGGAGAAAAGGGGGATGAGGGAGGGAGAGAGAGGGAGAAGAGAGGGAGATATAGAGAGAGAGGGGAGGGAGGGTAGAAGGGAGAGGAGGGAGAGAGAGGGGAGAGGGAGAGGAGCGAGAGGGAGAGACATGGAAAAGGTGAGATTTGAGCATAGCTTAGCTGCTCACACACACAGAGAACCTGTTGAGACCTTGAGAATGATGTTGGGAATAGCATTCTATTTATTTAGTGGTAAGAGAGGAAGCTGGGGTCACTTGTTAGGTGATAGTGATATTCCACTTATAGCCTAGAATAGGAGCTGCTAGTGTCTTTGCATGATGGGGAGTGGGTGGTTTAGAGGTGATGGGGAGGGGTAGGGGGATGGGAAGAGGTGAAGGGGTAATTACGGACTATAGTGCGGGGAGGGGGGATGGGATAGGCAGTTGGGGGGAGAAGACAGGAGGGTGATGGAGGACGGTAGTATGAGAAGGGAGAAGGGTTGATAGGGAGGCAGCGGAGGTCGGGATTGGTGTTATGGTTGTAGGCAGGGTGGGGGAGGGGGGAGGGTAGATGGGAGGCAGGCGGGGGAGGGTAGATGGGGGCAGGCGGGGGGAGGGGGAGGCGTAGAAGGGAGGCGGGGGGGAGGGGGAGGGAAGACTGTCCTGCTGACCACACCAGTGAAGAAGAATACACAGGTGAGTCAGTCCTTTGCAACGCCCCACACACACCTTGTAGATCTGGCACACTTCTCATGGCAGCCAGGGATAAGACATCATTTATATACACATCAAATTGCTGTAAATACATTTGAATTCATCAAATGTATCCTTCCTGATGGGGCGTTGCCTTGGTTACCATGCATGTGTGCATGTGACGTGGGGTGTTGAAGAAGGCCTGCGCTATGCACTACACACACACAGGGCCCCCACACAGGGGCCCCCACACAGGAGTCCCCACACAGGGGCCCCCACACAGGGGCCCCCACACAGGAGCCCCCAACAGGACCCCACATAAGGAGCCCCAAGCAGGCCCCCAGGGGCTCCACACAGGAGTCGCCAAGGGCCAACAGGGCCCCAACAGGAGCCCCCAACAGGAGTTCCACAAGGAGCCCACATAGGAGGCCCGCACACAGGGGCCTACACAGGGCCCCACACAGGAGGCCCAACAAGGAGTCCGCACAAGGGCCACATAGGGGCCCCACTCGGTCTCCACACAGGAGTCGCACACGGCCCTACAAAGGGCCCCACACAGGAGCCCCACACAGGAGTCCACAGGGGCCCTCACACAGGAGTCCCCACACAGGAGCCCCCACACAGGAGTCCCCACACAGGGGCCCCCACACAGGGGCCCCCACACAGGAATCCCCAGATGGAGCCTAGGCTCTCCAGCAGGGAGGAGCCAGCAGGGCCCCTGGGGGGAGGAGAGGAGAGAGAAAACAAACTCCACTCAGAGCTCAGCTGCTGGTATGATAGTCACCTGCGGGCCCCCAAAGGGGCAGGAGGGGGGGTCTGGCCCCGGGAACCAGGCCCTGAGGGACACACCAGCACAGGAAGTGACCTCACACCCTTGCCTCTCTGCACTAAATGTTTGTGTACTGGTATGTTTTGTTTGTTCAAGGTGTGTGTGTGTGGGGGGGAGGGGGCCACACAATGTTTATTCAGCTTGTGTATGTTCAGAGTTTGTGTGTGTGTGTTCAGAGCTTGTGTGTGTGTGTGAGTGCATGCGTGCGTGTTCAGAACATACATGTGTGTGTGTGTTCAGAGCATGTGTGTGCTTGTGCGTGTGTCCAGAGCGTGTGTCTCCTCACCTGTGTTACCCAGTGTGTCTGTCTGTGTTCAGAGCCTATGTGTGTGCGTGTGTTCAGAGTGTGTGTATGTGTGTTCAGAGCATGTGTGTGCTTGTGCGTGTGAGTGTGTTCAGAGTGTGTGTGTGTGCGCGTGTGTTCAGAGCGTGTATGTTCAGAGCATGTGTGTGTAAGTGCGTGTGAGTGTGTTCAGAGTGTGTGTGTGTGCGCGTGTGTTTAGAGCATGTGTGTGTAAGTGCGTGTGAGTGTGTTCAGAGTGTGCGTGCGTCTCCTCACCTGTGTTCCCCAGCGTGTCTCTGGGATTGTTGTTCCTCATGGGTGGCACCACCATCGTCCTGACGACCGGCCTGCTTCCCTCCGTCACCGGGGCAACGCACGCCACCCGCGGCTCGCCGCCCTGGTTGCCGTTGGCGACGTAGTGGCGCGGGACGAAGGGGTTGGCGCGGCCACGCCCGGACGAGTCGGAGGCCGGGGAGCTGTCCACTGTGTCACTCTCCTGCTCGTCCTCAGACATGCTGGGGACCAGACCAGAGCAATCACACCCAGAGGACAGGATGAGGATGGAGCCTGAGAGAAGGGAGGGGTGGTGTGCCTGTCTAGGTGCTTGTAGGGGGAGCTGTGTGTGTGTGAGTGTGTGTGTCTGTGTGTGTGTGTGTCTGTACCTGTTGGGGTGCTTGCAGGGGGAGCTGTGTGTGTGTGTGTGTACCTGTTGGGGTGCTTGCAGGGGGAGCTGTGTGTGTGTGTGTACCTGTTGGGGTGCTT
>BROE01000013.1:1425325-1446564 GCA_036571765.1 Plecoglossus altivelis | reverse complement strand
GTGTGTGTGTGTGTGTGTGTGTGTGTGTGTGTGGGAGGCTGGGTTGGGATAGGAGTGTATTCATTGCCATTCTGAAGGCTTGCATCACAGTGCTAATCTCATCATGCTGCTATGAGGTCAGACATGATCATTAAAATCCTGACGCATTCCTCTAGGCTGCCTTAAATCAGTTCTTCTTCATGAGACCTCTCTCCTCACAACTCTCCCTCCTCTCCAAATCTCTACTCTCTCCCTCTCTCCTTCTCTCTCTCTTCCCCTCCCCCCTTGTCTCTCTCTTCCCCTCCCCCCTTCTCTCTCTCTCTCTCTCTTCCCCTCCCTCTTGGTGTAGTAGACTGGAGGTCATTAGTAGGTTGTAATCAATCATGGGTAGCTCTTCTCTCCCCGTCTCCTCCTCTCCTTGTCTCCTCCTCTCCTTGTCTCCCTGTCTCCTTTCCTTGTCTCCCTGTCTCCTCCTCTCCCTCTCCTCTCCCTGTCTCCCTCTCCTCCTCTCCCCCTCTCCCTCTCCTCCTCTCCCTCTCCTCTCCTGTCCAGGGTTCTGATGAGTGTCACTAAATTGTCGTTGTGGTGACACATTACAGCACACTGCTGATGACGACAGACAGCAAGTATGTGCAAAGGTCAACACGTGTCACTGCATAGACGCACGTGTGTGTGCGTGTGTGTGTGCGTGTGTGTGTGCGTGTGCGTGTGTATGTGTGTGTATGTGTGTGTGTGCGTGTGTGTGTGTGCGTGGGGGAAATCCTAAGTTTTCCCAGAAGGCATGTTGCTACAGTGTGAGGAGACAAACCACTGAGCTTGATGATGCCAACCTCACGCATAACTCTGGAAGAGTTACACCAGAAGGGGGAGGGGGGAGAGAGAGAGAGGGGGAGAGAGGAGGGAGGAGGAGGGCGCAAGGAGGCGGGAGAGAGGGAGAGAGGGAGAGAGAGAGAGGGAAGGAGGGAGGGAGGGAAGAAACAAAGAGAGAAGGAAGGGAGAGATACAGAGTGAGAGAAAGAAGGAGGGAGAGAGAAGAGAGAGAGAGAGAGAGAGAGAGAGAGAGAAAAGAGAGAAAGAAAGAAGGGAGAGAGAAAGAGAAAGAACGAGAGAGAGAAGGAAGGAAAAAGGGAGAGAGAGAAAGAGAAAGAAAGGGAGAAAGAGAAAGAGAGAGAGATAGAGAAAAGAGAGAGAGAAAAGAGAGAAAAGAGAGAGAAGAGAGAGAGAAGAAGGCAGAGGCAATCTGGGGACATTCCCAAGATCCTTGCAGCAATCAGTCCTTGACAACAGAAGGTGGACTGGTGCCAAAGATATTGCAAAGACACACAAAAACAAACACACACGCGCACACACAGATGTTAATAGGTGAAAGATAAAGGCTGAGGGAGGAGGAGGAGCAGGAGCAGGAGCAGGAGGAGGAGGAGCACGAGGGGGAGTGAGGTATAAATACATTGTGCTGTGTGGTGTGGAACCAGACTCTAGCTTGGGGACTGAAGGTAGGTGGGGTGACTATGGTCCTGTTCACCACACCCAGGTGCCCCTGACAGACACCACACACAGGGGCCCCTGACAGACACCACACACAGGGGCCCCTGACAGACACCACACACAGGGGCCCCTGACAGACACCCTACAGCAGGGGGGCAGGACATCCATAACCACACAGACCCAGAGCCACCCTCAGAAGCCTCAAAAGCTCTCTCTCTCTGTCTGTCTGTCCCTCACTCCCTCCCTCTCCCCCCCTCCCTCAATATCACTAGTGGAGAGTCTGAGCCTTAGCCCTGGGGTCACTGTACACATCAAACTCAAGACTTTATGATTAGGTGGACATCCTGTTTATCTCTAGTTTCATTGTCTGTCTCATCCCTAAACTGTTCTCACATTCTCAACACTTTCTCTTCCCCCTCCTCCCTCCTTCTCACCCCTCCAACTTCCCTTTTCTTTCACTCTCTCCCTCCCCTTGCCGCCTCCCTCATCACTCGCTTCCATCTCCCTCCCTGCCTCCCTGCCTCCCTCTCTATTTCTCTCCTCCCTCCTCCCCTCTCCTACCCCTGCCTGGGCTGGGGCTGAGGCTAACCAAAATGGCCAGATCAGCCTAATCCTGGGAAAATACATCGAGCGCACTAATCTGGGCCTGTCCCAACCGGTCATGCCCCCTCCTCCTGTCTCTCTCTGGAGCCCTCCTCCTGTCTCTCTGGGGCCCTCCTCCTGTCTCTCTCTGGAGCCCTCCTCCTGTCTCTCTCTGGGGCCCTCCTGTCTCTCTCTGGGGCCCTCCTGTCTCTCTCTGGGCCCCTCCTGTCTCTCTCTGGGGCCCTCCTCCTGTCTCTCTCTGGGGCCCTCCTCTGTCTCTCTCTGGGGCCCTCCTCTGTCTCTCTCTACACACTATTATACACCACCCTCTTTTCCCTGTGATTACTGTACCATCACAACACCGAACACACAACTAAACATAGGAATGCTATGAACGTACATAACCTGGAATATTATAGCGTTTAACTAAGAGAGAGGAGGAGACGAGAGAGGGAGGAGGAGGAGAAGAGAGAGGGAGGAGGTGAGAGGAGAGGGAGGAGAAGAGAGAGGGAGGAGGAGGAGAGAAGAGAGGAGTGGAGGAGGTGAGAGGAGGAGGGGAGGAGAAGATAGCTGGGTGGGATGAAGAGAGAGGGATGGAGGGAGTAAGAGAGGAGGAGGTGAGAGAAGTGAGAGGGAGAGAGGAGACAGAGAGGGGAGGAGGAGTGATCAGGAGAAGGAGAGGGAGGAGGACGATAAGGGAGGAGGGAGTAAAGTAGAGTTGGAGGAGGCAAGACAGATATGGATGAGTGAAGAAGGAGTGTCTTACCTGGTCGTACTCCAGGGCTCCAGGGTAAAGAGGCCAGCCCAGGAACAGCTCAGCGATCACGCAGCCCAGCGACCACATGTCGATGGCCTCGCAGAACGGCAGACCCAAGATGATCTCTGGAGCCCTGTGAAACACACACACGGTTAATATACCATGTCAACAACCAGCCAATCACATTACACCATGTCAACAACCAGCCAATCACATGACACCATGTCAACAACCAGCCAATCACATGACACCATGTCAACAACCAGCCAATCACATGACACCATGTCAACAATCAGCCAATCACATTACACCTCTGCACTGCCCCTCTATAGCGCCCCTTTGCACAGCCCCTCTATAGCGCCCCTCTGCACAGCCCCTCTATAGCGCCCCTCTGCACAGCCCCTCTATAGCGCCCCTCTGCACAGCCCCTCTATAAAGAGCCTCTATACCTGTGAGGGTCTAGGCTGGCGTGGTATAAAAGCAGGCTGCTGGTGATGCCAGGACAAGCAGAGGAGGTTCGAACGGGTATTTTGAACCAGGTTCCCTCAGTGTGAACATCTCAGACTGACAACTGGGCCTGAAGTCTTCATACACCTACTGATGTCAAGAGCATGTTCCGAGAGGTGAGTGTGTGAGTGTGTGTGTGACTGTGTGTGTGAGTGTGTGTGTGGGTGTGTGTGAGTGTGTGTGTGGGTGAGTGTGTGTGGGTGTGAGTGTGTGTGTGTGAGTGTGTGTGCGTCAGTGTGTGAGTGTGTGTGTGAGTGTGTGTGCTCGCACGTGTGTGTGAGTGTGTGTGTGTGTGGGTGTGTGTGTGACTGTGTGTGTGAGTGTGTGTGTGAGTGGTGGTGTGAGTGGGTTGCTCGGCAACGTGCTTGTGTAGTGTGCGAGGTGTACGCGCGACACTTCCTAGTCAGTTATTCAGCTGTATTTTCCGACAGCATCGATTACATAGGGAGGCTGTTGTAAAAATACAGCAGGAAGCCCGCTCGAGGGATGTAAGCGGGTCTGTGTGGGTGTGTGTGGTCTCTGCCTGTCGCTGTGGGTTGTGTGTGTGTGAGTGTGTGTGTGTGCGTGTGTCTATAAGTGTGGGCACGTGTGTGTGTGTGTGAGTGTGTAAGCATGGGCACGTGTGTGTGTGTGTGTGTGTGTGTGTGTGTGTAGGCATGTATGTGTGTGAGTGTGTAGGCATGGGCACATGTTTGTGTGCGTCTGGAGAGGGTCACTTTCCTACAGAGTATCCACTGGAAGGGATCCATCAGGCAGGACACCATCAGACAAAACACCATCAACAGGATTACCATCAGCCATATCAAACACCACTAGCAGGATTACCATCATCCATATCAAACACCACTAGCAGGATTAGCAATCCACAAACACTGGGGGAGTTGGATTACAGCCTCCCACCCAGACTAAGCCAATCCCAGGCTTTTATACTGGGTTTATCTAAAGTCAATCTTGACCGTATGTCGCTGGGCGCTGAAAGGGGGAGGAGGGGAGGAGGGGAGGAGGAGAGGAGGGAGCGGCCTGTTGGATAACAGCGTTCAAACGGCCGCAGGCGACGGCCATGAGGAAGGAGACGGCACGAGGATGGAAAAGAAACCCTCATAGGCCGAAGACTATTAATACCACAGGGAGGGGAGGAGGAGAGGAGGACGGGAAGGGGACAGGGAAGGGGAGGAGGAGGGGAATCGGGAGGGGGAGGAGGGGACGGGAGGGTAGGGGAGGAGGGGAAGGGAGGGGAGGGGACGGGGGGGAGGAGGGGAAGAAATGGGAAGGGGAGGAGGAGGAGGAATGGGCAAGGGTAAGGAGGAGGACGGGAGAGTAGTGCTGCGCGAGAACGGGAGGTGTAGGAGGGGGACGGGATGGAGCGTAGGTGGAGGGATGGGGAGGAGGAGAGAAAGAAACGGGAAGGTGTGGACGAAGAGGGGAGGAGGGGACGGAGGGGGAAGACTCAAACAGAGGTTGGTAAATATAGTTGGTCCTCAGGCAGAACTTCATACAGTCTCACTGAATATTCATCGTCAGTTTTCATCCAGTTTCTCTTTAATATTCATATGGTTTCATCCAGTCCAGTAAGCATGACCTCAACCAAACAAGATATGACTGTAGGACATGTGTTCAGAGGAGAGTACACGGCATCAAACCAAAATGTCTTCTCACACTTCACACTTATTCCGCTTCAGTATACCGTGTTTTTACAGCTCTGAAAACAACATTTTGGTTGTTTAGCAGTTTAGAAAATGGACTTGAGGAGCTTGCGTCTCTGTACCATGCAGCAAAGCCCTGACCACACCCAGACTGTGACATCACACAGCGGGGGCCATGCCAAGCATTGGGTAAAAATACATTAACGGGAGCGGATGTGGCGAGCGTTGTGGATAGGGAGGGGTCATTAACACCATCGGTGGTTTGGTCGTGGGGGCCAGCGGACCTGGTCACATACACACCAGCCCCTGGTAAAATTAAGAGGACCCGCCTAAACTTTCCAGCCTCCTGCCCTCCTCCCCCTGCACGCACCTCCTCAAACACTACATTTGTGATTACCCAGGCTGGTTACAAACCACGCACAGCATGCTGTAATTACACAGGTGGGTTAACAGCACTAACAGTACTAACAGCACTAACAGCACCAGTAGCATACAGCCTCTGCTCTGGGAGAGATGAGCTGAACATCAAGCTTCTCCCCCTCCTCTTTGCTCTCCTCCTCCTCTCCCCTCTCCTGCTCTCACTCCTCGCCTCCCCTTCTCCTCTTATCCCCCTGTCCTCTCCTCCTCCTTCCCTCCAATTTCCTCTCCTTCTCTTGTCCTCCCTTCTCACACATCGCTCAAGTGTCAGCATCACTGTAGTAATTAGAAAGCTGTCTCTCTCTCTTTCTGTCTGTCTTTAACCTTCCTGTCTCTCTGTCTCACCCTCGTTTGCCTTCCGATAGAATCGGTCTACTTTCAGTCTTGATGACATGAAGAGCAGGGCTAACAGAATGCTCCGTCATCACACACCTGTCCCCTTTCGTCGCTTGTCTGTCCTCTCAAACACAAAGAAAAACAACACTCTTTAGAGGTTGCATGTCCCTAACCAGACAGGGTGTGACCACCTTCTGATGGTTACAGGCGGCACTGTGTGTGTGTGTGTGTGTGTGTGTGTGTGTGTCTATCTGCCGCATCATAGAAAATGGGAAGCAGACATTTTAGAAAGATTACCTCAGAACCCTCTACAAAGTCTGCCATCACTACAACATACTGAACAAAACATGAAACTTCTTGGCGAAGTGTTGAAATGTCGAACAAAAATATTTTCCCCAAATATTGCGAAAATATCAAAGGATGTGTCGATTTTTTCTTCTTCCGCAAAATATTTTCACAATATTTGTAAGATTTGTTTTCTAAAAACCATAAGAGAATCGGTACGTCTACTTGAGCGAAGGATGTGTGAACTTTTGACATCTCAGATTTGATTACGTAACATTATTATTATTATTATTATTATCTGTCAACACAGGCTCCGATCCTGCAGTCTAACTCAGGCATCATCATCCAGCTCCCTCATCAGACCAAACTAATAGATCCCTAATAATGTTAACTTTCTGTTTGGCACCTGCAGGACATTGAGGCTCTGACCTAATGGTCTCTGTCTCTCTCTCTGTCGCTCTCTTTGTCTCTCTCTCTCTTTGTCTCTCTCTCTCTTTGTCTCTCTCTCTCTCTGTCTCTGTCTCTGTCTCTCTCTGTCTCTCTCTGTCTCTCTGTGTCTCTCTGTGTCTCTCTCTCTGTGTCTCTCTCTCTCTGTGTCTCTCTCTCTCTGTGTCTCTCTCTCTCTNCCCCCCCCTCTCTCTACTGACTCTCTCCTGCCTCTGTGGGTGTTTGTGAAGTTCCCATGATCTGTCCTGTTTGAGGTGTGGGCTGGCTGTGGTTGTGAGGGCATCTGCACAGTCAACACCAGGCACTCCCCTAACTGGCTAGCTGACAGGCTGGCTGGTTCGCTAGCTGGCTGGCTGGCTGACAGGCTGGCTGGCTGGTTCGCTAGCTGGCTGGCTGATTCGCTAGCTGGCTGGTTCGCTAGCTGGCTGGTTCGCTAGCTGGCTGGCTAATTCGCTAGCTGGCTGGCTGGCTGACAGGCTGGCTGGTTCGTCAGCTGGCTGGCTGGCTGACAGGCTGGCTAGCTGGTTCGCTAGCTAGCTGGCTGATTCGCTAGCTGGCTGATTCGCTAGCTGGCTGGCTGGCTGGTTCGCTAGCTGGCTGGCTGGCTGATTCACTAGCTGGCTGGCTAGCTGGCTGGCTGGCTGGTTCACTAGCTGGCTAGCTGGCTGGCTGGCTGGTTCACTAGCTGGCTGGCTGGCTGATTCACTAGCTGGCTGATTCGCTAGCTGGCTGACTCTCGTTCTTAGAGACCAAAGATGGAAGCCTCACTCACACATCATGTTCCAGTCAGATGATGAAGACCTGCTGGAGTCTGGAGATATCCTGAGAGGAATCTAACATGACTGAAACTGAACCGAAAATCCACTTCCTCTCAGATGTTGAATGGCAGCCCCTTCTAAGCGAAACTACTGGTATCAGCATGAGCATCGAGCTGATTCAAATTGACTGTCAAAGTGAACCAGAACTGGGCTCACTTTTAGTCAAACATGAGGGTATTACATAAAGATTATACAAAGATCAGCTTTCCAGACAAACATGTGGGCGCTTGGGAAATTCCAGGATCTGACAGCAGTTGATGGCCCCAATTCTCACTCCTAAACCCAGAACAGGAAGGAAAGAGAGAGAGAGAGGGGGGGGGAGAGCTGGGGGATGGGGAGAAAGAGAGAGAAGAGAGAGACAGAGAGAGACAGACAGAGAGAGGGAGGGAAAAACAAGAGGGAGGGAGAGAGAAAAAAAAAAAAAGAGAGAGAGAGAGAGGAGAGAGAGAGAGACAGACCGGTGCGGACAGCAGAGAGAGAGGAGGGAGAGACAGAGAGAGAGAGGGAGAGAGAGGAGAGGAAGAGAGAGAGACAGACGACAGCAGACACGGACAGACAGACAGGACAGACAGGACAGACTGACAGAACGCGCAGAATAAATATCCTGTCTGCTCTGCAGTGTGTGAGCAGAGAGGCCTGGCCACAGATGAGGAATCCCACCCTGTCCCAAACCAACACATAATGCTCCCTTCATATCCACAGTTCTCCACAGCGTCACATGCTCCCGGTCAATGTTCAAGTGTGTCGTGTGTTGTGTGTGTGTGTGTTGTGTGTGTGTGTGGTGTTGCTTGTGTGTGGCTTGGTGTGTGTGGTGTGTGTGTTGTGTGTGTGTGTGTGTGCCGCAGAGGGCTGACAATAGACTGAGATACAACGTCCCCATGTTTGTCCCCACTGACCATCTGAAATATCACACAGTTCAAAGGGTTTCTGTGTAACAAAGTCTGCTGTGGAAAACAAGCTTGCAGTGTGGGAGGGGAGGAGGGGAGAGATGGGAAGGGGGGTGAGGAAAGGAGATGGGGGGAGGAGCGGGAGGAGAGGAGATGGGGGAGGAGTGGGAGGAGAGGAGATGAGGAAGGAGTGTGAGGAGAGGAGATGAGGAAGGAGTAGGAGGAGAGGAGAAGCGGGAGGAGAGGCAGATCTTCAAAGAGCATTCTGCGCTGCCAATCTGGGTCTGTCCACTCCTTTCCAACAATCCCAGAATGCAACACTTCACTTTTAAGGTTTAACACGCTGCCTGCCCTCTAAATACACGGCTGCATTTTTCTTGGTGTGTAGATCAGACTACTCTGAAAGTTACCTATTGAACTAACCTCAGCAGGTAACTGTCTCACTAGGGGACAGGTAACTGTCTCACTAGGGGACAGGTAACTGTCTCAGTAGGGGGACAGGTAACTGTCTCAGTAGGGGGACAGGTAACGGTCTGACTAGGGGGACAGGTAACGGTCTGACTAGGGGGACAGGTAACGGTCTGACTAGGGGGACAGGTAACTGTCTCACTAGGGGGTCAGGTAAATACTTCATGCTACAGTCCTGACAGTCCTGCATTTTAGATACAACACGACAAATCTCTTGATATGTTTCTGTGGCACTTTCCTGTGTGACTTTGTTTGCATCTGAGACGTTCTTTAGTACCGTTTTGAAATGTGTATATAACTAAGCCACACCGATCCTCGATGCTCCAATGAACTTACATGCACTGGCCTATTTATTTGTCAATTCGCATAGAATCATCTGCTAAATGAATACCATTTCCTAATGTAATTTACCCAGCCAACAGTGGCTGCAGACACACACTCTCGCTGACAGACACACACACAGACAAAGACACACATAGGGACGCTGCTGACAGACACACACACGACACCACACACACAGAGACCACACACACACAGACACCACACTCTCAGCTGACAGACACACACATAGACACCAGACACACACACACACCTCTCGCTACAGACACGAACACACGCGAACACACAGCCTAACACACCACAGACACACACACACAACACACACACAGACACAAGACACACACCAGACACACACATAACACAGACATCACACACACACGGACACACACCAGAAGCATCACGCAGACACACAGATCATACACACACAGAGCACACTTACAGACACACACAAGACACACACAAGACAGACACACACAACACTGTCGAATACACACACGCACACAGACCGACACAACACACACGCACACACGCACACACAGACATCAAGCTGGGTCTTGCTGCTGGACATGGTGGTGGGTGGACACACACACTCTCGCTGACAGACACACACACAGACACACAGACATGACACACACAGAACACCACACACACCACACAGCACACACACACATGCACACACACACGCATACACAGACACACACACAGCGGGGTCTTGCTGTGGACATGTGGTGTGTGGACAACGACCACTTGGGTGACAAAGACACACACACAGACACAACAGACATACACACACAGACAACAGCACCCACACACACACACACACACATCATTAACACAACACACCGCGTACACAGACACACACAGCTGGGGTCTGCTGCTGGACATGGTGGTGGGTGGACACCCACACTCAAGCATGCAGAAGTAGAATCCACCCACATTTCCCGCTTCAGACAAAAAAAAAAAGAAAAATCTCGGATTGGAAAACAAAATGTTGCTGTCATTCATCGCAGGGCGGATGTGGATTGGATTTTCATTTTAGAACAAGGAGAAAATGCAATTTGTTTTGGGATCAAATCGCCTGAAGATGGTGTTGTGTGTTTTGGCTGCATCTTGGTCAGATGTGACCGATGAAACGAAGGCTTTTCCTGCTGGTCACTGAGTTCAACACACAGCTTCTGAACCTCAAACAGACAGACCCTCTTCCTACACTCCTCCCTTCCACTTCCTCTGCATCCCTACCTCCATCTTTGTCCCTCCTTCCTTCCATTTTTGTCCCCCTCTCTTTCTCTCTCCTCCCCTCTTTCTGTCTCTCTCTGTCTTCCCCTCTTTTCTCTCTCTTACTTTCTCTTCCTGTCTCCCCCTCTTCTCTTTCTCCCTTCCTTCCCTCCCCCTCTCTCTTTCTCGTCTCTCTCTCTCTCTCTCCCCTGCCCTCCCCCCCTCATCTTCTCTCTCTCTCTCCCCTTAGCTTCTCGCCCCACCTCCTCCGCTCCTTCCTCCCCCTCTTCGCTCCGTCGCCTCCCTCTTACTCGTCCCTGCTCCTCCGTCTCCGCTCCTTCCCCTTCTCTTCCTCTCTCTTCTCAGTCTCCTCCTCTTCCCCTCTCCCCCCCCTCCCCCCTCCGTCATCAGAACTGAGACCCAGGGCAGTTAGGGGACAGTAGGGAGATGGGGCAGGCTTCACACAGTATGGAGGACAGGCCCTCTCTCCTGAATGACCTTGTCTTTGGGCCAGTCCCCCCACTAACCCAGGAAAGGAGGAAGGTTGTCCCGGCCAACATCTGCTAAGCTGATATCCCACAGATGGCTATGATGTGCTGCAGACGTGCTGGTGGACACACTCTCACCACAGGCTTCCACTGCTGGACATGGTTGTGGGTGAGCGGACACGCATGCGCGCGTGTGCGTTCGCACAAACTCACTAGCGCTGCAAACAAACACAGGCTAGAACTAAAACCATCGCTGCCCCTGGGTGAAGCCGAAACGATCAAAGGAGGAAACCTCATGCTCTGTGTGAGTTTTTCACACCCAGACAGGACAAACACTGAACCCAACAGAAGGCTATGTGGAAACAACCTCATTCTTCTGGGAGAGTCCAGATGGCTTTCATGACCTTGGTATGAACTCTGTATTAAGGTAACCTAGCAGGAACTAGGGTTGGCCAAGCACATTAGTCACTGTACTAGTCTAAATTACACGATGAAGTATTTAATCAAACATTAACGAAGGCTGTTCACTCAGCAGGCGCTTTTATCAAAAGCAGCACCCAGGGGGATTTGAACCCACTTAAATGCTCTACCCACTAAGCTACACCCGACCACCTTAGGAACTGAACCACCAGGTTGGTGTAACTGTTCCCCAACCACCTCCACCACATCAAACTCCCCGTGGCACAAACGGTGGAGAGGTAACACGGTTACTGGATGGGTTTTGAATGATGTTAGTGCAAGTTAGCATGAGAATGCTAAGCAAAGCATAGGGACAGCAAACGCTTTAAATAATGTGGTATTAGATGTCATAAATCCTGCTTCAGTCACAACCTTTCCCCCTGCTAAGACAAGCGTAATGGTGACTGTGAAAACTAATTAAACACAAGATAAAGCCTGACATGGCTGTACTTAAAAGACCGATCATTCAAATTCAGAAAATTCACTTGTTTTTCTTTTCTTTTTTTAATTTATATTGCAGTAGTTATGTTAAAGAGGCTTCATACTTTATTTTTGTGAGCGAGAACAGAGAGGGCGAGAGAGAAATGACCATGTCATTGCTCTCTGCTGGTACCTAGGTGAGAAATGATCTGCATGGGGCATTTTGTTTAATTCAAGGCTATGATCTCAAACTCCATAAATAGCTTTGCTGAGCCCCCCCAGGGGTAAATGGCCTGGACAGAGGAGAGTCGGGTATAGAATGACATTCAATTAGCTTAGCAGAAACACCCGACAAGATGGCTAACGTAACCGGGAGCATTCCGAGGTCATAGGTGTTATTTTTGAAAGGACTCCGGTCGGCCTGTAAACCTATCAGTCAACAGCAGCCTTTAGACTCAACATCAGCATAGAGCAGATACCAGGATGTGGTCTGGCATGATCAGTCAGCGCTGAGAGAAAAGCCTTTTGGTAGATGACGGCCTCTGTGTGGAAAGAACAGAGTCTATCGTCTGTTCCAGGAACAGTAACTCCACACGCTCCTCGTCCTGCACTGCATTATTCACTGGAAAACAGAACGGGTTCGAAACCGGACTGCCGTCGCCTTGGTTACGGCCCTGGCTCGTGCGAGCAGCAGGTTGCCCTGGTGCAGGAGAGCAGTCGGACTTTTCACGCGACCGCAGATCAGAGCAGACGAGACTCAGACAACACTCCCCGTAAACGGAAAAAAAACCTACATTCATCATCATCATCGTCATAATCACCATCATCATAATCACCATCATCGTAATCACCACTGTCATCATCATAATCATCATCACCATTGTCGTCAAAATCACTATCGTCATAATCACCATCGTCGTCATCATAATCACCCTCGTCATCATCATCATCATCACCTTCTCACCATGTTCCTCCTCCTCAGGTACCTGGCTGGTCAGGTGATGGGGGAGTGGCTTCGTAGTATGAGAGGGTGGGACACCTGGGGTTTCTATCCTTTCAAACTCAAGCCAGAGTTGCTACTTTAGCCAAAGTGCCTTTAACACCGATCCAAACACCATCTCAACACCTCCCTGTATACACACCCTGTGAAGGCCTCAAGTTCTGGTGAAGCCCTCAAGTTCTGGTGAAGGCCTCAATTTCTGGTGAAGGCCTCAAGTTCTGGTGAAGGCCTCAAGTTCTGGTGAAACCCTCAAGTTCTGGTGAAACCCTCAAGTTTTGGTGAAGCCCTCAAGTTCTGGTGAAGCCCTCCAGTTCTGGTGAAGCCCTCAAGTTCTGGTGAAACCCTCAAGTTCTGGTGAAGCCCTCCAGTTCTGGTGAAGCCATGCATGACAGAAGCATCATAGAGTCGGTTTTCACCTGGTGTTTCAGTCCAGGCCTCTTCCTAACATGAGGTCATCCACAGACAAACTGAGCTTGATGCCTTGTTCTCCACAGCTGTGGGATCTGCTGATGTGCTTCTCTCAAGTCAGGCTGTACCAAGCAGGGACCAGACAGGGAACATGTGAAAATACAGACAGAGGGGAAATAACATCCGGTTCTGTTGTGATAGCCAATGTACCAGGCCTTCTCTCTCTCCTCAGGCCTTCTCTCTCTCCTCAGGCCTTCTCTCTCTCCTCACCCCTTCTCTCTCTCCTCACCCCTTCTCTCTCTCCTCATCCACCTCTCTCTGCTCATCCCCTCCCGCTCTCCTCACCCCCTTCTCCCTCTCCTCACCCCCCTCTTTCCTCACCCCCCACTCTCTCTCTCTCCTCACCCACCACTCTCTCTCTCCTCACCCCTTCTCTCTCTCCTCACCCCTTCCTTCTCTCCTCAGGCCTTCTTTCTCTCCTCACTCCTTTTCTCTCTCTCCTCACCCCCTCTCTCTCTCCTCACCCCCCACTCTCTCTCTCTCTCTCTCTTTCTCTCTCTCTTCCTCTTCAACATGTCCACGTTCTGTCAGCACGCCCTCCAAGTCAGTCTCCACACATCTGATACAAAACTACTAGACAGACACGTTTCTGGTTGTGTTCCAGGAACTTTCCAAAGCCGCACAAAACAACAGTTGAAGCTTGCTTCGTCCTGAGTACACACCAGCCTTGGTGTGACAGGGTTCACTTTGTGTGAACACCACCCTTCTTAGTGAAGTGACGTATTGTCAAGTATGATTACCCATACTCAAAATGTACCTCTGCATTTAACGCATCCAAGTGCACACACAGTAGTGAGTAGTGGGCAACCGCACACACACACAGTGAACATACACCCAGAGCAGTGGGCAGCTATTGCTCCAGCACCTGGGAAGCAATTGGGGGTTCGGTGCCTTGCTCAAGGGAACCTCAGTCATGGTATCGAAGGCAGAGAGAGTGCTGTTTGTTCACAATCCCCACCTTCAATTCCTGCCGGTGCAAGAATCGAACCAGCAACTTGAAGGTTACAAGCCCAACTCCCTAACCATTAGGCCACGACTTCCCAGAACCAGCAACATAGGATTCCCTTCCTCTCTCTATCCATCCCTCTTTCCCTCCTCCATCCCTCCCCCAATCCCTTCCATGGAGACCGCATCCTTACCCTGTTATTACCCTCTCCGTCCACAACACTTTTCCAGTCAGACTCAACATCCCGCGCCAGCCAAAACACTGCCCCTCAAAACCGTAAACAATTCAATTAACTGTAAACTCAAAACACACGATTCTATGCAGTCGTAAACATGCGTTTCTAACAACGCTGCAGGGTGAATATCTCCTGCCTTCCTCCCTCTCTTACTCAGGTTTAGGTTGGTTAATTGTACACTTTTACAGAAGCTGCTGCACTAGTCCGCCCACTTACTGGAAAAGACCCTGGCTGGAACCAACATGCTATCGGGTGTTTCCAGAGAGGAAAACAGTGTTTCATCGACCACACTATGACGAGTATCTTAGCACAGCGCTCTGTCTTTCGCGATTGATTCAGCACACACGTATGAAGCGCTTCATTTCATTCAGCACATAGGATAACATGGGTTATTTCATATAAGTGTGTTACATTATTGAAATATTGCGTGGCTTGACCGTTGCTTGCAGTGCTCACAGCTAGGCTAAGTAAATGTTAATTGATACTTACTAACAAATAATACTAATTGCTAGCTTCTATTAATAATGCTAATTGCTAGCTACTATTAATGGTGGCTAACCTTTAATAACCTGATTCAGCACGTCAATTCCAGTAGCTTGCCCGAGATATCTGAACATTGACATAATATCTTACTAGTGAATCATTACCTGGCAATGAGGGGTAATAATTACCAGGATGAGTTACTAAAGTCCTTGTTCTGTCTGGACAGGGAAAGTGAAAGGAGGAATGCTCATGGTCGTCTGTAAGTGTGGAGGGCGTGACTTAGCAACGTCAGGAGCAACGCAAATCCGTAATTAACAAACCTACCGTCCGATTAATGTCCATTTTCATGGTGAACTTTTGTAATAATGAATGATGCATATTTCCTTTTGAAAATAATCAGGGGTTTTTTTAAGATGATGGTGTATAATATTAAGATGAGTATGTGTCTGTCAAGATTGTTTACTAGTTCTTTCAATAATTATAAATAAAACAAATCTGGACAATAGTAACAGAATCATCCCAGAACACTTAATCGCTTTCCTCAAACGTTTAACTGAAATAACGAAAATCAACCGATTGCTTCGTTGACAACACAACCGTGCCTATTGCCGTTAGATTATCTCCGCCGTTATCTTGAACACGTCTGGAAGCATAACACAGCCTTAGCAACGCCTAGCCTTGACAACCACTAAAATAACATGGAGGTCTTCAGATACCAAATCTGAGGTGTTTTCCAAGGTCACCCTGCCCTGTAGCTGTCTCTTCTGTGGGAACGACAACTACACAGACTTTAATTTACGTTAAAACACAACTGCTAAACTCGTCGCCGTTGTCGCTCGTTAAAAGCGACCCCTAGTCACAGTTTTTGATAGGTCGCCGATTTCGGTTCAACAAAAGAATGTGAATAGCCTTTCGTTTCCTGTATGGTTTAGTCACACGAACATTCAAACGACTGACAGCTTCGTCGCCAGTCGTTCAATACAACAATAACAGCAATTTAAAAATTAGAAGTTGTGTGTTCTGGTCCGCCCTGGTGACTCATCGGGTACGCAGACTGGTACCATTCAGCAAGGGAACACAATCTGCAAATACGACCCAAGCTGGAATCAAACGCCTGTAACATCTGCTGCATTCGGTCCCTCAAACTAACTATCCAAAAAAAGCTGTCAACTGAAATATATAAATGTGTGTCCCATTCCACCAAGGCCCCTGTAACTCTGAGAAACCTTGACAGGAAATAAGAGAATGCAAGCAGAACTTGGAAATGTCAAGCCTTGGATCAAAAACACCCGGAGCTAAAGTACAGTAACAGAGTACGTGCATTTCAAAAGCACAATAAATGAGGTACCAGGATAAATGTGCCTTGTAGCTCTTGTAGGACACAATGTGATTGACTGTGTTTACTCTGTTGCAAACACCAGTAGGCCTTGATGAATGATTGATGAGCTTGCTTCAGCAAACTGAAACTCAGCGCTCTTTGCTACCTGTGGAAGGAGATACGCAGGCAAGTGTAGCATATGGTACGACTATACAGAGACACAGCATACACACTATACAGAGACACAGCAAACACACACCATACACACTATACAGAGACACAGCATACACACTATACAGAGACACAGCATATACACTATACAGAGACACAGCATACACACTATACAGACACACAGCATACACACTATACAGAGACACAGCATACACACTATACAGAGACACAGCATACACACAACACTGGGACACACACACACCACACTGGGACACACACACACCACACTGGGACACACCCACATACACACAACTCTGAGACACACCACACACACACACACACAACACTGGGGGGGGCACACCACACTGGGAAACACACACACACAACTCTGAGACACACACACAACACTGGGAAACACACACACACACTACACTGGGACACACACACACACTACACTGGGACACACACACACACACAACACTGGGATACACACACCACACTGGGACACACACACCTACACACAACGCTGGGACACACACACACACACACCTACACACAACTCTGACACACACACACGCACACACACTTGGAGGGTTAACATGAACAAACGGAGGTAGAGAAACCTATCAGATAAATGAGTCTAATCTCAGAGAGGATAGGGTGTCTAGGACACCGTCTCTAACAGCCATTACAGAAGGTGGCTCAGTTAGACAGCCAGTCAGCTACTGATAAGGGCACAGCCAGGAGATACATGCAGCTCAGTGGTTAGAGCATTTGACTGCGGATCAAGGTCACAGGCTCAAATTCCACCCTGTGTTCCTTCATTCTGGATGAGTGTTGGCTAACTCATGACATTCTTTTTACGTTTCCGTTTTGGGAACCAGCGTTGCACTGGCCTGGTTGAGACAGGAAGAAAACCAAGAAGCATGTTTGTACCAGCCTTGCACTGAGGAGATAGTGGTTCAAAGTGAAGGCTCACATTCATGACAACCCTCTTTTCATTTACATTTGCAAATAGCTGTTCAGTGAGGTGAATTAAAGTACAGGGAGTAGAATTTGGCTGTAAAACGATGCAGAGCTAGGGAGAGAAATTCATAATGCAAGCAATTAAAGCCAGGATTCGTTATATTTCCAGGAAACGTCAGGCGGTTGGTGGGGGGGGGGGGGGGGATAAGGGTTTTATAGACAGACAACGTGTCTGGGAGGCTTCCAATGCCAGCGTCGAATTAAAACAACCTTCTCGTGCCTCACTGGCAGTTGGCCTCTAATCTAAAGACTCTAATTAGCAGGTCTGCAGCGAAACGCAGGACTTTGTCAAGACCTGGGTTGGTTCACTAATCACAATGTCCAAGAGGAGAAAATGTTAAACCAATTAAGTTCACAGTTACCAAAATGGCTCCAGGGTTTGAGAGGGTAAGCACAGCTAAACAAAACTGTTCCCACCTCTAAGCTCAGGGAAAAAGGCCCCTAAATACATCAGACTGAGGGAAGACACAGGAGGGACGGATATAGACTTGAGGTCGTTGGTAATATTTCAGCCTGTTTACACGTTTGCACATATAAACACCTATAGGCCACACACACACGTACACGCACACACAGTACACACACACACATGTACACACAGTACACACACACACGCACGCACACACAGTACACACACACGCACACACAGTACACACACACTCTCACACACACACACACACACAGTACACACTCTCACACACACACTCTCTCTCTCTCTCACACACACACACTCACGCTCACACACACGCTCACGCTCACACACACACTCACACATACACACACACGCACTCTCACTCACTCCCACACACTCACTCACTCCCACACACTACCTCTCACACACTCACACACTCTCACACACACACAAAGAGAAACAGCTGACTTAAGAATAGTTTGACCTTGAGTGAGTAAGTGAGATCTCCCTTGCATTTCTCTAGACCTTTATTTTTGCTCGTGTTGCCAGAGATCTTCTCCATCTATAGAAGTCAAACTGAGCTGGCTCCTCTCCCATCAGCTATTTTGAGCGCCCCCCCACTGGCCCCCCCTTGCCCTCCTGTCCACCCTCTGCCCCCCGCCCCCCACCCCCCACCTCCTCCTGAACTCCCACCGATCGAGAAGCGAGAATCTAAAAACTGTAAATGACAAACGGCATATTAAAACTTTTTTTTCAGCTGTTAAACCGAGTTAATCTAGCACACACACACACACACACACACCTTCCTGTGCTCAGTCTCTCAGTGAGGGACGACAGTCAGATCGCTCTATTTGGAGACGCTTCCTGAAATATGCTGCATTTACCAGAAGTGAGTGAAGAGGCTGTGTGTGTTGTGTGTGTGTGTGGTGTTTGTGTTTGTGTGTGTGTGTGTTGTGTGTGTGTGTGTGTGTGGTGGCAGAGGATTGGTATGTGTGTGTGTGATGGTCTGTGTGTGGCAGCTGTGTGTGTGTGTGGCAGGCAAGTGTGTGTGTGTGTCTGTTTGTTTTTGTGAGGGTGTGTGTGTGGGAGGATGTGTGTGTGTGTGTGTGTGTGTGTGTGTGGTGTGGTGTGTGTGGCAAGGCATGTGTGTGTGGTGTGTGTGGCAGGCATGTGTTGTGTGTGTTGTGTGTGTAGCAGGCAATGTGTGTGTGTGGAATAGCTGTGTGTGTGTGTTTTGTTGTGTGGTGGTGTGTGTGTGGCAGGCATGTGTGTGTGCTGCTGACCAGCACAGTCTGCAGTGGAGCCACGGTTATCAGCCTCATCCCCTCAGCCTCATCGTACCAGCCTCATCCCACCAGCCTCATCCCCTCAGCCTCATCCCACCAGCCTCACCCCACCAGCCTCATCCCCTCAGCCTCATCCCCTCAGCCTCATCCCACCAGCCTCATCCCACCAGCCTCATCCCCTCAGCCTCATCCCACCAGCCTCATCCCCTCAGCCTCATCCCACCAGCCTCATCCCACCAGCCTCACCCCATCAGCCTCACCCCATCATCCCACCAGCCTCATCCCACCAGCCTCATCCCATCATCCTACCAGCCTCATCTCAGCTGACCTGACGAGCTTCAACTAGACCATCTCAAAAAGTTCTACACAGATCATTCCTTCCTTCATGTGGACGTCCTGCAGCTAATCATTCGGTATGTGAGAGATGTCAACAAAACCAGTGGGTCTCATTCTGTGTTGACTACAAGCAGCTAAACAGCCTCTTGTCTCTCCGTTGCTGTGAAGACAAACGCTGAGAGGAAGACTAGGGACACAATGAGGAGAGAAGGAGATGACGTTTCTGGCTCACACTACAGCAGTGTTCTCAGTGGAGCAGCATATCATCTATGAGAGCTCAGCGATGCTCTGATCACAGTAACCTACTGTAGTTATAAGCACTCTGATCACAGTAACCTACTGTAGTTATAAGCACACTCTGATCACAGTAACCTACTGTAGTTATAAACACTACCCTCGCCTACCCCCGCCTACCACCACCTACCCTCACCTACCCCTCACCTACCCCTCACCTACACATGAACAGAAAGTTGTGTAGACTGAGACGAGATCAAGATTTTAAAATGTAGTTCGTTTTCTTTTCGTTTCTCCAGTTGGAGGGAATGCCAGAGCCTTCAGTGGTCTGGACAGTCATGGCTTCAGTCAAACCAGCGCCAGAGGAACATACTAGCCAAGCTGTTTGCTGAAAACCACAGGAAAAATAATCCGCAACCGTATTTGCATGTTTCCTTTCTGCCTCACTGGCTTACTGTTCTGTTCTTACTGTTATCAGAATGACTTATTCAAATGACATGTACATTCCTGCTTGCTGAAACATTGTGTGGCTCAACGATAGCATGTTTCAATGCCCTTCCTGTCTTTAACCAAGGCCTACCACAAACCAACCTATTGCTCTCTCTCTCGCTCTCTCATTAGACCAAGAGGAAGTCCTTTCAGATAGTCTAAACCACATTTAGCTAGTCTAGTAAGTAGCTCGTCAATGAAGATGTAACTTCCACTTTTTAAAAAGATTTTGCAGATCCCCAGATCATTTCGTGTTACATTCAGACTGACTTAATGCAACAGGTAATTGAAACACCATTATAGTTCCACAGAGATGCGTACTGTGAGGTCAACAAGCTTCAACAAGCTTCCTCCATGGAGGAAATGAACAGGAAACCACACACACACACATCCTTGGCTAGGATTATGATTTTTTCTGCCTTTCACTTCGAAAAAATATGTTGAAACTGTTCACACTCATACACTGACTCAATGGGAGGGTAGACAGGACAATACCTAATACCTCAAGGATTTCAGTACAAAGTAGCACCTAATGTGATATGGTATGATATGCCACACACATGGATGATAAAAATGCTGCTTTAGTACGAAATATCCGTAATCACAGTGAAAACAACGACTACGAGAGCAACAGAACCTAGTTATGTATGTCAAGACGGTCAAGTTTAATCCTTCGAGGGAAAATATGTAGCAGTCTGGGCGAACCGTCTGCTGGGCGGAGTGGCAGGCTCAGACAGATTTTGTCTTCAGATTGGGATTTAATCTAAAGCAGCAGAAGGGGTTTGTTGGATTAAGCACCAACGCCTAAGTAGTTATGCTAACTATGACGCGAACGCTAACTCCGATGCTAATAACTCAGACGCTAACTCCGGTGCTAACGCTAAGTCCGATGCTAATAACTCAGACGCTAACTCTGATGCTAACGCTAAGTCCGATGCTAATAACTCAGACGCTAACTCCGATGCTAATGCTAAGTCCGAAGCTAATAACTCAGACGCTAACTCTGATGCTAACGTTAACTCCGATGCTAACGTTAACTCCGATGCTAGTAACTCAGACGCTAACTCCGATGCTAACACTAAATCCGATGCTAATAACTCAGACGCTAACTCCGATGCTAATAACTCAGAGAGAGAGACAGACAGAGAGGGGTGCGTGCGTGTGTGTGTACGTGTGTGTGTGTGCGTGTGTATGTGTGCGTGTGTGTGTGTGTACGTGTGTGTGTGTGCGTGTGTATGTGTGCGTGTGTACGTGAGTGTGTGTGTGTGTGTGTGTACGTGAGTGTGTGTGTGTGTGTGTGTGT
>BROE01000013.1:1407021-1425308 GCA_036571765.1 Plecoglossus altivelis | reverse complement strand
GATCAAGCCTCGGACATGCCTTGAGAACACATGCAGCGTCTAACTGGAACTGAATGACGCACAGGAACGTTAGCTGAGTGAGTCAGTCAAACATACTGACCTTCCCTGGCCTTTCTAACTCCCAACCAACCCTGAGGCAAGAAGCTATTAGAAACTATTAGAAGCGTCCTCTTTGGAGATGGATAAAAACATACATCTTTACTGTGACGCTGTGGCAAATTTATTTAGTCTTAATAGGATTGTGAGAATTAACCTTGTTACTCTATTAGAACCTATTAAGTCTTGGTCTAAGTACCATTCAATTCCACCAGTGCATTCAATTCCATTAAAATTCCTTTAATTCCAGTCGAATCCTTCAAATTAAATGCCATTCCATTTATTAATTCCTTAAATATACTGAAGTTGTTCGGTTGAACTCGGGCCATCTACGTTCTCTAAGAAAACAGGGCAGAGAGGTTTAATTAGAAAAGGCTGTTAATTAAAACACACTCTTACACGTGCAAGTTCAACGGTTACAGCTACATCAAGGCCATGATAAACAGCTGAGCAGCAGACTACCAGAGCCTGAGGCTTCTAGGAGCTACGACGTCTCCCACGAAGCAACATCGATTAACGGGGAAGCTAAGACTGGCTAATGCAAGGTTACGACCTTATTTGGTACGCTCAGTAATGGATCTATTAAGATGACAAATTTCTATCAAACTCAATTGTCAGTTTACGGCAAAAGCTTCGAGATAAAACTACAGTCCACGGTTTTGCATTGGCAATGTGGCCGAGTGCATACTGAGCGTGTCTCGCATGTCTCTCTGCATGATGAGAAATAAGTCATCTCTATTTTAAGGAGAATTACTTTTAAGACTTTATAAAAACAAGTTCTGTGTTGTCAAAAGGCCTTGCAGTGTCTGCGAGAGCACCATTAAGGAACAGCCAGGCTTCAACATTCTTCTCCTTCACGCAAACAGACCTTCTCCAAACAGACCTGAGAACTAAGCTACTCACAACAGACCCTAAACTGCTTATCCATCCCCTCTCCTGTCACTGATGTCATTTCTACCTCCTCTAACTTCAACTGAGACGCTGATTGGATGCTGCCAAAGGTCGTTTGTCTCCGGGGTTTTCCATTGGCTCGTCCAAAACCAGGAGAAGAAACACAGGCGTACTCTTGTTGGACTGTGCATGCGAGCTCTGGCTAGATAAACCAACACAGACATATGTACTATTTACATTTCTAACAGCATGCATTGTTGCAGAGACATTTATTCAAAGTTCATCCTGTTGTAGCACGTTGGATCAGCCACTTGGTGAACGCCTTAGACAAAGAAATCCAAGTATTTCTAAGAGTCAAATTGTCTTAACAAATTCGCCAAATCCTTCTGCTTACCGAGTACACATCCCAAACCTGACTCGGCCCAACCGCTAACAACACCAGAGATGTTCACAAACTCATCCAGACAGCTATTGATTTCTTCCTCTCTCCATTGTGTGCTTGGCTGTTTTCAGAAGTTGCTTTCCGTTCCCAGGCAGAAGGGGCAGGCGGCAGTCGGCCCTGCCAGTAACCATGTGGGGGTCGTATTCTTCCGCTGGTCTGTGGTATGCAAACACTGAATGCACAGGATGTAGCGTCTTACTGAGGAGATTTCCTCGCTTTGCCTCTGGGGGAACATTTCTTATCCAACCTAACTTTCGTCTCGATCAGAAGGGGGGCCTGGTATCTTGTGAATGTGCCAGGGTGAACTTTTGGTTTCTATCTGAACGTTTGTGTGTTTTGAGGTAAACGTTTGATTAGCATCTTTTTTTTAATCTGTCTATCTTTCTGAAGTGTGAGAAAGGTGTTACATTAATACAAAATCATATGATGTTTTATTCTTATTATGGCTACACCTGGGACTCAGACACCTTTGAGACAGACACCTTAGATGAGATCTCTAACTTTGTTCAACACCCCTTCGATGACGTACAACCCTTCCAAAAAGAAAAAAAAAAACAGGAAGTCGACTCACCTATAGTACCGAGACTGGAGGTAAGTGGAGCACACGGCTTTGGAAACGTGGCTGGCCGAGCCGAAGTCTATCACCTTCACCCTGTAGGGCTGCCTCACTGGATCCACCAGCATGATGTTCTCAGGCTTAAGGTCTGCGTGGATCAGACCCATCATCTTTAACTTCCTCAGCGCCATGGCAACCTGTTGCAGTACCGGCCGGATCACTTTCAGAGGCAGCGGGCTGAACTTGTTCTGCTTCAGGAAGTCGTACAGGTTCTGCTCCAGCATCTCAAACACCAAGCAGGTGTGGCTACGGTGCTGGAAACATTCGAAGGCCCGCACCAGGTTGTGTTCATCCGCGTTCTCGCCGCTCAGCCTCGCCAGGATGCCCACCTCGATCTGGCCCTGCCGCGCGTACGACGGATGGTTCTTCAAGATCTTCACCGCCACCACCTCCCCCGTCCCTCTCTTCCAACATTTCACCACCTGGCCGAAGGTTCCCCGTCCCAGGAACTCCAGAACCTCGTAAGTGTTCTTCATAGAACACAGGACCTCGTGCTGGACCAGCTGGTAGTCTCCGTCCCCTCCGCCTGTCCCTGTGGCCCCAGTGGCCCCTGTGGCCCCCTGCTTGGGGGCCCCTCCGGCCGTGGGCGCGGCAGTGTTCCCCCCTACATTCGTGGTTTGCATCATGGCAGGCAGCATGGACAGTTCCTCTAGAATCTGCATGGCGCTTCCGCGGTTCTCTAGCTCCTCGCTCTTACGTTTCAGCCCGCATCGCTGAGAGCCCTCGGCCGAGTTCAAACCTCCGCAGTCTTCCTCGTCGACTTCCCTTCCCCCCTCGCTTTCCTCCACCTTCCCGCTTCCTCCCCCTCTCCTGCCCTCTCCCCTTCCCCCTCCTCCTGCCCCTGCTCCTCCACTGCCTCGATCCCTCTGTTCCTGCCCTTTGACCTGTGAGGGGACTCCCTCCGGTAGCTCAGGGCCTGCTCCTCCTCCTCCTCCTCCTCCTCCTCCTCCTCTACTTCCCGCGGCGCTGGGCTGCTCTCTCCGGACGCCTCGCACCACCACAGTCTTCACCAGGCGTTCTTGTTCGCGGGCGCCGCGAGCTCTCCCTCCTACGGCCGAGTGTCGATGGAAAGGCGGAGCTAGCTTGTTGGGGTGAGCTACACTGAGGTTCCTGCTGTTCAGATGAGGGGGAAGCTTCTCGTGGTGCACACATCTGCCGGGTTCCACTTTCAGTTTCTTCACGCTGCAAAAGGCACTTGTCTGGGTTTGATAAATGTGTGGTGGGTAGACCAAGACTTGTGAGGCCATACCTGGATGGAGAGAGAGAGAGAGAGAGCAAGGAAACACGTGAGATTAAATGTAACGTTGTCAATATAAACATATTAAGTGAAGACAGGTATCATTACTGTGTCCTGTTTCAAACAACGTCTGAGGCATTCGTATGATGACGGAGTATTACAAGCAATGTTCTCAGCGAAATGTCAATCTAATTCCTCCTTCAAAAAACAGACGTAAATAATCTTTCTATCCTAAGGTTAACATCGTGAATTACTCAGCCAATGACATTTGGAAAAATAGCATTCGTCTATGACGGGTTACCTTTCATATCAACCAAAACCTACTCGTTTGCACTACTATGCAGAAAAGCCTTTATATAACAGTGGTAAACAAACAAAAAGTAAAACAATTGTTCTAATGTTTGTAAGGGTCTTCCGTGTCTTAGGATGGGTTCAGTCTGCATCTGTGTAGATCCTGGAAATCATTACACCACACTGCTATTTCTCAAGAGGACCATGGAAAAGTACTGCGGCGATGAGAAAAAAAAAAACTTTTTTTGTGTTGTTGCCTCAGCTTGCTCATGTTTGCACGTGAAATTGCTTAAGATAGCATCATAAAAAGAGAAGTGCATCTGTCCAGATTTTCTCTTCAGTTTTACCCCCCCCCTTCCTTCCTCCCCCTGCCCCTCCCCCAGCAGAGGTAAAAAGTAACAGCACTCAGGTACGTGAATCCCGTCAAACGCGGGTCTAGAT
The DNA here is from genome assembly GCA_036571765.1 of Plecoglossus altivelis. NCBI lineage: Eukaryota > Metazoa > Chordata > Actinopteri > Osmeriformes > Plecoglossidae > Plecoglossus > Plecoglossus altivelis. The sequence goes on along the minus strand of BROE01000013.1, from coordinate 1,421,294 downwards.
CCACAGTCGGATGTCAGATGGCAGAGTGACGCGTCGTGTCTCTGAAAGACGTCAGTCTTGTTCCCCCCTCTGTAACAGGCCTTCCCACAGGTGTACAAGTCATCCAATCAGCTGAGGGTAAACAACACGCTTCGATGGAGTGTTCCCAAACAGCATGTCCGTGTCGACCAATCATCAGCAAACCCCACCGCCGACACCATGCTGGAGAAGACTAATGTCTCTAAAGGTTCGCATGACCTTTCTGGGCCGTTTCCATGCATCCCACCTCTTGTCTCTAGGCAACCGATGTGTTCGGAGTCAGTGTTAGAGAGAGAGAGAGAGAGACGGAGACAGAGAGGTAGCGTTGATGAGAGAGAAACTGAGAAAAGCGAGCGAGAGAGACGAAACAAACATGGAGAGAAAGTGAAACAAGAAGGCGAGAAGGGAGAGAGACTGATACAAGAGAGAGCAGAGAGAGAGTGTGTAAGTGAGAGAGTGTGTGTTTGGGGGAGTCAAGTAGCCAAGTGTCCCTCAAAGCATCAGGTAAGCTCCAGCCCCTCTCTCCCCTCCCCTGCCCTGCCCTCCCCTCTCATCCCTCTCCTGCCTCTCCTCCCTCCCCTGCCCTCTCCTCCCTCCCCTGCCCTCTCCTCCCTCCCCTCTCATCCCTCTCCTCCTTCCCCTCCCCAGGCAGGTTTTGCCCAGGTCAAAGAACGTCTAAGGAAAACAGTCAGGTTCTGCCCAGGTGACAGAACGTCTAAGGAGAACAGGGAGGTTTTGCCCAGGTGACAGAACGTCTAAGGAGAACAGGGAGGTTTTGCCCAGGTCAAAGAACGTCTAAGGAGAACAGTCAGGTTCTGCCCAGGTGACAGAACGTCTAAGGAGAACAGTCAGGTTCTGCCCAGGTGACAGAACGTCTAAGGAGAACAGGGAGGTTTTGCCCAGGTCATAGAACGTGTAAGGAGAACAGTCAGGTTCTGCCCAGGTGACAGAACGTCTAAGGAGAACAGTCAGGTTCTGCCCAGGTCACAGAACGTCTAAGGAGAACAGGCAGGTTCTGCCCAGGTCACAGAACGTGTAAGGAGAACAGGGAGGGGCAGTAAGTCTCGGAGAGTCTGCTGACCAAGATCTCCCTCCCTGGGAAGGAAACCATCCTCCTTGGCACTCTGAACTTTAACCTTACCCTCGCCCCAAGACCCACTTCCTGTCTCGCAAAACACTTCCTGTGACATCAGAACATTGAAGCATCGCGTCCACACGCCAGCTACCAGACTGTAATCAAGGAGGTTTCCAGAGAGAGACAGGTTAAGACTTGCTTTGCCTCACAGTGGCGTCTGCATCCTGTAGATGATGACCGCTACAGAGGCAGAAGAACCACCGTGACGTGTTAGGGAGGAATAACGACGAAAAAGACGACAAATTGTACCGCTTAAAATGTCAAGGCTGTAATTTAAAAGGTAGCGGGTCAGAAAACAAACGCTTCTCACACGAGTGTAGCGTGCGTGTGGAGGGAGAGCAGGACTAGCATGGGGCTAGATTGGAGAAGAGTGCTAAAGGCAGGGAAAGGACTTTTTAGCTGGCATTTGAAAGGATTCAACTTAAACTATCCTCTCTTTAAAACCCCAAAACGTCTTAACTTACTACTGTCGGGACAATCATTGCATTCAGTCTGAAAGACGTGTTTATTACAGTCCTGTGAAACTCACATTAATGGACTGTATTACTTTTTACGGTCAAACCTTTAAATTTATTGTTTGCTATAAAAGATGTCAAGTTTATTTCAGCCAACATGACAAAGTAAAGAACATTAACAACCTCCGTGTGTCTTTCACCCTCTTCAGCACGTTGCACACGACTCAGTCTGCAGGAGGGTCCATCGTCTAGTCTGCCTTCGCTTCAGCCATGCCCACGTCAGTAACTCCTGGACGTGGAATCAAGAGTTCTCTGACTCTGATCACCAAACAGACGGACGTAACTCGGCGCTTCGCCTCCCTGATCTTCTCCGGAACGTTCTCTAAGCTCGACGCGTGCCAGTCGCAAGGGAAGAGACCCACCCAAAGTCAAAGCGATAACGAAAGTCGTTTGAAATAGAAGTCCACAAGGCAGAGCTGTCAGAGGAGACCCGTATCAGAAGAGAGATGAAGCCTTTGATCAGCCTTTGCTCCCTGTATCACTCATGTAGACAGAATCAAACATGAGATCTGCAACAGAGGTCTGTTCGGTCTAGCCTTAACGGCATGTGAAGTGTGGCTGACGCGGAAAAGCTTCTGGAAACGAGGGAAAGAAAAACACAAGGCGGTAAGGATGTTGAACCAGCTCCGGTTTAAATCTTGTCTTAACAATGACAGAACTCTTGTTGGAGTGGTTTGCTGAAGAGAGCTCTGGTTAATACTGTTTCCTGTAGGAACAGGACATGGAGGATCTGGAAGATGTTGAACAGTGTGATGACAGATCCTCACCGGATCCTATTGAAAGTCACGTGCAGAACAGGGATGGGATTTGAACCTACGACCGCCTAACCTGCAGCCAAAACCCTCTACCCACTGAGCTATACCCTCTTCTAGCTAAACCCTCAAAGCCACAGATGTTGTCGCGCTTCCTGACTTCCTGTTTCCTGTTCCTCACTGGAATGAGCCGAGCCACCGGCTCTTGGGGGAGGGGGAAGGGGAGGAGGAGGAGGGCAGGGGAGAGGAGGAGGAGGAGGGGAGTAGAGAGGAGGAGGGGAGTAGAGAGGAGGAGGAGGGCAGGGGAGAGGAGGGGGAGAGTAGAGAGGAGGAGGAGGGCAGGGGAGAGGAGGAGGGGAGTAGAGAGGAGGAGGAGGGCAGGGGAGAGGAGGAGGGGAGTAGAGAGGAGGAGGAGGGCAGGGGAGAGGAGGAGGAGAGTAGAGAGGAGGAGGAGGGCAGGGGAGAGGAGGAGGAGAGTAGAGAGGAGGAGAGGCCCAGGGAGGGACAAGGAGTAGAAGAGGAGGAGGAGGGCAGGGGAGAGGACGAGGGGAGTAGAGAGGAGGAGGAGCCTCGGTCTTTGACCGCCGCTACACAACGACCTGGTAATCAGCCGCACGTCAACACGACCAGAGGAACATGGCCGCCGGCATGTTCACCACGAGCAGGATGCCAGGAACGCCCCATCAGCTCCAAACAACACGACCCTAACCTAATAGAGATAAGCTTATCTAGCCGAAGCTATACTTTACATAAACCCTAAACGCCTGCCACACCCAACACAACACACAACACACACACACACACACACACACACACACACATCACACAGCACACAACACACACACCAATCTGGACACACACACATCACACACACACACAGTGCGACACACACACACACACACACACACACACACACACACACAACACAGGTCTTAACACAACACACAGCACACACACACACACACACACACACACACAGTCGTAATCCCTTGTTCAAGAACAACCTTTGTTCGATGCTTGTGATTTTAATTTTCTTTTTTATCAAATGTTCAGAGTGCTTGAGTGGGGTGGAGGACAGCCACTAGTAAGGCCTGAACTGGGTCTAATGACCCACTGAGAAATGAAGAGGCTACCTTTCTAAAAATGGATGTGGTTATGATGTGGATCTAGTGCCAGGTGAGAGTCACTGGGGATGCCAGGGTGAAACTCCAGGCTAACGCACCATGTAGGCTCAGGACTCACTGCACATGCCTCGGTTCAAATTTGGCCAAGGCCCTTTACCACATGCCACCCACCCCTCTCTCGCTCTCTCTCCGTCTCTGTCTCACTCTCTCTGACTCTCTCTGACTCTCTCTGACTCTCTCTGACTCTCTCTGACTCTCTCTGACTCTCTCTGACTCTCTCTCCCTGTCTCTGACTCTCTCTCCATCTCTCTCTCCCTCTCTCTATGACTCTCTCTGACCCCCTCTGACTCTCTCTGACTGTCTCTGACTCTCTCTCACCCTCTTTGTTTCTCTCTCTCTCTCCCGTTCCCTCCCTCCAAAAGGTCCTGTCTAAACACTATCTCTGTCAGAAATAAATAATAAAGGCAGAAATGCCACCAAAAAGACATCTGAAGCGGAGATACTAAGGATGAAGAGGGGAGAGATTTCAAACTGCAGGCAGAACATAAAACACCTGACCCCGTCTTTGTTAGTCAGAAAACTGCCTTTTCTACTGATCTCAGTTGCATCTCACTCGAGTAACTAATCAATGTGAAGGAATCTCATCTGCACTATGACTGCGTGGGTGAATGGATTTTTAGAAGCAGCCCGTTTCATGTAGAGGCATAGCTCAGAGTTGGAGCCTCTGACTGCAGATTAAGAGGTTGCAGGCTTAAATCCCTCTCCTGAATGTCACTGGATAAAGCGTCTACTGGATGAAGAGAGGATTGCGTTTGCGGTCCAAAATCGTCATGGTTCCCCGTGGCTTAACACACTTGTCTTGCCTCCTCTATCTGCCGGCTAATCTGTCTGCTGAGCCACGGGGCACATTCGTTCCACAGAACAAGCTACTTCCTGTTCCACTTTCAACACACTGGGCTTCAAGGGGACACGGCCCAACAACTACTACTACTACTGGATCTCCCCCACTGACCGCTGACTCGCTCGCCAAAGGGAACGAGATCCCACTTCCAAGAAACAAGCGTTCAAATCTTAGCGCCGTCAAAATAACTCCCGAAAACGACGAGAGATACTCAGGAAGTGACCAGGAGACTGGCTCGTCCAGCGTCACCCCGCCTCCCTGAGAAGACCCGCTCGCCGGAGACCGTCTCGCCGGAGACCGTCTCGCGCCCCGAGTCTTGATAACAACAGGTCTTCTGTGCAGCCCCCTCCAGACCCTCTTCAGAACAGAGATAAAGACCTGACCTCACACCAGCTCACTCCACAGTCCCATTGAGAGACAGCAGAAGCAGGCCTCACAAGATACCACTATCAACAAACACAGCCATTCCTCCACCAGACAGGGCTTTGTGTGCAAACCATCAACATGATAGTTACTGTCTTGCCTGTAACAGTGCCCGGCTAGTCCCTGTAACATCTGCTCCTCCAGCACAACCCTCCCCTCCCCTGCACCACCCCCCTCCAACACCCTCACCCTCCCATCCACCACCCCCACCTTTACCTCCCCTGCACCACCCCCCTCCCCTCCAGTGGTAGGGATGGTGGGAACCTTCCCCTACACCACCCTCCCCTCCACCACCCCCCACCCTCCCAACCCACCCCTCCCCTCCACCCCCACCCTCCCCTCGCAGCAGTATTGGGAGGATCTCCTACACCAAAGGGGGCCTTGGACTAAAAGGGTCTTTAGCTTAGCCAAGCCAACAGGGTGGCAGCTGCACTACTGTGCTATTCTTACACCTGACACTGTAGCCTGACACTCCCGGTCTAAGCAGGGGCCGGTATCATTCCTCACTCATGGGGGTTTTTTCCCCTCCTTTCTCTCAGCTGCAAAGTAATTGTGAGCGGGTGACCTTTGACCCTCGGCGGGTCGGGATTCAACCGAGAGGTGAAAAAATAAACAGTCCACACCTGTCCCCAGCTCCCTCTCTCTCCTGTGAGGAGAACCAGAACGCCGAGAGGAGAGGAGGAGCAAGGCTTGCAACAGCTGAGTGCGGTGGAAAAATAAACAGGCCTGCGATGCATTGTGCGAGTGTGCGAGTGAGTGTGCGAGTGAGTGTGCGTGTGTGAGTGTGTGCGTATGTGTGAGTGTTGGGGGGGGGGGGTTACTGAGAAAGAGGTGCAATTGATTCAGTAACAAGGTGCAAAAAATTATATATATGAAACTGCCTCGGAGTGGAAATAGCCTATCAGCAAGGTTAGTTTAACCACATGGGCCTTGCTTACTTGGCTTCCCATAAAACAACTTTAGCGAACACTTCACCAAGCTATATATAGCCAAGCATAAATGGCTTGTGGCCACAGAGAGTTCCAGTAAAGACAGCATAAATGAACAATACAGCAAAGTAGGTTGCCATGTTGTGGGGAAGTCTTCAAAACTCAAGTCCACTAAACAGCAGAGAAAACAGGATGTGACTGGAAACCTAAAAGGTCAAAACATTTCAAGGTTTCTTCTCTGAAATCACAGACCTTTGAAATACTCCCTCTGTGAAAGCACAAGCCTTCGTGGTAGGACGTCCATTATAATCTACTGCTGTCATCTTTACATCATACCTTTTCAAAACACGTTTCATTGTCAGGAACAGCAACATGAGATGGAAGGGCCCTTGGAAAGTCCCAAACAAATGTACATGAAAGACTTAAAAGCTGTGTGGTAAAAAGACTGACAGTCATTTCAAAGTCTGCATACTTTCTCTCAAAAGGCCCCTCTATCAACAGGCCCCATGCTCTGACTGACTGCAGCTCAACAAAGATTTCTGTCTCGGTGTCTTGGTTCCCCAAGGCAGTAATGGCCGACGACACAGCGATGAACCTGACAAGTGCAGCGGCTTGTGAGTAACTTTCATCTTTGTAACACGGTTCATTTTGATAGTTCGAAATGTCTGGAAACTTAAAATCGACACACTTGCAAGTTTGGGTAAAAACTTCACCCCACCATAAAGTTACGAGGCCCACCTGCTATCATCAAGGCACAGTGACTTACACAAGTAAGCTCATCTGCCTCCTGTATCCACCCCTCACCCCTCTCCCCCCTCACTCCCCCACCCCTCACACCCACCCCCTCACCCCTCCTCTCACACTCCCTCCCACCCCACACCCCTCCCCCCACACCCCTCATGCCCACCCCCCTCACCCATCCCCCCTCACCCCACCATCCCCCACACCCCTCCCCCCACCCCAGCCAGGCCCTAGTCAGACAGATTACCCTGCCTAAACAGCATCCATCTGCTCTCTGTCTCCGTGTCTGTCGTGACGCCGACCTCCCTCTGCCTGCCTCCGTCCCCTCACAGCCCAGCGGAAGCACCAAGGCCCTGGCTGCCTCTCGTGTGGAGGTGTCCCGGTGATGCATGGCCCCTGTGGTAGCAGTGAGACTCTGGTCTGCCCTCACATGGTCTCCACATAAGCTGGTCTTGTGAGAAGATCAAAACCAGACAACCATCAGGGCACAGAGGCAGCCGTGAGGACTGGCACGTGTTTATAAATAAAGAAAATGTATAAAATAAAAAAATAAAAAATTCTTTTTAAGAAAGGGGAAAGAGAGAGGATCCTTTATCCAACAGAGACTGATCCTATTCCAAAGAAATGACCTCGTGGTAGCTGGATCGCGAACCTTGCTAAATCCTAGCAGGATAATATACGCTAATGGATAAACAAAAGCTGATGCTTGACAAATTGCGTACAGCGTGCTTCACTTAGAGACAGTGGAGACAAACAAATTGAGTGCAGGGCACATCAATACCGTGTGGTGACACTAGACCAACCATTGATTTGTCACAGAAACTAAGGGGGGTCGGGGGGGATTCATATGCTCAAACGTAAACAGCTGATAGCTACAAAAAGGATTAGCCCATGGGAGGGAAATCATCCAGGCCTACTGAACATGAAATATCTTGAACAAGGCCTACTGAACATGAAATTTCTTGAACCAGGCCTACTGAACATGAAATATCTCAAACCAGGCCTACTGAACATGAAATATCTCAAACCAGGCCTACTGAATATGACATATCTCTACCCAAGCCTACCGAACGTGTAATATCTCTACCCAGGCCTACTGAACATGAAATATCTCAAACCAGGCGTACTGAACATGAAATCTCTAACCAGGCCTACTGAATATGAAATTTCTTACCAGGCCCACTCAACATGAAAAATCTATATTCAAGCCCTCTGAACTACATTAAATATACCAGGCCTACTACAACATAGTGTAATACATACACTGTCTTTTGATCCCCCACAGTCTAGTCACTGTCACAGCCACATAGCAGGCCTACGTTAGACTAAACAGGCCTGGAGCAAAGAGTAGAAGTTGGAAGGGACTGCTTTGTTTGGTGAGGGGTGAATGAGGGGAGGGTTGAATGGGCAAAGTTAGATCACATGAGACACATCTTGGGCTAATAGACTGTGCTGTTTCAATAAAGAAGCCACGAGACAGGGAGAGCAGAGCAGCTGCTCTTTGTCTATGTCTCTCTCTCTCTGTCTCTCTCTCTTTCTGTCTCTGTCTCTCTCTGTCTATGTCTCTCTCTCTTTCCGTCTCTCTCTCTCTCTCTCTTTCTGTCTGTTTCTCTCTCTGTCTATGTCTCTCACTCTATATATATATGTCGCTCTCTCTTTCTTTCTTTCTTTCTGTCTCTCTTTCTGTCTGTTTCTCTTTCTGTCTATTTCTGTCTGTCTCTCTCTCTGTCTCTCTCTCTGTCTCTCTCTCTGTCTCTCTCTCTGTCTGTCTATGTCTGTCTGTTTCTCTCTCTGTCTGTCTCTCTGTCTATGTCTGTCTGTTTCTCTCTCTGTATGTCTCTCTGTCTCTGTCTCTGTCTCTCTCTCTGTATGTCTCTCTGTCTCTCTCTCTGTCTCTGTCTCTCTCTCTGTCTCTCTCTATGTCTCTCTCTCTCCATCTCTCTCTCTCCATCTCTCTCTCTGTCTCTGGCCACAGTTACGCATTCCTTCCTACACTGCTATCAGATTAGTGTGAAACAGAAAAACAACCAAGATTCGTCTCTTTTTGTGTCAGAGCAGACACAGCTCAGTCGAGTAAAGACTCATCCCAAAGTCAGATCAAAGAGCAAACGCAACTTGTTCCTTGGGTCTTGGTTGGTCTGAATAAGTGAATCTCAAAATCAAGGTTGTGCCTTTGAAAATAACCTTTTGCAAGAACTCAACAGAACATTCTTCTTTATGGTTATCTGTTTCAAGCATTGCCAGGACCAGGCAACATTCAGTACTCTCAACTTGAAGGCAAAGTCCTTCAAACACACAACAACAACTCTTGAAAAAACAAAATAATCAAGGCCATCGAGAATAGTTGATTTTCCTACAAGAGTGCGGGCAGGAATCAAAGAGCAAAGTGTATATCGAGAGCTGTTTGTCTTAAGGGGAAGTTGAACTTCAGACTATAAGACAACAACTGGTAGAGAAAACATCATGTACTCGGAAAAAGCAGGCGGTGTCATGAAATTGGCATGCTCTGGAATGCATGTTAAAACTGAATAACGGATCAATTAGCAGAAAACCGAGCAGAATGTTAGCGGTGTTGATATGGCATAGTTTAAGGATGCGAACAAAGTATGTTTTCAAAATAGTTTGGCGTACTCGTCAACTTCACTTTGTACGATGTTCTCTTAAAGATCAAGGAAGTTTATATTCAAGGATTTGGGAGTATTTTTGGTCAAGGCTGTCGAGATATCAAATACTTACCGTCTCTTTAATATGACAAAACAAACATAACGCTGCCCTGCGCGACTCTCCTGGTAGATGCTGGGTTGACATGCTCCTAGGCTGCCATGCTCCTAGGCTGACATGCTCCTAGGCTGCCATGCTCCTAGGCTGTCATGCTCCTAGGCTGTCATGCTCCTAGGCTGTCATGCTCCTAGGCTGCCATGCTCCTAGGCTGACATGCTCCTAGGCTGCCATGCTCCTAGGCTGCCATGCTCCTAGGCTGTCATGCTCCTAGGCTGACATGCTCCTAGGCTGCCATGCTCCTAGGCTGACATACTCCTAGGCTGACATGCTCCTAGGCTGCCATGCTCCTAGGCTGCCATGCTCCTAGACTGCCATGCTCCTAGGCTGCCATGCTCCTAGGCTGCCATGCTCCTAGGCTGTCTGCTGGTGGTTCAAATAGAGGCTGACTGCAAGGAATGATGCGTGGGGGGAGGGCGACGACGATAAACACAATATTTCCCCTGATGAACCTTATCTTTTAAATATTAACCGAGTCGGCCTTACGAAGTGCAAATACGTTGACAGTAAGGAACTTCCAAAAAATTTCCGTCTACGTAACCTGACATCTGTCATATTAGTTTCGGTAATAAGTTCTGAAGAACTCACGTCATGTCAACAAAGACCCATCTGTAACCGCATTACTCACCACTGACGGTGGAAGATAGTAAAAACGTAATTTAGTCAAACGGATTTATTATCTATCTAGGTTACCAGCTTCAACTCTAAAATCAAAAAGCAACCAAGCTAGCTAGCTAGGTGGACTGCACAAGCTGAGTATTTCTGGCTCAAGAAGTTAGCTTAGCGAGCTAACAAGATAATTTTCCATCTTTGTTGTGGACAATTCAAAGGATAGTTTGTTTGCAAATAACATTGAAATACAATTGACCTGTTATCTTACCTTCACGTAGATTAACGATAGGTAGAATCCAGGGCTTCTCTGAACATGTTATGGACTTATACACCCATAGCATGCAAAGTCTGCCTGCATTGCTGCCATCTTGTCCGATACGACAAGAGGAGAGAGCTCGCTCTCAACAACAACACCATCTCCCACATTTTAAACTTCAAATAACTCGTGCACTTTAACGTTCGGTGACAACAAATCTTTCCCGGGACGTCTTAGAAATGTTCAAGTTATTCTCCGGTCTCTTAGGGCCACGAAGCCCATCTCCGAAGAGGTGTCCGTTACCCTTCTATCTCGAGCGCTGCTCCCGTTCTAGCTGTCTCTCTAACACGTACCTCTCTCTCTTTCTCTCTCTCTCTCTCTCTCTCTCTCTCTCTCTCTCTCTCTCTCTCAGCTGCGTGCGAGATGTTTGTGAGCTGATGGGATGGAGCTGGCTAGACCAAAGTAATCGAAGCAAGAGCTTAGCGATGAGACGCGCATGACAGGTGACATCTGCCAAAGTAATTTTCATGGACAAGCGACAGGGCCTTATAGATAGGGTTGTCATTTAAGTTTGTTGTTAAAAAGAAATATACCGAAAATTACAGTAGGCCCATATCTTGTCGTTATATCTTGAATGGTAAATTCTGTAACATTATAAAATGGCCAAACTTTTCTCAATTTGGTCAGATGTTTTCCTCTCTTACCGACCAAATAACAGAAATGATTAATGGATTATTAATCTGGTGAAAAAATTATCTTCCGCATGAAGTAAGGATATATATGCACGTTGCTAAGGAAACTGCACAGCTTCCGTGTTCTCAAGAGGTGCTTATGTCGAGTGTTGTTGAGTTAGTCCTAATTAGGATTTCATCGTAGGCTACATAATGTAAATTAAAGAGGCAATACAGAACATGTCTATGTCCATTATGTCAACAATTTAACTACAAAATAAACAGCTATAAGTTAACTGCTGTTCTATATACATGAGACAGACACCCGTTTATACCCTGATACCAAAGTCCTATGAACAGGTGGAAAATAACCGCGTCAGCTGGTCGAATTTGCCTGATTGTCAGAAGCTGTTGTGTCATGTATTTGGATTGTGATAGCCATCTGCCTTCCTCAGTTAGTCAGACGCCTGTTACCTCAGCTACTGCATGGTAGACACAACCTTTTAAAGTGCCGTTTTAATGTAGTTTAGAATGTAAAAACAATAGCCTCACAATTTCTATACTGCTAACGCCATGAACGTCACACCAAGTCAGTGCCATAGTAAACATAACGAATGTAATGACCGTGTCCTTCGTGGACAGAGATTGTCCTGAATCATATGTGGTGAGTCCCAGGAGATAAGGCGATTTCAAAGCTAATAACACTGAGTGGACAGCAGCCCATCGGACTAATTACACTTACAGGTCGCCCTTGCCAATGTTTATTCATAGTGACCATGTAGCTTTCTAACTCATACATTCACTATGGTGTAGGATACTTTTACATTCATGTATATTCGAATGTCAAACGTTTTTGACACGCTGGAGGAACGTATAGGAAAATATATTTTTAAAGTATTCCAGTTTTGTCTATGCCAAGGCCCCGGTGACTTAATGCAATATTTTAGGAATGAAGTCACCTAGGAGACAGCAGAGGCTACACGAGCTGCGATGCACGCGGGGGTCAACTGTAACTAAATACGACAACATGGCAACTGTAAGGCCCCGCCCCCATCGCGAGCTCTCTGGTGGTGATGGCAACAGGTGTTAAGCGGGGCCGTCACCCGCGCACTAGATACTGTAAACCCATCTACGTATGTTCTCGCCAGAACTTGACAGCGATTTGCTCAAATGTTGGTCACGGTATTTCCATAAATAAATCATTTTTTTCCAGTCTTATGTTTGATATTTTATTCACAAAGAGGGTTAGTCGTGGAAGTACACTGAAATACTGTGCTGACCAAATTATTGAACTGGTACAGTACAGGTTATTTAGTCCGCTAGACGAAATCTACCCATATCACCTTGCATGCATTCAAATTAAACCAACAACAGTATGCCGCAGAAACAGCCGCTGCTACTGCTATTGCATCCGACCAAATCCCGTTGAGGGTTCAGGGCGTATCACACTGCAGTATGACATGCACCTGCTGTCGTTAATCATTGGTAAGGTGAGTCTTGCACCGTCTGCAGCGCAAATTGCAGCAAACTTTTATGTTCCGTACTTTTTATACACTTGGACTGTCTATTGGCTCTGGGATCGGTTGCTTTTGTCTGTATGCGGGTTTATTTGTTGTTGACGCTGTCTCCCTCCACTGGCTCAGTTACAGAAAAACAACCTTGTTTCGTAGCTCTGAACGCTTCTGTAGGCCACTTTTTAGTGGGGGAAAAAGCAGAGGTCAAAGTCGCTAAATTAGCAGCACTGACTAAATTTTGCCTTACTTTTAACTAGAACGGTCAAGCAAATTAAGACAGTACTTAATTAATTACATGTTATGTAATTTAACATGCTTCAGCCTAATTAATTAATATGGATGAATCCCATATTATCTGCGGTGAAAATCACTTAAGTGCTATAATTGAGATGAATTTTGGTGGAACAGAATCAATGAGTATTCATCCATTAATGTTTTACATGTAGTAAATGTTCCATTGGCCAAAGGAACGCTTTGCATCGAGCGCGATTAATCTGCATATTTTTAAGTAAAATATTGTTTTCCAATTCTATGTTGACATATTATGACAACCTTAGTTTAAAAATATATTTGTATACCTAATATTCTTTTCCGTTTGTTTTTGAAATAGGGTTGGAAATATCCTCCCAAACAGTAGGTGGCGGAAGTGCACCTCTTAACGTTGGTTGCGATCTGCCTATTAAAACGGAAAGAAGAGCGCAAACACACCGACGAGCTAGCAACGAATGGTCGTGCATAAATAGGAAATCATGCCGATAGTTTGCCGTTTTAAAATCATATAACGTTATTTTTTATGTTTAGACACTCTTACAGTTTGTAGCGTTGGTACTTTACAGTCATGTCCACGGAAGGAACAGCCGAACAGGTATCTGGACACTTTTCGTTGTCTTTTATTTATGTTGGCCTAGCAAAAGACGTGCTACTAGCTAACTGGCGAGGCCTTTTCTGACTTGCGTAAACAGCAAGCGCGTTGTCAAACGGTGATTTGCAAGTCCATGGAACTAGCGTACATTGTTATGAAGCTAATCAAACATTAGCAATCTTTGTGTGATGTGTCTATAATACAAGATCTGTAATCTTAAGAATTTTCCACACCTTTGTTATCCATCTGTATGTACCTAACTATTTGGAAAGAATGCTAGCTAGTCAAAAGTTAGCTAGCTACTAAAAGCTATTAGCTAAATGTTGCTAACGTGTTAGCTGGTAACCTAAGTTCACGTTATTAACGTCGCTAGCATCTAGCTGCACTGCTATTCCTAACCAGTTAATCGACTGCCACCAAGTTAGCCTTCTGCTTGCATGTCAGTTTACTAAAGCTAGTTCCAACATCCGAGCGATGATAACCAACTGGCCATCAGCCGAGGTGAACTGTCTAGAAGTCGACTGACAGTTGCATCACGGCGCGGTACCTCATTAACGTGTCATGGATGTTGATTCAAGTTAGCTTTGCAAACGCCCATGATCACTGTCCACCATGATCAATTTGTTTAGCGGACGAGGCTAATTAAATATGCAATTTAAGTACTTTAAATTCTATAGAAACATCTGTGCTTAAACGAATAAAATTAGATATTGTGTTGGGTCTGTGACTCGTATATTTAAAACGGGTAATCAGTGAATGTGTTTGTTTCTTTTAAATAAACATTTTAATTCGTGTGTTTATGGCGTCTTCTGCCCTGAACAAAACGGTGAAAAGCGTTAGTTTGCTATCTAATACGTGTGTTTGTGTGGCGCAGGCGGCAGAGTACGTCCCTGAGAAGGTGAAGAAAGCAGAGAAGAAGTTGGAGGAAAACCCGTATGATCTTGACGCATGGAGCATTCTGATTCGAGAAGCCCAGGTTTAGTGATTAAGAGTTGCCTTCCTCTTTCCTGGGGTGATCACGTGGGGTGGAGGGAGGGGGGGG
>BROE01000013.1:1383067-1394980 GCA_036571765.1 Plecoglossus altivelis | reverse complement strand
ACACACACACACACACCACCCCCCAACACACACTGTACATGTTGTCTTATTTAGAGCTGTTGGAACCAGACAAACTGTTGATGGTATTTAGCTGAAACCTATTTATTTTGTGTGTTTTCTCTCCCAGGATAAATCTGTGGCCTTTAAGATATTTGAACTTGGCTTGAAGAAATATGGGGACATTCCAGAGTACATACTTGCCTACATAGACTACCTCTCGCACCTTAACGGTGAGGACCAGCCTGCAGTCTGACTGAATACACATATCAGTGATACTTTTACGATATCATGGAGGTTCTCACTCTCTCCCTCTCTCCCCCTCTCCTTTCCTTCCCTCCCCATCTCTCCCTCCCTCCTCTTCCCCCTTTCCCTCTCTCCCCTCTCTCTCTCTCCCCCTCTCCCTCCCTCCTCTCTCTCCCTCCTCTCTCTCCCCCTCTACCTCCCCCTCCTTCTCCCCACTCCCTCCCTCCTCTTCTCCCTCTCTCCCCCTCTCCCTCTCTTCTCCCTCCTCTCCTCCCTCTGTCCTCCCTCTCTCCCCTCTCAGAGGACAACAACACCAGGGTGTTGTTTGAGAGGGTCCTTACCTCTGGAAGTCTCTCACCAGAGAAATCCGGGTAAACTCAAGCTTTATAAACATGTGTCTTCATCAGATCATCTTTGTCCTTCCTGTGTGTGAGAGCTCTGCTGTGTTTAACACTCTCCCTCTTTCTCTCATCCTCTCTTTGCTTCTTTTCTTTGCTATCCCTCTTATTTTATTACCTCCTTTCTCCGCCTCTTCTCTCTCCACCTTCTTCCCCTCCTCTCTCCCTCCCCCTCCTCTCTCCCTGCCCCTCTTCTCTCACTGCCCCACCGCTCTGCCCGTCTCCTCTCCCCTTCCCCCCCTCCCCCCCTCTCTCCCTCCCCTCCTCCCCCCTCCTCCCCTGCAGAGAGATCTGGGCTCGCTTCCTGGCGTTTGAGAGCAACATCGGTGACCTCGCCAGTATCCTGAAGGTGGAGCGGCGTCGGTTCACAGCGTTTAAAGACGAGTATGAGGGCAAGGAGACGGCCCTCCTGGTGGACCGCTACAAGTTCATGGACCTGTACCCCTGCTCGGCCAGCGAGCTAAAGGCCCTGGGATACAAGGTGTGTGCGCTCCTCACAGCACCACCTGTAGGAGGGAGGTAGCCACTCTCAGGCTGGCCCGATGATATTGGTGTTTCTCTCCTGGTGTTTAAAAGTAAACCAAGGAAATCACTTAGATGCTTATTTAACGTGTGTTTTTCCCCTCTGCTGTGTGTGTGTCGGGTGTGCATCAAACACACGTCATGGGACCTTCGCAATGCAGCAGGCTGATCTGAGCCCCGGGAAGTCCAACCGCAACCCGGCCCTCCCTGCACTATAACGACGGAATGTAACACATGAAGTGGATGGAGGGTGCACACACTATAACAAAAATACATCTAGCGGACCTTCTTAGTTGAAACCCCAGAAGGTCCCGTTAAGAGGAGGACAAGTGCAAAGAATAACCCAGTCGTGATCCAATACCGAGAGTCCATGAAAAATAACCCCCAGCGATCCAAACCTGAGGTCCTGCAAGAAAATCAACTCCCCAGTCTGATCATAACCCGGCTCCTGCTGTTTACTCTGGAACTCACCATGCCTGAACAGGTGAGACACCCAGAGCTGCGTAAAGGGTGCTTACATTTGTTGTATACTGATACCAAGCTTCAAGCGTTATGTATACCTTCTACCAGAAATATGTTCCTACCTTCCATTCCTTCTATCTCATAGAAATTGTGTTTTCGCCATCCTAGAGCAGTAGCCTCCGAGAGATTCAATCGAACATCCGTCACTTCTATAGCTTAGCCCAGGCTGCGTTGGAGGCACGACATCGATGACCAACCCTAGCATCCACCCCGCAATCTGATAGCGAAATTACCATTAATATCACAACGGATGGCGGATAACAGAATGGAGAACTTGTCATCCGTGCTTTGCATAACTGGCATTGCTCTTGCCAAATTCACTGGCTACTCTCCTGAGTGGTCTGTTGACAACTGCTGAACCCTGGCTGTGTGTTTATTTATCAACCCCAGCGGCTCGGATGTATTCGCTGTCTGTGACCAGTAAGTTGGGGGACAGTGCATGTTTTTTCAAGCTGAAATTTGAGATGTAGCACCAGACACCGATCAGAGTGACAAACACAAAGCTGTTGGGTGAAGGCAAGACGCACTAGCCTGTGACTAGAACATGAGGTCACACCTTGGTGACCTCATGACCTACGGTCTGTGTTTGTGTGCTTGAGAGTGCTTGATGGTTACGGACCCGAACTCCAGTCCCACATGGCGTACATGCTAACCCGTCTCTTCTCTCCTTGTTACCTGTGGTGCCCACCTCTACTCCATCTCTTCGTTACCCTGTCTCTACACGCTTCGGCGTCCCATACCGCTTTTTTACCACCTCCCCATCCTACTTCCTTCGCTCAGACCTTCTTATCCTCCCTTCCCCCCCTCCACTCCGTTCATCACCCTCCTACCACTCTCATTGCTGACTTCCACCCTCCTCCGCCCAATACCTCGTACCCTGTTGCCTCCTCCCCTCGCTCCAATCGCTTGTGTTCACGACCCTAATGTTTGCCGCAGTATTCCCTCTCCTCTTTCCATCCCTCCTACCTCCCCCCCCTCCCCTCCCTTTCCACCCCTCCCTTCTCCATCCCTTGCTCAGTCTACCTCTCTCCGTCTCTCTCTCTCTCTCTCTCCCCTCCTCTCCTATCTTCTGCCCTACCCCCCCCCTCCTCCCCACCCTCTCTCTTCACGCTACATTCCTACAATCCCGATCTCTCCTCCTTAAACAAAAACTCAACCAATCACCCATCTCTCCTCGTTCGTTCCCCCCTCTGGTGCTTCCTCTCTCCTTCGCTACGCGGTGCGACGCGGCGGTGGAAGCTGATGCACGTTATGCGGTCTCCCGTCTTACCCGGACTCCGGCGGCCGAGTGCGCATCACACGTGGTCCTCTCGGAGCAAGCCACGCAGGCCTCGCCAAGTCTCGCTTGCAAGGAGTGCCCGAACAGCGCGAACTCCTGACTCGAAGGACGAGGGTGGTAGAAAGGGCCGCAGTAACCTCTCCCCTCCCACTCTCCAGACATCGTAACCCGCGCCGCCATGTGCAACAAAGAGGATCCGGCTAGACACAGGAACCTGCGTCCTACGACAAAGAACTCAGGCGACCAAAGCTTCCGGCCATGGCGCTTCTACTCTTTCCAGTATAAGCTCCGCCTGTTGCCAGAGCTCTAGCATCTTACCACTCTCTAGTCCTCTTTGGTTCAGGAACCCGGTTTTCTACGGACCATTCGTGTCAGCACCACCCTACCGCCGTCTTCGCGGTGGCGTAGCTGGATGTGTCCCAAGTAGTGTCGTGATCGCACCTCCCTGTCACTTCTCCACTTAGCGTGGTGTTTTCACAACCTGAAAAGCGTAGGTCGCTTCTCTACTATGTCTTCTCCAGCACTCAGTTGTATATAGCTGTTTGTTCTCTAATTCCCAGGACTGTTCGCCACCTGTGGCGTCGGTCTGTCCCCTTCTTTATGAGCGAGTTAGTCTATATCTGTTATTACCCAGTAGATACCTCCACCTCTCCTCTCTCTCTCTCCCTTTTTTCTCTCTCTTCCCTCCCTCTGTCACCATGGCGTGTACACACACGCACGGTTATATTAGAATATATCATTCACAAGCACACACACATACAACCTCTCCTGTGATTTTTGCTGTTTTTTTCATTCTGTCTTCTCTCTTCTTTTCTTCTAGACCGTCTTTTATTTTTTAAAACTGGATGCTATACTGTACAAAGTTTTTAATTCAACCCTTGATTCCTCACACAAGTTGAGTTTTGGGCTAAAAGGTGCCCACTGGACGACGTGAATCTGCCTGTTTTTTCTAGCGAGGAGGGGAGAATTCATTTCCTTACAATAAAAAGGGGAGACGAAACCTGTTTGTCCGTTTTGTTGATTTTGCTGCTGCAATATGTCAAGTCACCACTGGGGGGCGGCACAGTCAAGGGACGCACTTGCGTCTTTCTATGAAAGATTAAGCTATCTAATCATACTAAAGCAGTGGTTCTTAACCTGGGTTCGATCGAACCCCAGGGGTTCGGTTAGTCAGTCTCAGGGGTTCGGTGGAGGTCAAGACACACACCTGACTCATATGATTATATGACTTTGAAAAAATTCATATTTCAGTTTTTCAATTAAGAAGGGTTGGGTGAATGCTCATATGAAACTGGTGGGGTTCAGTACCTCCAACACGGTTAAGAACCTCTGTACTAAAGAGAAGACTGAAGTGTGTGTGTGTGTGTGTGTGTGTGCGTGCGTGCGTGCGTGCGTGCGTGAGATATCTCAGAGGGGGGAGGAAAGGAGGAAAAAAAATTATTGTACCAGTTCCATGTGGACTATGAACAGAATGGTTAAATACTCCTAGAATCTTGAGTTACGTAAAACGCCGTTTAGTCAACAAACATGTCCGACTGATGCCTCTCTCCCCGCTCCTTTCTCTCTGTGTTTGAATTTAAATGAAACGTTTATAAAGTTAAAATAGTTACAAAAATATTTTCTATAAAGTTTTTGTTTTATTGAAAAAAGGAACGTTGTCGACGTCATGCGACCTGATCGCGCGCGGACACTTGCGATGTTCGAAATTCATTTGTAAAAAAAAAAAAAGGATTTCTGGCGAATGCACTGCGTGTCTTTTGTATTTTTGTATTCATCGATTCATATGATGTGATATCCAGTTACCGTCGTTGCTACTTGTTTTTATGCTGTTGTTACACTTTCAGAAACGGAGAAGTACCGAAGCACAAATACTTCGTCGCTGTACTTCACAAAAATTTTCCATAACAAAAAAAAATAAAAAATCTAATTAGTTTAAATCAAAACTAAAACGAACATAATTAAAGCTAACATCATTGGTTTAAATTCAGCCTGTTCACATTCAGTTCCTAACACCGTGAGTAACACGCTCGTGGTCAACAGTGAGCAGGCTGTTCTTTGTCATGGCAACGCATCTGTGCGGTTGTCATGAGCGCGCACGCACTGTCCTTCTTAAGACAACAGCATTAAGAGAAATGCCATGAATGCGTCCATTCAGGAGCGCCGCAAAAATAAAGCCGTTTAAAGTGATACAAATTCCAACGTTTGTTCTAATGTTCTGCGTGTTTTTTAACCTGCGGCACACGCATCATCGTCATTTTGTATTTAATCATTTTTTTCTAATTCCCCCGTCCTCCTATTTATTTGACCCCCACCTTGCTGCGCTAGGAATATTTAATCAATAGATCAGATTCATTCACATAATAGAAAACACGTGTAAAAACAGGTTTTAATCAAAAATAATAAAACGCATAAAACAGGATGTGCTAAATAACTGAAAAAGAAAATAGGTTCTTACAATATCCTGCTTATGCGTCACGACTGAGACGGGAGAGAGAAAGAGGGAGAAAGAGAGAGAGAGAGAGAGAGAGAGAGAGAGAGAGAGAGAGAGAGAGATAGATAGATAGAGAGACAGCCTGAGGGATACTTCTCCTGAATGTCAACACTTATTTACAACAACAGAAAATCAGACTTTTAAATTGAGAGATTTCAAATTTCCGCTTGTCAGTTTCCCCCGCGGACTCGACCGCTGTGTGTCTCTCATTGTGCTCGCAAGCGCCTGCCAGTGAGTGAATCTCTCTTCTCAAGTCTGTAGTTCCGACACTCTTCATGTTGCGTAACCACAAAGAATACATTCATACGAACAGGATATGCAGAACTTTTGACCTTCAAACTGGCTGCAGTCATGGTTGTGGAAAATCCACAAGCTTCGCCGACCCACGTGAAGGCGTTAACTAAGTGGGTAGATCAGAATTGGACGTTATTGGTTCACATCCTCTGTTGTTTTGTGTCATGTCTAGGTACGTTTCGGCGAAATGTAAACATTATCGAGAGGAATAAAAGTTTGTTCTACCGCTCACGCCAACATGTAGCTTGTTTAAATTGTTTCCTGTTTCCTGATTCAGGATTTGTGTTGAGAATTTAGTTCCCTGTAGGATGAGTGCTCTGTCTGAAGTCTGCAAATAAGCTGATGAAAATTAAAACAACAACAGAAAATATATTTATTAGCTTTCACATTCATCTTTTTGTCACATTCAAGTCGATAGAATCCATATGTACATATTTTTACTTTTTTTTTTACAACATTTACAAGACCTTAGTTTCGTTCGAGCGACTTCCCAGATCGTAATACTTTTCTATTCCACCACGGAGCAGGTCCCACATCAGCTGCAGATCCTACTGCCGAAGTATTGGATAAAGATCTGAGGATGTCCCTTGTAAAACTGTCCCAGAAGCCTCCTCTTCTCCTTGGGAGAGAGGCGGGGGTTCTCTGTTATCGTCCTGAGGAGAGACCACAGCTCCTCCTTGGTAGTCTGGTGAGATTTCTCCTCAAACGCTTTCCCTGTGACCCGACTGCAGTAGGCAGGACCTGGGGAGGGGGTGGATGGTGGGGTGGAGGGGGGGAGGAGAGGATGGTGGGGATAGAGGGGGGAGGGTGGAGGAGAGGATGGAGGAGCGTGGGGATAGAGGGGGGAGGGTGGAGGAGAGGATGGTGGGGATAGAGGGGGGGAGGAGGTGGAGTAGAGGAGGAGAGGATGGAGGCGTGGAGGGGTAGAGGAGGAATAAAGATACATTTGATGTGTTCATCCGAAAAACACAGCGAGCTCCGTTCTAATGGTACAAAAAGTTACAAGAATACACCTTTAAAAAGACCAAGAAATACGAAGAGTCGGATTCTGTGACAAACCTGTATTGACGTCCGCATCCTTGCCTTTCACTATATCGCTCAGTCTGTCACTCACTAGCTTGTGCAGCGACACAGGAATCTGGAGAGAGAGAGAGAGAGAGAGATCAGGCACAGGGAAACCATCCTCTCCTGTCATGATTCCATCTGATTTCATCTGATTCTTTGTACATTTCATTCACTCTTTGTACACAGAGACCTGACTAACCTATATATCTGATGTACGCAACACACACTGACAGGGGTACACACACACAACACACACTGACAGGTGTATACACACACAACACACACTGACAGGAGTACACACACACAACAGGAATACACACATAACACACACTGACAGGGGTACACACACAACAGGAATACACACACACGCAACAGCAATACACACACACAACAGAAATACACACACACAACACACACTGACAGGACTACACACACGCAACAGGAATACACACACATTGACAGGAATACACACACGCAAGAGGAATACACACACACACACGCAACAGGAATACACACACACAACAGAATTACACACACACAACACACACTAGCAGCAGTACACATACGAACGCACACACTGACATGAATAAACACACACCTTGAACAAGTCAGAGTGGTTGTCCAGTAGAAACAGCACCATCAGATCCACCTTGCCTTTGGCGAGCCGCGCGCTAGAGACGATGGCTCTAGAGAAGGATCGCTTCACCGCCATCCTGTTCTCGATCTAACACCAGGGAGACAGAGCTTAGTGGGTAGAGCGCAGAGCTTAGTGGGTAGAGCGCAGAGCTTAGTGGGTAGAGCACAGAGCTTAGTGGGTAGAGCGCAGAGCTTAGTGGGTAGAGCACAGAGCTTAGTGGGTAGAGCGCAGAGCTTAGTGGGTAGAGCACAGAGCTTAGTGGGTAGGCGCCAAGAGCTGAGGGGTAGAGACAGCTTAGTGGTTAGAGCACAGAGCTTAGTGGGTAGAGCACAGAGCTTAGTGGTTAGAGCACAGCTTAGTGGTTAGAGCACAGAGCTTAGTGGTTAGAGCACAGAGCTTAGTGGTTAGAGCACAGAGCTTAGTGGTTAGAGCACAGAGCTTAGTGGTTAGAGCACAGAGCTTAGTGGTTAGAGCACAGAGCTTAGTGGTTAGAGCACAGAGCTTAGTGGTTAGAGCACAGAGCTTAGTGGTTAGAGCACAGAGCTTAGTGGTTAGAGCACAGCTTAGTGGTTAGAGCACAGCTTAGTGGGTAGAGCACAGAGCTTAGTGGTTAGAGCACAGAGCTTAGTGGGTAGAGCGCAGAGCTTAGTGGTTAGAGCACAGAGCTTAGTGGTTAGAGCACAGAGCTTAGTGGGTAGAGCACAGAGCTTAGTGGGTAGAGCGCAGAGCTTAGTGGTTAGAGCACAGAGCTTAGTGGGTAGAGCACAGAGCTTAGTGGTTAGAGCACAGAGCTTAGTGGTTAGAGCACAGCTTAGTGGGTAGAGCACAGAGCTTAGTGGTTAGAGCACAGAGCTTAGTGGTTAGAGCACAGAGCTTAGTGGTTAGAGCACAGAGCTTAAGTGGCTAGGCACAGAAGCATTAGTGTGAGTAGAGTGCAGAGCTTAGGGTTAGAGACAGAAGCTTATAGTTAGAGCACAGAGCGTTGTGAAGGAGAGTGCAGAGCTTAGTGGGGTTAGGCGCAGAAGCTTAGGGTTAGAGCACAGATGCTTAGTGGGTAGACATGGTTCAAATCCTCTTGTCGGTGGTTGACAGGCACACACACACCACAGGCACACACACCCCACTCACCCACCACCCACCCACCCACCCTCCACCTCGGATTGTAATTTGACCTCCTGAGGTTTGGCAGCCGCTGCCATAAACCTGAGCAGCCTCCGTAGCTCCTCCCTGCTGCGTGCGTCCTGCAGCCTCACACACACCTGCAGAGCTTCCAGCGCCTTCTGCTGCCTCCCGCTTCACATGCAGCACACACAACACACCGCACACACACCACACGCACACACACACACAACACAGCACCACACACACACACAGGATACACACACAACACACACAACACAGGTACACACCACACAGTCTACACACACACACAGCACCACACACCACACAGCACACACCACACAGGATACTACACACACACACACACAACAACACACACAGAATACACCAAACACACACACACACACCAGGTGCACACACACACCACAGGTCACAACACACCCACACCCACGCACACACACACACACACACACACAGCATACCACACGCACCACGACACACACACAACACAGTACACACACACACAGGACACACACAGTACACACACACAGGACACACACCACCAGTTACCCACACACACAGGAGCACACACGGTTACACACACACACGGTATACACACACACACAGGATACACAAACACACGGACACGACACAGACACAAGGAGCCACATCACAGTGTGCACACAACACAGGTGCACACACACAGGGTAACACACACACACACTCACACTGTACACTGTACACAGCACACTGTACACAGCATACTCTACACAGCATACTTTACACAGCACACTGTACACAGTACACACACACGCATATACACAGGTGCACACACAGTACACACGGTACACACACAGAACACAGTCATAAATAGTTCAGCTGTGCCAGGTGCCGACAGATTAACAGGTTTCTACTCCTCAGGTGTAATGAGGTCAGCCAATGTTTTAGCTGCTATCTCTAAAGAGAGACCAAATAACACTGGACCCTCCCCTCTCTCCCCCCCCCCTCTCCCCCACCGTCTTCCCACCTCCCTCCCTCCCACTCTCCCCCTCCTTCCTCTCCTCCCTCCTCTCCCACCACCTCCCCCCTTTTCCCTCCTCCCTCTCCCCCTCCTTCCTCTCCCTTCCCTCCTTTCCCCATCCCTCTTCCCCACCCACTCCCACTCCCTCCATCCCTGTGCCCCCTCCCTTCCCTCTCCCTCCCCCTCCTCCCCCCCCTCCTCCCTCCCCCTCGTCCCTCACCCAGAAGTATCGGAAGATCCCGGTGTGGATGTCGAAGACGTGGTTGCAGAGGAGAGGAGGGCGCTGGGTGTCCCCGTACTCCCGGGCCAGCAGCCCGTACAGCAGCCTCTTACTCTGGATGCCGTCTTCAGAGCAGCAGCCTAGAGCACGGCTCACCTCCACCACCAGCTGGTCTGGAAGAAACTCCAGACAGTCTACTGCTGCTGACAACCACTCATCAGCCCTGGGAGAGAGGGGAGGAAGAGCGAGGGGGAGGGAGGGGGGGCAGGGGGGAGGGAGGAGGTAGGAGGGAGGGGAGGGAGGAATGAGAGGAAGGGAGGGTGAAGGTGAGGAGGAGGAGGGAGGGGAGGGTGGGGAGAAAGCGCGTGCGGGAGGGGGCAGGGGAAGGGAGGGAGGCTTTGAGGGGGAGGGAGCGAGGGGGAGGTGAGGGGGAGGGAGGAGGGAGGAAGGAGGGGAGGAGTGAAGGGAGGGAGGGAGGGGTAGGGGCGATGGGGGTAGGGGGGCTGGGGTGGTGTGAGGGAGGAGAGGGAGGCAGGAGCGGAGGAGAGGGGAGGAGAGAAAAGAAGAGAGGAAGAAAGGGGCAGGAAGGAGAGGGGAAAGAAAGAGAGAAGGAAAGAAAGAGGGAGAGGGGGAGGAGGGGGAGTGAGGGAGGAGGGGGAGGGAGGGCGAGTGGGAGCGGGGGTGAGGGATGGAGGGAGGGGGAGAGAGTTTTTAGTTTGGGTTTGAATTATGTGTCTGTGTATGTGTGTGTATGTCTGTGTCTGTGTATATCTGTGTCTCGATGTAGTATGTTCTGTGTCTGTGTATGTCATTATCGTGGTTGTACGTTTGTTTGTGTGTTTGTGTGTAGTGTGTCTGTGTATGTCTGTCTGTGTGTGTACGTGTGTGTGTCTCTGTATGTGTCTGTGTGTGTGTGTGTCTCTGTATGTGTCTCTGTGTGTGTGTGTGTCTCTGTCACGCTATCGTGTTGTGTGTGTATGATGTGTGTCTGTGTTCGGGTATGTCTGTATTTGTGTGTGTGTGATGGTGTCTGTGTGATGGTGTGTGTGTGTGTGGTGTGCTGTGTGTGTTGTGTGTCTGTGTGTGTGACTCTGTGGTGTGTCTGTGCGTGGTGTGTCTGTGTGTGTGTGTGTCTGTGTGTGTGGTGTGTGGCGCTTACTTGCGCCTCGCTGAAGGCCTTGAGCACCTCTCGGTCCAGGTAGCTGGAGGAGGAGAGCAGGTCAGGGTCGCTGTCCAGGCTGTGCAGGGGGACTGTGTTTGTGGGACGGGGGCTGTCATGCAGCAGGTCCTCCAGTAGAGGGAGCTCTATAAGCTGCAGCAGCCGGCTGACTGTCTGCTGCCTCCACACCTCGTCCACCACTGCAGAAGAAGAGGAGGACACTGCATTGCAGCCTGGCGCTCACAGGTAACACACACACACACAAAGCCACACACCAAACATACACACACATCCATACGACACACACACACAA
Organism: Plecoglossus altivelis; assembly: GCA_036571765.1. Classification (NCBI taxonomy): domain Eukaryota; kingdom Metazoa; phylum Chordata; class Actinopteri; order Osmeriformes; family Plecoglossidae; genus Plecoglossus; species Plecoglossus altivelis. The sequence goes on along the minus strand of BROE01000013.1, from coordinate 1,383,697 downwards.
CACACAACCACACACCACATACACATACACAACACACAACAACCACATTGCATGTACACACACTCCATACACACAACTATACACCACACACGCACACAAATACACACCACATACATACACACACCACAACACACACCACACACCACACAACACAACACAATACACACACAAAACACATACACACACACAATACATCACACCATACACACACATCACACCACACACACACACAACACATTACAACGACAAATATACACAATGCACACACACACATACACACACAACAACACACATACAACACATGCACATACGCACACAAAACACAACATACGCATACAGCAACACACCACCTCACAACATCTGCACACCACCTTACACATCTCCCACACACACTTTACACATCTCTCCCACACACACCTTACACATCTACACACCACTTTATCACATCTCCCCCACACACGACACACACACACAATTCCCACACACACCACACATCGCCCCCACACACGTACACACACACCACATCTACACACACCGTACACACCAAGTGTAACACGGATTGTTTCAGTTCCTTGCTGAGACAGCCCAGGTGAACATCTGAGAGAGGGATGGTGCGAGCGAACACACATG
>BROE01000013.1:1343562-1381515 GCA_036571765.1 Plecoglossus altivelis | reverse complement strand
TCTCTCTCTCTCTCTCTCTGTCTCTCTCTCCCTCCCTCTGTCTCTCTCTCTCTCCCTCTCTCCCTCTCTCTGTCTCTCTCTCCCTCCCTCTGTCTCTGTCTCTCTCTCTCCCTCTCTCTCTGTCTCTGTCTCTGTCTCTCCCTCTGTCTCTCCCTCTCTCTCTCTCTCTTCCTCCCTCTCTCTCTCTCTCTCTCTCTCTGTGTCTCTCTCTCTCCCTCTCTCTGTCTCTCTCTGTCTCTCTCTGTCTCTCCCTCCATCTGTCTCTCTGTCTCTCCCTCCCTCTATCTCTCTCTGTCTCTCCCTCCCTCTGTCTTGCCCTCCCTCTCCCTCTCTCTCTCTCTCTGTCTCTCTCCTTGTCTCTCTATCTGTCTCTCTTTCTCTTGTTATCTGCCTCACCCTGTCTCCCCCTAAGCCTCCCCTAGTCTCCCCCTCCTACGCCTCTACAACCTATCGCTCTAAAACCTTTTACAAGCGGCCATCTTGTTTCAAGAGTTCTTCAAACCCTCCAGATTTCGGACGCTCTCGTTCTGACACCTGGCCAATCAGCTGACATCAGAAGGAACAGGGAATGAGGATGATGATGAAAGGGTTGCAGAGCGCTACAGTGAGAATGTAATCAACGGAAAATCACAACCTGATATTCAGAGATGGTAGATACAGATACGAATGTTTAAAAAGGCTCTGGTCAAAGTTGAAGTAATGATTACAACTGTTAAAGTAAGTAAAAAAATATGGGTTCTGCCTTTCGAAACTTGAACAATTAAAAGTTGAGTATGGAGAAGTCCTTAAATGGTATTAATGATGCAAACATGTTTTATGGAAGAAAAAAAATGAAAGTACTTTTTCCATCTTTCTAAACCAATCCAGACAGCACATAGCCATGTTGTGAGACCAATAACCTGAAGCTGGAGATCTAAGATTGTCCTAAATAACCCAATTCTGCTATTTTAAGGACTGAAAACACAGTAAGCAAGCTGGGATGAGGGCTGTATCTAATCTGAAACTCCCCTCTCTCTTATAAGGTTAAAAACCTCCAGGTGATGTGCATACCTGTCTGTAGGAGGACTGTATCTGTTCCTGTCCATGCTAGGGGACTCGAAGTCGCTCTCCAGGGTGCTGGTGGAGTGGGAGCCGGTCATCGCGGGAGAACCAGAACCCGGACTAAGGAAACGGTACAAGCTGCAGCTGCTGTCTTGGAAAGTGGGCCTCCTCTTCTCCTTCCCGAACACGCCGGTTCCTACGGCCTCGAACACATGCGAGTCCATGAGAGCCTGGCACAGACGCACGGCCTTGAAGCGAGGGACTTCAGCGTCGCCACAGAAACGGCTTTGGATGACGTGGGCCAGAACCACATCCACCGCCTCGGAACCCAGGAAGCAGTCCTGGTAGGACTTGAGGTTGTGTCGGCGCCGTTTCACCTCCACGCCAGACTGGAGAGTGGAGATGATGCTGCCCCAGATGAAGGTGGCCCGGAATGGCTGGCCAGCCATGCCCTGGAGGAGGAGGAGGAGGAGGGGAGTGAGGGGGGGAGGAGGGGGGGGAGGAAGTTAAGGTATAAAAAACATTTAAACTTTTGTTCAAACTCAACTGAGAAGTGTGAAAGCTGAAGGAAACATCTTCGATTTGAAGGTCGTCCGCAGGCAGGCTGAGAGACTTCCACAACATCCACAACATCCACAAAATCCACAACATCCACAACATCCACAACATCCACAACATCCACAACATCCACAACATCCACAAAATCCACAACATCCACAACATCCACAACCTTCACAACCTTCACAACCTTCACCACATCCACAACATCCACAACATCCACAACATCCACAACATCCACAACCTCCACAACCTTCACAACATTCACAACCTTCACAAGATCCACAACATCCACAACATCAACAACCTTCACAACATCCACAACATCCACAACCTTCACAACATCCACAACCTTCACAACATCCACAACATCCACAAAATCCACAACATCCACAACATCCACAACATCCACAACATCCACAACCTTCACAACATTCACAACCTTCACAAGATCCACAACATCCACAACATCCACAACCTTCACAACATCCACAACATCCACAACCTTCACAACATCCACAACATCCACAACATCCACAACCTTCACAACCTTCACAACATCCACAACATCCACAAAATCCACAACATCCACAACATCCACAACATCCACAACCTTCACAACATCCACAACATCCACAACCTTCACAACATCCACAACATCCACAACATCCACAACATCCACAACCTCCACAACCTTCACCACATCCACAACATCCACAACCTCCACAACATCCACAACATCCACAACATCCACAACATCCACAACATCCACAACATCCACAACCTTCACAACATCCACAACATCCACAACCTTCACAACATCCACAACATTCACAACCTTCACAACATCCACAACCTTCACAACATTCACAACCTTCACAAGATCCACAACATCCACAGCATCCACAACCTTCACAACATCCACAACATCCACAACCTTCACAAGATCCACCACATCCACCAACATTCACAAGCCGAATAATCAGCACATGACCTCTTCAGCTTTGCTGAGGCAGGGTGAGTATGTCTACGCCTCATGCTCCCAAAGGCCTGCACACACACGCACACGCACACACACTAACACGCACGCACGCACACACACACAAGCACACAGGCACACACACATGCACACGCGCGCACACACACATGGGCACACACACATGCACATGCGCACACACACACACATGCATACGCGCACACACATGCATACGCGCACACAAACACACAAACACACACACACACACAGAAGAACAGAAGACACACCTACAGTCACACACACACACACACGCAACACACACACATGTACAACGACACACACACAAGAACTCAGAGACACACACTGGCGCTCCCTCTCTGTCCAGATACAATGTTCAGATTGTCAGTTTTCTCTTGATGACTCCCAGAATGCTCCTCTCTCTCATTCTCCTTTCAACATAGCTGGCCACAGTACACATACACACATTATGCACACACACACATACGAAATCACAGGGGTAAGACTGATCCAATGCAACACACATCATATTATTCTACTCCCCACATGCAGATGCAATTACACACACACACACATACATACACACATCCACACATTAAATATACACACACACACACATCCACACATTGAACACATTAAACACACACACATCCACACATTAAACACACACACACACATCCACACATTAAACACACACACACATCCACACATTAAACACACACACACACACACACATCCACACATTAAATCTGCACTCCATGTTTCTACAGTTCAGCTCTCAGCACCTCAAACACTGGACTGATTGGACTAACACTGGACTGTTTGGGCTAACACTGGACTGTTTCTCAAAGAGTTTCTACATGTGTTATCACCACGGAGACAGGCAAGGGGGAGGAGGGAGAAGGAGAGAAGGAGGAGGGGGAGAGGGGGAGAAGAGGGAGGTGAGAAGGAGAGGAAGGTGAGGAGAGGAGGTGGGGAGTGAAGAGGAGATGGAGATGGGGAGTGAGGAGGTGTGTGTGTGTGTGTGTGTGTGTATGTGTGTGTGGTGTGTGTGTGTGTGTGTGTGTGTGTGTGTGTGGTTAGGAAGTCTTTTCATCATGCACCCCCCAAGTGGGAAACACAGAAAGTCTGGTATGCAAATGTTAGCCCAGTCCCCATGGACCAGTAGATACTAGGAACTATAAATCAGGGCTCCACTACATCGACAAACATAAACCCACAAACCAAACACACCAACCGATCTGACTCAAACTATCCACCTTCAGCTCCGTTCAACTCACGGGTAGAAAAATACTGTTTATACCTTTTCTCTGTGACTAGCTTAGTGAAGACAGAACACCTGCCTGAAGATCAAAATCTTCCTGTTTCGATTTCCTCCCGATTTGTCCATGTAGGTGTAAAACTGAAGAAACACGAAACAAATCAGAATGGAGGATGTGCTGGAGGGAAGGAGTGAAACGGCCATCTGATCTTGATGAACTACACTTTAAAGCGTTAAAGTCACGGTGTCTCGTTCTTTCCTCTCCGCCAGTCGAATGTCCTAGGCTGGTATTTGCATATGTCGGATCTGTTATATAATGGTTTGACGCGAACTGCCTTGTAATTTGAGCCACGAACGCGTTATCAAAGAATGAGAAACAACGTTTAATCTAAATACGACAGGCTTTAACTGTCTGCCAACAACCTCTGACAACGTCTCAACGCCTGTAAAGGTCAGATCTCGGCTGACATGCAATAATTGGCGAAATTGCATTAAATGGAGGATAAAAGCCGTGGCTAGGGGCTTTAGAAGGTCCGCCATCTGGGAGACCCATCTGGGATTGATAGATTAGCGGGATACAACTTTAATCTTGGTCTGATCAATCCAGCGCGCTGACAACGGAGCGCGCTCCACACCGTGTCTGGGTCACATGGGTGACCGTGCAGGATGAAAACAGTCCTGGGAATGTGGCTACTCTGTCACCTCGGGTTGGCTGATCAGGCGGACTGTTGAGGCCAGTTTGCATAGCTGTCTCCAACTCCCTCCCTCCCTCCCTCTCCACTCCCTCCCCCGCGGTACTCTCCTCTCCCTTCCCTTCCCTACGGACTGGATTCATCAGGTGGGAATTCGCTCGTTCCTCGGTCAAGGGCAACAGAGAGTGATCTGTTTGCACACCGAGTCGGTAAATAACCGCAGAGGGAAGACCGTATACCGTCACACAACTCTCTGGAGGGGCACCTCGTTTGATGCGAGCTACGAAGCCGTATCCAATCCTATATGCCAACACTATATAAGTACCCTTCCTAAAAACCTGATTGAAACTGTTTGTCTTTTCTTTGGTTGTTTATTGACTAAACTATTGGACCAGCTGGTTAGACGCCGTCTTTCCAGGAATATCGATAACCGAAATGAAGTATTTTGATTTTGAATGATCATCGTAAACAGCAGGTGTTGGAAAGTTCGTTTTGATCAGACAAGTCCAGACGAGATCATTAGCCAGCGGGGACTGAAGGCTGAATGTCAATCTCAAACAAGACAAGTTCCCATTTGAATCTAGATGCCTTTTGGCGTCCTAAGTACGTGACTCCAAATATCTTCACAAAACGTAAGGAAAGAAGTCAGAACGTGACTTATCTGAGGGCGATATGAATGGGCAAACAGTTAACTTAACGAAGGGAATTAATAGGCCTACTAAAATGCAAAACCGTTACAAAAGACTTGCCATCTCATCGCCTGACACATATTGATGGTGAAACCCATTCAACACTCTCAGCAAGTTAGCAGAAAGTTCTACAGCATTGAAAAACACCTCGGTTACATGACCACACCGCTGCAGTCAACTATTTTACAGAAGTCATGCGAGAAAATGATCTATCTCTGTGCTATCACACAATAACAATTAGTCTGACCAGTCGCGTCCAAACGGCTGCAAATGCAACGTGCGGAAAAGTCTTCGAAAACAATCAGAAACTCAGACCTTGATCACTGCTGCAAATGATTTGCTTGTCGTTGCATGAGAAAGTTCCCCTCGCGCTACACGGTTCCGTTAGCGCTCTTTTCTCTCCTCGGTCTCCCGGTTGTCCTCGCGGTTGGTATCTTACAGGAGTCTCATCCCGCCCTGTGACGCGCACACAGACAACCCTGCACACTTTTCACGTGCATTCATTATTCAGACGCGCTCATTTACGCCAATAACGCCTTCCCACTTATTACCATCATATTCATGTCTCTCTCCCCATCCATCTCTCTCTCCCTTTCCTCTCCCTCCCTTTCCTCACCCTTTTTTCTCCCTCCCCCTCTCTCTCCCCATCTCCCTTGACCCCTCCTCTCCTCTCTCTCATCTCTTCCTCTTCTCTCTCTCTCTCTGTCTCTTCCCCCTCCCTCCTTCTCTCTCCCTCTCTATTTCTGTCTCTATCTCTTCCTCTCTTTCCTCTCCCCTCCCATCTCCGCTCCCCCTCCTCTCTCTCTCCCTCACCCCCCCTCCTCCCTCCCCCCTCTTCTCCCTCTCCCGTACTCCCTTCCCCTCCCACCCCCATCCTCCTCTTCTCTCCCTCTCTCTCCCTCTCTCTCTCTCCCTCTCCCCATCTCCCTTCCCCCCTCCCCCCTCCGCCCCTCGCCTCTCTCTGTCACGCTCTCTCTATCAGTGTGTGTCTACAAACACAGTGTGACAGACCAGGGTGAAGATATACTATATTATCTTTTATGGGTTTCTACTTAGGTAACTGAGCAGCGGTTTATTTGTCAGATGTCATAAAGTAATGATATACAGCTTCACCTTTTGCCTAGATTTATCTGGTTCCAGTCACCTCGCTATGACTCAGTCCGCAAACCTTCGAAACAATTAAGGTATTCCCTCATATCGGGGTAAATTAAGCGTCATTACATTACAATGCCCTGCGTGTGAATCACGCCCCGCAAGTCATGTTAAACGACAACGCCGAAAGGTAAAATAAAACACAATGCGATGACATTCACCCGAGTTATTTTCAACCGGTTCCGAATCTCCGTTGTCGTCCGTTCAACAACTGTGACAGGCAATTCACCATGATGGGAAATATTACGTTCATTCCAAACCTCGCCTTGGTAAACATACTGGGAAAACGTAGGACTGATAGCGTAGCGCTGATTGCTGATAGGGTCGCTGTTCATCTATTGTCATGAGGAGGTCCTCCACTGTGACCAGATGTGTCACAAGGTTAAACAACTCATAAGAGAGAACAAACAGACACACACAGACAGGAGACAGACAGACAGACAGACAGACAGGCAGGCAGGCAGGCAGGCAGGCAGGCCAGTGAGCAGGCACCAGAGGTCAAACAGAACATGAACAGACAGGTCAGGCAAGGCAGGCAAGGCGGCAGGCAGCACTGACAGACACCACACAGACAAAACAGGCAGTAAGGTAGGTCAGGCAGTCCACAGACAACAAACAGAGCCAGACGCCAGGCAGGCACAACAGACAATACACACAGGCATTAAGGCAGGCAGGCAGGCCAAGTGGACGGCTACAAACAAGGCAGGCAGGCAGACAGACATGCACACGCAGGCAGACAGACACACAGGCACACACAAACAAACAGACACCTAACAGGCAGGCAGGCAGGCACAGACAGACACGCAGGCAGGCAGGCAGGCACAGACAGACAGACAGACAGACAGACAGACAGACAGACAGGCAGGCAGGCAGGCAGGCAGGCAGACAGACAGGAGAGCGCTGGAAACACCTGCCAAACACTGTCAGTGACCTGGTTAGTCCACTGAACCAAAGGCTCAGACAGATCTTCTCTCTCTGAGACACAATGAAGGACAAGATGGTTAACCAAACAAAGGAAAAACAGGTTGGGTGAAGGGGGCTGCTGTGTGTGTGTGTGTGTGTGTGTGTGTGTGTGTGTGAGAGAGAGAGATTGGAGGGGAGGGGGGTCGGATAAGGTAAGGTGGGGGAGGCAGATGATGGAGTCATAAAATGAGCTAACAAATTAAAAGAAACGCATGTAGATACCAAAATATTGTTTCCCTCCTCTGGCTCAATATCTCAGGTCTCTCAGACAACCCAAGCCAGCACGACACCTAACTATATAAAAGCACTAGTTAAGACGTGCAGCAGGACAAGAAAAGGAACAATGGCGACCTGCCAGGGAACAGGTGCGAACTCATTTAAAAGACAAAACTCGGGTGGCTGTCAAAACGAGCCCCTCGCCACTCTTACAAAAACAATCAACAGGAAAAAAGAAGCTGAGTCACTTATACTGACAGACGAACATGCTAACCTGGAGGCAGGAAACACAACTCCAAACAGACCGAAGTTTTTTTATTTTTACGATGAGTAATTCAGAAGTTATTTTTGCGACGTAGTAGTACTATTTTAGTTCTCCGCCACCTGGTATGTGAGATGTGCTCACTTTGGCAGCTAAATACAGAGATCATCGACTATGAGAACTTTAGGTTCTTCTAATGATATCTACTTCTTTACTTCTGCAGGACTTTCACAACACATTATTTGTTATGTTAATATTTGCCACAAAAAGCATCTTCTAAATATGATAACTTGTTTGCCGTCCATTCTTGTCATTCCAATCAGCACTCATCCTCATTCCATAAAGACAAGTCAACAAAGAGGAGAGACGTCCATGCACTTGTTTGTAGATAAAAAAATCCATGTGTCTCACTTTGTGTTCAAACTCAGAACATGAATTGCACACGGTGAGAGAAATCAAGTATACTGACTGTATATTAGGTTATTAATCCATGTGTCTCACTTTGTGTTCAAACTCAGAACATGAATTGCACACGGTGAGAGAAATCAAGTATACCGACTGTATATTATGGTCTCGGTTACAATACGGATGTTTTGGGGTCCGTTTGACTGCTTTTCTGTTTCGACACTACATCACAATCCAGTAAGTCCTTCTTTAAGTTCAAAAGAAAATAAACACTACTTAGACTCATAACTGGTCAAAAATAAATCTTCTTAGTTCTGGAAAGGGAAGACCGCTTCCCAAAACCACACGAGAATACCAGGAAATATCAAGAGATACGTGACATATATCTACAGCAGAACACAATTAAATAAACACGCTGCATATAATTGAAATATAAACGTACCTGTAGTCTGTAATGCTGATGACGTGTGATACTATCCGAAGTATAGAAGTTTCTGTCTCAGCTGAAATCACAGCTCGCTAAGTGCCAGTCAGCGAGACAGCATGATAGGCGTTCACGAGGTGCAAACCGGTTCCACCACCTTGTTAATGTATCGCAGTTCAAATGTATTTCTGTTTTGTAAACCACACACACGGCGGAAGACATTCCTAAAACGGACACAAAACACACACACAGGTACACACACATCAACACACGCACAACGCACACACACAACACACATGCGCACACGGTACACACACGGTACACCTTTCAGGTGAACACAGGAGAATTCGTCCACAAGGTCGAGGCCGTGTTTGCTCACCTATGCTGGGAAAAGTTATGTTCTTTCCCTGTAACTTATCCTTCAAGTGTGTCGGTCAAACAATGTCAGAAAACTGTATGCATTTAGGAAACGCTTTAATCCAAAGCGACGTACAAACGGGATTTGAACCTACAGTTAAATGCTGCTGATTTAAAGAGTGCAATGACATATGTACTTATTTCACCGATTTGTTTATTTAAATTTGCTGGTTTGTTCAGATGTGTAACTAATCTCACACTATTGTTTATAATCAACACTAAGTGAGAGGACTTCCTTTGTGTGGGAAAGGGTATGGGTAAGGACCTTATCAGCCTGTCTTGCATCCAACCAGTTTGAGGGGTTTGTGAAACTTCACTTCAGTGACTAAGATTTTTGTTGTTTCCCAGTTTGTTTATCATTACAAAACACCAACGCGGCGCTTCTTTCCACGCATTCTCACGCTACCTCAAACGATTCCCTCGGTTCTCCCACGTATGGAAATATGTGACTAATCAATATTCATTATTCCAACTGTAGGGTATAGCGTCAAACAGCATGTCTGCATGTCCGCCTTTCCCGACCTCGCCCTCACCGGAATCCTTACAGCCACCCTCCTCCCCCGCCGACCCCCGCCACCGAGAGCTAAAGGACAGGACACAGAGGTCGCTTTCTCCGGCCCATGGAGGGAACACAGGGCAGCGATTGTCATCCCCGGGGTGTTGGGTACGTTCTCAGCACTCGGAATGACCGTCTGGATATTCATATTTAATACAACGGACCGCTGTCACAATGGCAGCCGCCTCTTCACACCAAATAGTTTGGTCGTGAGGCCATGGTGGGCGCGCGACGCTGGCTGAGGTTCCCGCCATGGGGCTGCCTCTCAGTCAAGACATCTGTCACGAGCTGGACGCACGCACGCACGCACGCACACACACAGACAGACAGACACAGACGCGCACACACACACACACACAAAATACCATACACGCACAGGAATACTTCACACAAGCACAGACACACACCATACTCAGTTTGACAGTCTTCACGTAACTCATACAAGTTAATTTACTGGTGCGTAAATCACTTGTCAGGAAGCGCAGCTTTTAAAAAACCCTAACTGGTTTCACACAGGTTTGTGAGACGGTGAGAAAGAAGACCAAATGAAACACACTCAGAACCTATCAACACCAAGACAGGAAATATATACTGCCATGAAAAGTATTTAAACTTCCTAGTTGGATATAATCCAAAAAAAGTCCTAAAGCCTGTGGTAGCTGGTCTTGTATGTCATCACCTGACGTGGTAGATATGAGGAAACCGGGTTTATCTGATCTGCAATGTGAGGTATGATCCGTGTTATCAGATGGTAGACAGATACTATTAGTAGTATTTAGCTATCATTCTACTAGCCTGTGTACACACACACACACACACCACCCAACCACAGACAGACAGACAGAGACAGACAGACAGACAGACAGACAAGTAGTGTAAGATGAAAAGCAACCAAGTAGATGTTTTTTTAACGTTTGCTGAAAACCTTTCCAACACACAACATCCATATTTGGTAGGAAATTTATTTTCACATATTAGAAAATAACTGCAGTGTGTAACACAGCCACACTTGAAAAGCAAAAAAAACAAAAACAAACCTATTCAAACGGTGTCTGCATAATCTGTTCAAAATCGAGGAGAATCTGTTTTTAAGAAATAGTTTTCAGATACCATACAATATGCTTCTTGACATATAAACTTACAATATGAGGAATCTTTTCTAAAAAAGATGGAAAAGTATTACAAAGTGTAATGAACATAAAACAAATATTTCCTCCTGTGAAAAATACATCTATTAGTGATAAAATGTCTCTAAAGAACTAGTATAAAGGCATTTGTTGTATTCTATTTTCCATTTCATTATTATTTGTCTTTTACCTCAGATAAAAGTGAAAAATGAAGGCGTCTCAATAAGCAGAATTAGAATCGCATCGTCTTCACATCCAGGGTCGCTTGATTGAGAGAAAGAGTTATGTAGCTACAAAAAGGTAAGTATCTATATTATATCAAACTCTTCCTTAAAATAATCACTGTGATAAAACGAACTACTTCCCCATTTTTTGTTTTAGTTTTATACAAAATGTACATTATATATAAATTTGGCGCTCCATTCTGAAAATGGATGTTTCACATATATATTTATCTATGTTTATATATTTATACATAATAAGTAATTAGTCAACCTCTTTAATTCGTCAAAATGTTGACAAAGGCATATTGTAGGTCCTCAAGGCTCTGCGTTCTGATTGGCTGTTCTAGTTCCTATGCTTTCTATCTAGTGCATGCTCATTGGTTGCGATTTACAAAAAAAGAATACAAAATAAAATAATAATAATAATAATACATAGAAAATAATTAAAACAACTAAGCGTATAATGAACTCGTTTATGACACGTTTGTGTGTGTTTGTATGTGTGTGTTTGTGTGTGTGTGTGTGTGTGTGTGTGTGGCATCCTGCTAGTTCCTCTACGCTGTAACACCTGCGAGTATCCAGCCAATGGGGTGCCAGACTGAAGCCCCGCCCACTGTTGTTATGACAACGGGTCTTCCAATTAGTGCTTTCAAAAACAGGACGGAGGGAGCGGGGGTCCAGTCACAGGTTGTCTCCTAACCCCCCCTGCACCCCCCCCCACCCACCCAAAACAGGTTCTCCCATCCCTCCCTACTCTCTGGATGGTGGTTCCCCCCCCTCCCCTCTTACCCTCCCCCCTCATCACCCCCCCTCCATCATCTCTCCCCTTCTCCCCTCCCCCTTCCATCATCTCTCCCTCCCCCCCTCCCCCTCTTACTCCCCCCTCCTCTCATCTCCCCTCTTCCCCTCATCCCCTCTCCCTCCATCTCCCCTCCCATCACCCCCCCTTCCCTCCTCTCCCGCAGCCTCCTTCCCTCCATCTCCACCTCACGCCCCCCTCCCTCGCATCTCCCCACCCTTACGCCCTCCCTCTCCCCTCTCCCTCCTCCCTCCCCCCAGTTATCTGCAGGCTAGCTGCACCTGATTGAGCATCTCTCCAAAGCGGTTGAACAGCACATCCACCCAGCCTGTGTTCTGCATACACAGCCGCACAGCTTGTCCCTGCCCCAGCTGCCCCACACGGCCACGCAGGGAGGCGATCTGCAACGCAACACACACACACGCACACACACACACACACACACACACACACACACACACACAACACACACACACAAAGTCAACCTTTTAAGCATGTTAAGAAGACAAAAATCCTTATTCAAGGGATATCTGTAACGGTAATAAACCAATGAGAAGACAGATGAAGCTTGTGCTGAGAGAAGTGAGATGCTTGCTGGTCCATCCTGGGTCATGATGGAGCGTTCTCTAAAAAGGACTGCCTTTCAAGAATACTTAAGGGTTGGTGTGTCTGTGTGTGGGTACTAGCGATACACACACACACACACACACACACACACACGCGCACGCACACACACACGCGCACACACACACACGCACACACACACACGCACACACACACACATGCGCACAAGCACATACAGCGTACTGCTGTCTCTCACCTCATCTTTGCACGTAAGGTACGTGTGGTACTTGTAATGTTGGAGAGAGTGGTAGAGAGACAGCCACTGTGTGTTGTTCTGGTCCACTGTGTACTCCTACAGAGAGAGAGAGAAAGAGAGCGAGAGAAGAGGGAGGAGGAGAGAGACAGAGAGGGAGACAGAGGGGAGGAGAGAAGAGAGAGAGACAAACCCAGAGTTGTAGGAAGCAGTATGACAGACAGTGGGGGCAGGACCCCCTCTAGTGGACAAACCTGGGAAGTGTTTCAAAGCAAAAGCTAACTATAATATCCATACACCATATTGTGCAAAAAGATTGCATACAATAAAATATTGTAAGAATGTATTGTATTTTTTTTCTTGCTTTGGATAAAAGCATATGGTTACATGTAAAATATTATGTAAAGTAACAGTTTGTGCAGAATTGGATTAAGGTTAGTTAGACATAAATGTCAATGAGGTGTGTGTGGGTCGTACCAAAGGCAGAGTGGAGGGGGGTTTGGAAGGCTTCATGGTCTTGCGGTTGTAGGCCTTCCCTCCCAGACGCACCTTGAAGGCTGGACTCTCCCCATCCGTCTTCAGTTCGGTAACCACGGAGATCTCTGGGAAGCTGTCCAGAGCTGTCTGGAAACCGGGATAGGGAGGGTTAGAGAGAGAGAGAGAGGGAGAGAGGGGGAGGAGGGAGGGAGAGGGAGGGTTAAGAGAGAGAGAGGGGAGGGAGGGAGGAGAGCAGACAGAAGAGAGAGAGAGGGGTGGAGAATAGAGAGAGAGCGGAGGGTTACGAGAGAGAGAGAGAGAGGAGAGGATGAGAGAGATAGTAGTGAGAAGGAGGGAAGAGAGGGAATAAGAGAGAGAGAGAGAGCGGGAGGGGAGGTGGGAGGAGAGAGCAGGAAGGAGACCTGCTGTTTGTAGGAGAGAGAGAGAGAAAGGAGCACAGAGAGAGGAGAAGAGACACAAACAGAGAGGAGAGAGAGAGAGGAGAGGAGAGACAGAGACAGAGAGAGACAGAGAGACAACGACAGAGAGAGACACAAACGAGAGAGAGACATAGAGAGAGAGACCAATGAGAGAGAGAGACATGAGAGAAGACAGTAAGAGAGGAGAGAGACATAGAGAGAGAGACAGAGGAGAGACCTAGGAGAGAGAGAGAGGGACATAGAGACATAGAGAGAGAGACATAGAGGAGAAGCATAGGAGACAGACAGAGAGAGAGGAACGAGAGAGAGAGACAGAGAGAGAGAGACGAGACGAGGAGACATAGAGACATAGAGAGTTATAGTGTGTGTACAGGATAGGTACCTTGAAGAGTTCCCCCATGTGGAGTTTAGGCAGCAGACGTTTCCTGTTGTCTGTGATCAGGCTGTCGACCCGTTTCATCTGAGGCAGCAGCAGGTCATCTGAGGAGACAGGAAGTGACACGTCAGCAGAACCTTCCAGAAGGATTTCTGATCCTCACACAGACGGGGTGTTTTTTAAGACACCCTGTCGGCCTTACTTTTATAAGTAACCATCGCCGTGGTTACAGCGCCACCACACTGACAGTTTCAACGTCAACGTTCCAAGTCGGCGTCGCCGTGGCTACAGTAATAGTAGCTCGCCCCAGGCCGCCCCTCCACTCACCGTTCTCCCTCTCCAGCACGCTCAGCACGTCTGCGTCCATGGCAACGCTGACCAGTAGCTCCAGGAAGCTCCTGAAGGAGTCTTTCATGGTGGTGAGGACCCTGGAGCCAGAAGATACCTGGGAGTCTGTGGGGAGAGAGACAGAGGGGAGAGGGGGGGGGGGGGGAGGGAGAGTAGGTCGGTGTGGGGGTGGGGGGGTGGCGGGGGTGGGGGGGGGGGGGAGAGGGTGGGGAGGGTGGGGGGGTGCTGGAGAGAGGGGTGGGGTGGAGAGAGAGATTGGTCTTTTTAAACCCCAATGATGACAACAATGTAGATATGTCTGTATTTTCTAACTCAGGGTCTCGTCTGTTGAAAACACCACCTGTAAACACTTCCTGGTCTACACAAAAGGTCAAACGCTGACCTGGGGTGACCTCGGAACTCACCTGTCTCCTCTGCCTGCTCCTCAGAGGAGGAGCCTGAGGGTGTGAGCTCCTCCTTCCACCTCCTCCTCTTTCTTGGGGGGCGTGTCGTGCGCGGCTGTCATCCTTCAGACGGTCGCGGTCTGGGGCTGTCCGGGTTGTTGCCGGGGCTATTGGCAGGCTGGTCTGCTGGCGGATTTTTGAGGTTCCGCGTTGGTGCTGTTTCCGAGGCTGGGGTCTCTCCATGCCCGTCAGGGGTGCTGTCACTGCGCACTTCACAATCACGGCTGTCCAGTCTCTCACAGATGTCACCTTTAAACGATAAAAACCCTTTCATCCTACAGAAATGCGCAGGTAGGAATACTACAGTCCAGAGCTGGCTATAAGATGGCTGAATTACAAGGCATTATTTTAGTTGACTGTAGCAATCGTAGATAGTCATTCTCCCATCAGCAGGGGTTATGCTGCAATTAAATCAGTACGCTTTCCCCCCAAAAACGAGTTGCACGCAATGGGCACTAATTACAGAGTAAGTAGTGCCACCTGGGAATTTCTCGCAGACGAGCCTTCACTGATTCGATATTACTCTGCATTCAGGGCACAATCTATCTGATCAGAGGGAAGCTGCCCTAAATGTGCCGCCAGGCTGAGATTGGGATTACTGTGCTCGCTGGACGCACGAGCATGCACACACACATTCTGATACTGAGTAACAGGCTCACACCCACAACACATTGCACTGAGTCGGCATCTTACACATCCTCAGGTATGACAACTGGTTGTTGGGAGAAGTCAGGGCGTCGGAACGATGGAGTAGGGACAGGGAGGATTAAATATCGTGCAGGTGCGCAGAGTAAGGGAATGCCGGGGGGGGGTGGGCTGTATGTAGACGAGACGACAGGACAGCACAGAGACGAGGGTGCTGCTCATCTAGGAGTAGCCATCACGGCGGTGTTGTGTGCAAACTGAGGTTTTCAGACAGTCATTCATCAGGAGACAAGGGGACATGGTTGTTAGCACGGATGAGGCCTACACCTACGACTAGAGACCATCACATCACGAAGTGGGGGGGGGTGATGGTGGCGCGGTGGGGGCTGGGGGTGCCGCTGACTACACGCACATAGTCGTACATGGAGGGGTGCACACTGAGTGGTGGCAGGGAAGGATTTCACATTCGTGTGTAAGGTGGGGTGCACAGTGGCATTGTATCACACTATCATTCCATTGATCATCTACAGGGGCGGGGGCCTTTGCGGACTCACATTCACAGGGGTGTGAGTCACTTCCATGCAGGGCGATGGCTATACGCCGGGTCGCACTCGCATGGCGCTGTAAGTACGCCAGTATTTTCACACAGCATGCACACAGAGATCTGATGCAACGTGGAGATAATATTGTTCGGTTTTCTGTTTGTTCTTTGTGTGGGCTATGTTGGGTCGTCTACACCTCTTTGTGTGGGTTTCTGGTGTGGGGTGGGGTTGGGCTGTCTGCTCATTTGGGTGTGAGGAGTGTCTGCTGGGTGTTTTGGGCATGATCACCAGCACAGGGTAGCTGGACGTATTTGTCGGTGTGTCATGTTTGTATTTTTGTTTCAGTGTGTGTTTCTTGGTTGTTTGGTTTTGTTGTTGTTGTTGTTCTTGCTGTTGTGTGTTTTTTTGTTTTTTGTTGGCGGGTGTGGAGGTGTTGGTGATATTTCAGACATTTTTCAGTTCACTTATGTCTATTTTTGGTGGTTGTTTTTTTGTGTCGTGTCTGTGCTTTTTGGTGGGGGAGTGTGTGGTCGTGGACTGCTGTCTGTTTGTGCTTTTGTCGTGTTCATCTTGGGGTAGCTATCATACGGCTGGGCTCTCAGGTGGGTTTTTGTTATTTCTTTCTGTGGTGGGGTTTTTGTCTGTCTTGCGTCTTTGGGGTTTTTTTTTTGTGGGCGTTGGTGTTCGCTACCCTTATGTAGTTGTTTTGTTCTGCCGGGGGTTTTTGTCGCAGGTTTCTAGCGAGTGCTCTCTCGTGCCGTCTTTGGAGAATCTTTCCGGGCCAGTGACCTTTTTTTGTTGTCTTTTTCCTCTTTCTTTCCTTTTGTTTTCTTGAGCGGCAGTGTCCAGAACCGTTGGACAGTTATTTTTTCTATGGTTGTTAGCATGCATTTCGTGCGCGTTCTCGACATTGTGTCTTGTCTTAATGCGGTCGCTCGTCTTAATATGTAGCTTTCGGCAGGTTATGTACTTTTTGTTGGGTTCTTGGCTTGTTGCGCATGTACAGTGCTATCTTATACACGTAACCATCGCGGTTAGAACTATTGGTGGATCCATGTGCTGTCCTCTGGACATGTGTTGATTGTTCGTTTTAGCTGGTGTTTATAGAGGTTATCTTAGTTGGGACGGGCTCGCCTATGTGGAGGGTTCAACGGAGAGGTAAGACAGGTACTAAACACAGGGAGGAACAGAGGTAAGACAGGTACTAAACACATGCAGGAACAGAGGTAAGACAGGTACTAAACACATGCAGGAACAGAGGTAAGACAGGTACTAAACACAGGGAGGATCAGAGGTAAGACAGGTACTAAACACATGCAGGAACAGAGGTAAGACAGGTACTGCAGACAGGAACGAACAGAGGTTAGACAAGGAACAGACAGGTACTAGGTAAGAGGTACAACACGCAGGGAGGAACAGAGGTAAGACAGGTACTAAACACAGACAGAGGTAAGACAGGTACTAAACACAGACAGAGGTAAGACAGGTACTAAACACAGCTATGAACAGAGGTAAGACAGGTACTAAACACAGCTATGAACAGAGGTAAGACAGGTACTAAACACAGACAGAGGTAAGACAGGTACTAAACACAGGTAAGACAGGCACAAAACACAGGGAGGAACAGAGGTTAGTGTACTGACGCTGTTGGTAGCTGAAAACACTCTCCTTCCGTCTCGCAGTTCAGGAACAAACTTCTGCAGCAGAGCCTTCTGGACCTTCCAGATGGCTGGAGGCTCCCTGCCTGCTGTCAAAGTCACCTAAAGACACGCACACACACACACACGCGCACGCACACGCGCACGCACACGCACACACACAAACACGCGCGCATGCACACACACACGCGCATGCACACACGCGCGCACGCACGCACACACACACGCACACACACACACGCGCACGCACACACACACACACAAACATGCATGCGTGCACACACACGCACACACACACGCACGCACGCACACAGACAAACAAACACGCACACACATCAGAAACCAGCAACAAGGACTAAACCCATTTTTCATGAATCTCCCTATTTGAATAAATCCCTCCTTACCTCCAGACTCTCGATGTCCTCGTTCCTGACCACAAACTCATCCCTCTCCCGGTACATCCCCTCCCCTCCGCTGTCGGACAGATCCTCATCCGTCTGTCCCTCCACCGCCACGCTGCTCAGCCGTGCGGCCAGCAGGCCTGGGGGCGGGGCCTCCCTCGCCCCCTCCCGCCCCGACGACGCCGTCGCCGAGGGCTCCCTGGTAGAATCCTTCTGCCGCACCTCCGCCTTAGCAACAGGCTGAGGCATGCTGGGAGGCTGGTCTGGCTTGAGGAGGAGGGAGGAGGAGAGTCTGGTGTCTGTGGAGAGGAGAGGGGGAAGGGAGATGGGAGGAGGAGGAAGAGCGGGAAGGAAAAGAAGAGATATTCAAAACTGGATTTGCTTGCTACAGGGGTATTTACAGGTATTCTGTCTGCACAAACACACACATTTTTTATCCTTTCATTTCTTTAAATGACGTGCAGAAGGCGATTTGAAGCTGCAAACATTGCGATCTTCTAAAGTGCAAACGCTCTACTGAGCAACACTGAACCTCTGACATCATCAATAAAGACGTTTCATTCCCTCATCTGTTCAGCAGCGAGCGACCAGTGAGGTACTGACCCGTCTTCTGTCTCCGGTCCGTTGGCTCGTCCAAGGCCGAGAGGGCGGAGGTGATGCTGTTCTGCAGCGCCTGGTTCCTCCCCACGTTCTCCTCCTCGTCAGAGCTGAACGAAGGCAGAGTCTCCAGGTTCCTCTGCAAGTCCTCCTCCAGTCGCTTGTGCTGGGAGCTCACTCCCACGCAGCCCTCCTGGGACAACACAGGGGCTGCTGGGGGCTGGAGTTTGGGCGGCAGGGGGGGCAAGGGGCAAGGGGGGTGTTTGGAGGAAGGTTTCCTGGAGCGACTGGCGGTGCGAGCGGGCGTGGAAGAGAAGTGCTGCTTGGGCCCTGATTTGAGGAAATCCAGGAAGGAACCTATGAACCCGGTCTTGACCTCAGGTTGATTCTCCTCCACCTCGCGAATCTTCTGCCTGATGCGCTCGTGTTGCTGGTATCCATCGTAGACGCCGTCCGACGTGGAGGGCGAGCTGGTGTCGCTACCTCGTGAGTTCTGTCGCTTGGCCTGCCCCCCTCCGCGTTTGGCCGGTCTCCCCCCTGGCGCCTCCTCCTCCTCCTGCCCCGCTGGTCTACCCAACCCTGAGGTTCGGAGCCTAGCCCGCTTTCTAGAGAAACCCTCGGAAGAGCACTCCACCAACGCCTCCTCCCTCTTGATAGGCTTGGAGCCCCGGCCTGACGTCTTCCCCCCCGACGGGTCGTACCCCAGCTTGTAGCCCTCCTCGACGCACACCCCGCCGTTGGCATGGAGATCAGACCCGTTGCTAGGGTGACCGGTTCTTCCGTCCGAGGTCACGTGGCTCCCGTTTAGTGTCAAGGCGTGGGAGGAGCTAGTGTTGGCGATGATGGCGTGCTGAGACGATGAGAAACCTGGCGACACGTGTCTGGCGTCCGTCGTCTGGAAATGACCTTTGGAATCCGTCATGGACGCCATGTCGCCGTCGGACGTGGCTTTGACAAAGTCGTGAGGAGTGACCCCGCATGCGGCCGCGGTGGCGGCTAGGATGTCGTCCACGTTGGACAGGATGTTCCTCTCGTCGGCCAGCAGGATGGATTCTGGGAAACAGATGTTGAGGGGGAACTGGTGCTTGCTATCTTGAGGGTGCTGAGCGACCTGGCCGTATGGGTCTTTGGGTAACAGTTGTTTGGTCGAGTCCATCTGTCCTGACCCCTGGTGGCTGCCATTGACTCCTCTCTGGCTAATCATGTCTCCGTTCAGATGAAGGTACTGCACCTGGCCCGGGCTTGAGGCGTGGTTCTGGTTTTGGTTCTGCTGCACGTGGGTCGAGACACCCTTGGAGGGGTGCTGTCCCGGATGGATGAGAGGCTGCTGCAGCAGAATCATCTGGCTGGGTTCCAGCAGAACCTGAGGGTTGGGGACAAACTGGGTGTGGGCAGCCTGGTTGTGGGCCTGGCTGTGGGCCTGGCTGTGGGCCTGGTTGTGGGCCTGGCCGTGGGCCTGGTTGTGGGCCTGGTTGTGGGCCTGGTTGTGGTCAGCCTGGGCTCTTGAGGTTAGCACCTGCTGGTTTTGTTGCAGTGGCTCCGTGGCGCGTAGCAGGTGCACATGCTGTTTGACCTCCTCAGCGCTCAGGGAGACATGGGAAGACAGGATCTGGGTGTTGTTGGTCGTCTTTGGATCAGGGACTCCGCACGAAGCGGTCCGGTTTCCGAGCTGGCCGTGAGAGGCCAGCAAACGATCGTCCTTCCCCTGGGTCAATTGACCCTGGTTCAGCTGACCTAGCATCGGATCCTCGGATCGCGAGCTACGGATCACACTCTGGGTGTTATAGCGGTCATCCATTTTGGAGACCACGTAGACCACGTTGTTAGGCCCGGCCAGGTTGCTGCTTCCAGGGCAGGAGGCGTCCAGAGATGCTTGCTGCAACGCCTGCAGCTCGTGGATGTGGAGCTCTTCCAGTTTCAGCTTGGAGTAGGTCGGCTTGAGGTCCTGTGGTCCAGAAGACCGGCTGTTGTTCTGTAAGGCTTGCGTGTGAGTGGCGGGGGAGAAGGTGGGAGACGGCGTGGGTAACAGGTACTTCTGAGGGTGGGTCTGCGACAGGGACAAGGTGCTGTCGGACTTCCCCATAGGGGAGGGCTGCATCAGGACGTATCCCTGCATAGAGTTGGTGGCCAGAGATTGGGCCCGAGGCAGAGGGTAAGAAGAGGAGAGGGATTGTCCTGCAACGTAGCTCTGAGTGGAGGAATCTTGCCCCTGTGACTGCGATGGGTAACTCACATTGGGGGCACCCTGAGAGTGGCTGGGGGTATAGGCCTGCGAGAGGCTCCCCAGACACAAGGCCTGGGTCTGGGCAGCATACTGAGCATCCTGACCCTGGGTCTGGCCCTGGCCCTGGCCCTGAACCTGGCCCGGACTGGAGTACACCAAAGACTGACTGACTGTCAGTCCGCTGCCTGACTGGTCTGAGAAGGAGGGCATAGTCTTGTAAAGGGAAGGAAGTTTCTCCGAGGAAGAGAAAGAGACCTGCGTCTGGCTGTGGGGGGTGGGGTAACTCTGAGAGTGGCTAATTGGTAAGAGGCTGGGTAGCTGTTCGGCTGACTGCTGGCTGGCTGCCACCGTGTTTTGCTTTTGCCCTGGGGAGGGGTAACTCTCAGGGGAACCCCCTGCCGCATGGTTCTGGGGGTGGGGGTGACCTTCTCCGCCGTCCGAGGAATGGGGGGCCATATCGGAGGAACAGTCTTTAGCCTTGGCCCCCCCGGATGAGGAGGAGTAACCTGGGGAAGGGTCGGAGGAATAGGCCTGAGATTGCTGGAGCCCAGTCTGGGAGGCTGAGTCTGGTTTGGGCTGTGGAGTGGCGTTAAGCTCCCGGGAGGGATCCGACTCCACAGGGGGGCTGGGCCCAGGGGTGTGCCTGGAGGGATCCTGCTGGTAGGATACATCCCCATCACCGGAGCCAAGGTACCCCTGCAGGGAGCTGGGAAGCTGCTCAGAGGCGGGCTGGCCGCTGGAAGGCCTCTGGTGGTGCTTGATCACGCTACACTCCCTTTGGAGAGCTCTCTCAACCGAGCCAGAGAACACGGGAGATCCGTAAGGCAGCGAGGTCGGCTGGGCGGAAGCCGGCTGGGCGGAAGCCAGCGTCTGGGGGAGGAGGCTAAACTGAGGCTGGAGGAGGTGGGGGGCTGACTCCTGGGCGGAGCGATACGTAGAGGACTGGATGGGCAAAGAGCTGCCCTGGGAGGGGGCAGGGAGGTGGTTGAAGGACAGGGCAGCCTGACTAGGTTTGAGGTGGAGAAGGGGGTCGTGATGAGGGAGCAGGCCGCTGGAGGTGCTGAAGGCAGGGTCCTGGAGGGTCAGGGAGGACGTGGAGGCATAGCACCTGGGGGGGAAGGCACCGACATGCTGATAGGCTGACAGGGTGGTGGGGGAGGGGGAGGCACCAATGTGCTGATAGGCTGAGAGGGCGGCGGGGGAGGGGAAGGTGGCGGTTGAAGGCAAGGCGCCGGTCAGATACAGCTCTGTGGTGGAGGAGTTTGTACCTGTCAGGTCAACACAATACCAACTGGTTAAAAGTGTCTAAATGCTTGATTTATCAAAGTTAAATGTTTTTTTTTTTTTTTTTATATATATATATGTATAAAAAAAAGGGGGAAAAAAAAAAAAAGTGTTTTTTAAAAAAAAAAAAAAAAAAAACCCCCACTTTTTTTGTGTTGATATTGAAGTGTTCAACACGAATGTGTAAATGTACAATAGAGGTGTAAATGTAACATGAATGTAAATTGCTAATACAAATGTAAAATGTAAAGTGTAAATGTTTCAGTGCAAAATGTAAAGGTGTCAATGTATGGTGTAACAGAGTAAATGCATGGTGTAACAGTGTAACCGGCGTAACCGGTGTAACAGTGTAACAGTGTAACCGGTGTAACCGGTGTAACCGGTGTAACCGGTGTAACCGGTGTAACCGGTGTAACCGGTGTAACCGGTGTAACCGGTGTAACCGGTGTAACCGGTGTAACGGTGTGGAATGGTGTAACAGTGTAACTGTGTAACGGTGTAACAGTGTAACAGTGTAAAAGCATGGCGTAACAGTGTATCAGTGTAACATTGGCAGGTTACCAGTGGACCACGAGGGCGCTCTGAAGGAGGGCAGCATAGAGCAGGCAGGACCAGCCTGCAGGCTTCTGGACTCCATGGCAGACAGGAAGTTCATTATGGAGGTCTCAGTGGTGCTGCCACTCGAGTCAAACACCCCTGACAAACCTGGGAATAGAGGAGGGGAGGGGAGAGAGGCAGGAGGGGGAGGAGGGAGAGGCAGGAGGGAAAGGAGGGAGGGGAAGAAGGGAGAGTACAGGGGAGAGAGGAAAAAGTAGTACAGATAAATTAAGATGTAGGGTGATGTGTGTTAGTGTAACTCACCTGTAGGGTGGTGTATGTTACTGTAACTCACCTGTAGGGTGGTGTGTGGAGGTGTAACTCACCTGTAGGGTGGTGTGTGGAGGTGTAGGTGGGCAGTTGATGGGTAGAGACATAAGTCTGTCTTTGAAGCAGCTCTGAATCCAGGTGTGTGGCACCATAACTGGAACTATGAACACAGAATGCAGGTGAACAGTTTCAATTAGGTTCAACATGAAAATTACATGAGAAAGTTTCAGCCTAATATACGAATGTGAATTTGTCTGGCCACGGCTGAATAATCTAAATACATGCCCATACTAGTTTCCCCAGCAGCTAACAGGAACCATGAACCAATGTAAGAACCCCTATACTCATACTGTCCCTCTTAGTGATAGCTGTGCCATCTTCATAAGCACGTGATCTGAGTTTCTCGTAGCTTCAAACAGTCGCCACGATTTCTCAGTCACGGCGCTACGAACACAGCTTAACGAAAGTCAAAACGGCTTCGACATGACCGCACTGCTCTTGGCTTCCAATCAAAGGTGAGAGTGTACCACAAAGCTCTCAGTTTGCAGTTTGGGAAAAGCATTACTGTAACAGAGGGTGGAGCTAGGGGGACGAGAGAAGGGCCTAGACGTTTGTCTACTAACTGAAACCTGTCTGCTTCACGAAGGAAGCCCTCATGCTACGCAGGAGAGGACCAGAGAAGAAGTGCAGAGAAGAAGAAGAGCAGAGAAGAAGAACAGAGAAGAACAGAGCAGAGAAGAAGAGAAGAAGAACAGTGCAGAGAGGAAGAGAAGAAGAGCAGAGCAGAGAAGAAGAGAAGAAGAGCAGAGAAGAAGAGCAGAGAAGAAGAGCAGAGAAGAAGAGCGGAGAAGAGAAGAAGAACAGAGCAGAGGAAGAGAAGAGGAGCAGAGAAAAAGAGCAGAGAAGAAGAACAGGAGAGAAGAGTAGAAGAGCAGAGCAGAGAAGAAGAGAAGAGCAGAGAGCCAGCCGTTGCGTGGAGTTGAAAGGTCAGGCTGAGCTCTGAATTTTAACCTCCATTCTCACTTTCACTCTTCCTTCACAGGCCTCCAGAACAGTCATATCTGCATCTTAAAGAGGATGAAGCACCGATGATGGAGAAAAAAAAGGTTTTGTTCTTAACATTACTCATGAAGGTCAACACGCTGGTTTATCTGAACATAATGTTTTAAAAACAAAGTGAGACCTCAGATGCCTGAGGATCCAGATCTCTGATCCCGCTGTTCTTTCTGATGGTACATGAGCAGAGTTATTTGCTGGATAAGACATGGCCAAGCAGACTCAAACTCCCGCCAGGAAACAAACAGCTGGCCTAGGAGAACACACAGCTGGAAGTAAAAGACTCGTCTCTCTCTCTGTCTCTCCCTCACTTCTCTGTCTGTCTGTCTGTCCCTCACTTCTCTGTCTGCCTCTGTCTCTCTTCCTCACTTTCTTCTCAGTCTGTCTGTCTGTCTGTCTCACTTTCTTCTCAGTCTGTCTGTCTGTCTGTCTGTCTGTCTGTTCCTCACTTTCTTCTCTGTCTGTCTCTCTTCCTCACTTTCTTCTCAGTCTGTCTGTCCGTCTGTCTGTCTGTCTGTCTGACTCTCTCTCTCTTTCTCTTTTCCTCACTTTCTTCTCTGTCTGTTTGTCTGTCTGTCTGTCTTCTTCACTTTCTTCTCTGTCTGTCTGTCCGTCTGTCTCTCTCTCTCCCTCCCTCCCTCTCCCCCTCCCTCTCTCTCTCTCTAAACTCTATGCTTGTCTCCTACTGTCCTTCAGTCCTGATGGCTGTAGCACCATGAGGACAGTGTTTCCCCTGGGAACTATGTCCCACCTCCCCCCGCTAGCTCCCCCCCCTGGATGGAGAAGGGTTAGGAAGATGAGTCGCTGTCTAGCTATCAGCTCAAAGCGTCTTTCCTCCAGTTCAAGTTTCACGTACCTACAACAAGATCTTCCTGTAACGTACAAACCAGTGCTGTCTTGACGAGGCGAGTAAAAGCTAACAGTCCGGTCCAGAAGCACAGCCCTAATGCAAGACACACCCTGCCTTACGTCTCAGTAAGCTGACCAAAGACGAACCTCCGCAGGAAACCAGCGAAAGGGCCCCCCAGCCAACTGTACTGTTTGATAATCACAGAGAGACCGTCGGACCGATCATTGGAGGGGCAACTTGCTTCAGCGCTTGCAAACCTTAAACAGGCGCCCATGCGAGGAGCCCACACAGAGGAGAGACCGACCACTAGGTGCGGAGCGACGATATAGGGGGGAGACGGTGTAAAGGCACATACGGTGAGCGGGGCGAGACCACAGCGGGCGCAGACTCTACTCGCCAGAGACCCGACAGGGCCAAGGAGACCTCCGTCCCCCCTAGGGGCGCAGAGACGGGTGTAGAAGGCGGAGAAACGTTAGTGAGAACAGGCTGCAGGCCGGCGAGACCTAAGCGAGGAAACGAGAGATAGGGAGCGGAGAGAATGAAGGAGACTGACTGTAAGGGAGAGAGACCATAGGAGAGAGACTGTATGGGGTTTAACTGTAGACAGGAGAGACGCAGAGCGAGACGAGCAACTCTGTATCGCAGGCGCGCCTGCGAGGAGCATTTAACTGAGGGGAGAGCGTCAACGTAGGGGGAGACGAGGGAAGGAGAGAGAGCAGCAAGAGGGAAGGAGTGGCGTAATGGGCGAGAACGAAGGAGTGGAGAGCATAGGAAGAGACACGTTAGGGGGAGATAACGTAAGCCCAGCATAGGAGAGAGACCGTAGGGGGGAATGAGAAACGAAGAGAGAAGCATATAGGAGATGTAGACGCTAGGGGGTGGGAGAACGAAGGAGACAGAGCATAGCAAGACGAGCCAAGGACCGTAGGCGACGACCGGTGAGATACGAAGGAGAGAGACCACATAGAGAAGACCGGAAGGGGGACAGAGAGAGAAGGAGAGAGCATAGGAGAGAGACCGTAGGCCCATTCCAGGACACCAGTGCACAGGGAGACTAGTCGCAACGAAACAACCCTGAAGAAAGTAAACAGACATACCTACAGCCAGGTATGACACGAGCGCAGGAAACAAACTGATAACAGGATCAGACAAGAGCAGAAGGACCGGGAAGCTGCTGCACGGCCTGCCCAGTCCCTGGACTGCCAGGCTGCACGCTGGGCTCAGGCCTGCTCGATATACTGCAGGCCTCGCGAGCACCCTGAAGCCCACTGCAGTCTCGCTCGCCCAGGCACAAAGGCGCAGCTCTCGCAAGGGATTTGCTGTCGCCCGCCCGGGCTCTCGCTGCTCCAACCTCCCCGGCGTCATCACCACAAAGCGATCCACCTCTCCCACAGCCTGAAGTTTCCCATGCCAGTCAACTATGCCACTGACAGCTCCTGTCTGTCTCCCTGTCAGAACCAGAACTAGGGCAAACTGACGTGGCCCAAATTGCAGATTCATCCATGCAGTTCCGTATTTTTAAATATCTACACACACACATACTTTTTCCACAGCAGTCAACCACTACAAAACAGCGTCAAATCAAGGTTGTTCAAACCACAAAAATGTATTAGCATGTGGTCTAAATCTTACTGTAGTTATTGTTCTGTCATTGCTCGTGGCGTTGGTAAATATTGTATCTTGCGGCACACAATTGGCCCATCACTAATGGTTACTAATGTGGTTTAGATAGGTTGACTATGAGTACTAATAGTTTGGATATGTTAAATGCAGATAACCGATGGTTAGTCTTGACACACAATGCTTTCAAATCCCCGACACAACAATCCCATGCGTGCAAAGTATCTATATGTTGCGTAATATATGATTTAATGAGAGTTAGCAAGGCTACACTTGCTCAAAAGGCACTTGAGTACACATGTGCTCCTGGCACACAAATGCGCTGTCTTTGGCGTTTTGTCCCTTGATCATGTTGATCATCTGATAGCGGTTTTTGGCACCAGAACACGACGTAGCTAATAGTTAGCTAAATTTGCTGTTTCTTTCCCAAAGCTAACACTTGACCTGCAAGCTCATGTAGTCCGCCTGGCTATTGTGCTAATACCATGCAGCACACTGCTAGTCAAATAACTGGCGTACGCATGAGGTATAGACATATTTCAAGACTGTCATGGATACTAACACAAAGGTTTTTTAAGCTAGCCGTTAACTCCACGATCGAAGCTCTCCGGAGGGCAGGTAAACTGGTCACATTTGGCAAAGGTTTGTGTTTTTGCTAGGCCTTCCCATCACCGGAGTTTTCTTAGGAAGGTGATCCGCCCTCCCCTTCATGTTTTACCTTGGCTTGATGCTTGAAGGGCTGCGATCATAGGCCCAAGCTACGGTCTGTGCTGGGGAGACCAGCGGATCCACGAAGCTGGATGTCGGGTAATTACGGTCCATCATCCGGTAAAGGCTGGAAGAACGGCGCTTCCCCGGAGCTTTGTGAGACAGCAGGCACACATACGAACGGCAGAAACGATCACATTCTCACGCACCATAGATCGGTAGGCGCCGTCAATGTATGCAGGGGTCCGGTGCAACTCTGCTGTTGTCTAAAATGAGAGTTTGCTAATAATGATTCTTCATTTTCCGTAATTAGTGTGTGCTGCCCCTGCATGTAGACAGCGGATCCTAGTACCCATGTTGGTTTATTACCCAGAGTGCACCGCGGACGCGCTCGAAGTTTTCCAAATAAAAAAAACGAGTTAAATATTTGCGTTTTGTCATCGGTCTGACTGACAGATGCGGGTCACTGTTGTTCGTTTAACTCGTTTCCGGACATCGCCTCCAACTTCGACTGTCACTCACTTCGCCCCGTTGAATGTTTTCCGTGTCAGCTAAGTAGGTCTGTTGGTAGCGATCTAAAAGTACCTTTGATCCAAGTTCATATCTAAATGAGCTTCAGACTGCAGCTTGAATTCCTTCCTTGCCTGGCGAAGAAATTGTTCAAAAATACTTCCTTCACATAACACATTCCAGCATAACTAAGAAGTAATCATAACATCTTAAGAGGAACATGAACTCAGGAATATTCAGAAAATAAAATATTTTACTTTAAATACTATGAACAGCTTTGAATGTCAAGTTTGATATTTGTTTTGGTTTCATATATTAGTCATGTTTTTAGTGTTGTGTAACTTATACGTGTCTGTGCCAAGCCAGATTGTTTTCCTATATACCTTTGTCTACCAAAGGCAGACATTTGGATGCCTGTAAACAGACTGGACGCTGTTGAGGGACCGCGCGCGGTCAGATTAGAAATATTCTGTTTTAGATCATTTGTGCTTCGTATTTCCAAGTGTCTCTATTTTCGTATCAAGGTAGTGTGTTTAGAAAAGCTAAACATCACTTGAAGTTTTGTAAACACGAACTTCCGTGGAATTCAGACTTCAAACTGTTACCAAGTTGAATTTACTGACAAGCTAAACAAACAAATGAAGAAAAATGTCTTCCATCCACAGCAAGATATGAATGATAATTTATTAAATACTTTGTATTAGTTGTAGTAATTATTAAGACCCTTCAATTAAATGTTGAAAGCATTTCAGGACACAAGGTATAAGAGTAAATATCACATTTAGACAATCTTCACACTTCTTAAGAGTAAAAAAAAAGAAAAAAAAAAGAATCAATTTAATGTGACACATTGTGACGTCTTTCAGTCTAAGTGCCGTGGGCCAAAAGCATTCGAAGTTGGATAGAACACACTTGCTAATTCCAGCTTTACATTTGATGTTTTTATAAAGTACCACATCTTGAGAGGTTATAAAGGTACGCTGTGTATAGTGTTGTTACCTGTCTCTGTATAGACACTGATGCCACAGAGACACACAGACTTTCTCACAAAGATGCTGCTTTGGAGACAACAGCAGTTGAATAACTAAACCCAAGCTAAAGTGCACACCAATCAAGTCGTTTCCTTATCCAAGAAAGTTGAATAAATGTTTAAAATATTCGGTAAATCAAATCATTATTGACTGAGAAGGATTTAAAAAAAGCTAACATAGCAAAAATGATTGTGAAAGGGGGGGGGGGTTAAACAAAAGCATAGATATGAATGATGTACTGTAATATATCTCTCTTCCATTCTTTAATGTCATCAAGAACCATGTAAATCTGACCAATTATATTAATTTAAACCATGTTTATGGCACTTGCATTACGCAGCATTAAAACAAGCAACAAAGTGGAGTGTTGGTTTGCCTAGGACAGCACACACGCAGACCTCCGCTCGGAGATGCTATCTACGAATACTTCCAGGTTGTGACCTGTAGGAAGACCACAGGAAAGAGGTTGTTGTTGGACAGTGTGTACATTGTGTGGTGTGTGTGTGTGTTGTTGTATGAGTGTGTGTGTGTACATTGTGTGGCGTGTGTGTGTGTGTGTAGAAGGTGGCTGTGTGTAGAGTGTTGTGTGTCAACATGCGTGTGTAACTGTGCGTCGTGTACAGTGCTGTGTACAGTGTCGCCTACTCATAAGTGTGTACAGTGCGTGTGGTACAGGTTGTTGATGTGTACAGTGTGCTGCTAACGGTTACGTGGTAGAGTTGTGCGTTGTACAGTGCATGTACATCGTGTGTAGCGCGCGCGTGTGTGTGTGTGTTTTTTTTTTTTTTTTTTTTTTTTTTTTTTTTTTGTGTGTGTGTGTGTACGCGTACGTGTTGTAGAGTGTGCATTACAGTGCATGGTACATCGTGTTGTAGTCGTAGTGTTGTGTGTGTGTGTGTACAGTGCTGTCGTGCATCACAGCTGTGTGTGTGTATGTGGACTCCTGAGAGATCCAGCAAAGCTGAGCATGCCTACCCTGGGTAGGGAGGCGGTGGGGCATCGTGAGGTCCAGACTTGGCTATGGCCTGTTCATAGGAGGGCAGTCCTGGAGGATCACTGCCCGACAGAGGGGGCAGGACAGTCTGATGTGACACCTCATCCAGCCGCCGCATGATCAAGGAGGCATTACTGCGTCTGTGACGCACCCGGATAGAGCTGGGAGGGACACACACACACACAACATGTACACACACACACAACATGTACACACACACAACATGTACACACACACAACATGTACGCGCACACACACAAGCATACATACACACACACAAACACACACACAATATGTACGCACACACAAGCATACACACACAACATGTACGCACACACGCAAGCATACACACACAACATGTACGCACACACGCAAGCAAACACACACACAAAACATGTACACACACGCAAGCATACACACACACACACACACAACATGTACACACACACGCAAGCATACACACACACACAGACACACAAACACAGGGTGGGAGAAGTATTATATCGAATCATCGGCAATCCTGATCAGGAAATCAATGCTAAACTTAAAATTCTGAGAAACATTTCTGATCTGCTGTCAGTTGTCCCAGAGATGAGGAAGTCTAACCTGTGGTAGTCCTCATCTGTGACAGGACAGGTAACCCCTCCCCTTGTCCTCATCTGTGACAGGACAGGTAACCCCTCCCCTTGTCCTCACCTGTGGCAGGACAGGTCACCTTCCCTTGTCCTCACCTGTGATAGGACAGGTAACCCCCCCTTACCCTCACTTGTGATAGGACAGGTAACCCCCCTTGTCTTCACCTGTGATAGGACAGGTAACCCCCCTTACCCTCACTTGTGATAGGACAGGTAACCCCCCTTGTCTTCACCTGTGATAGGACAGGTGACCCCCCTTACCCTCACCTGTGATAGGACAGGTAACCCCCCTGTCCTCACCTGTGATAGGACAGGTAACCCCCCTTACCCTCACCTGTGATAGGACAGATAACCCCCCCTGTCCTCACCTGTGGCGGGATACGTCCCCTCCCTTGCATGTGTGATGGCAGAAGTACCAGATCAGCAGGCCCACGATGATCACCAGGACCCCGGCCGTGATCAGACCCACCAACAGAGCCGTCACATCCAGCCGTGATGGACGCTTGTCCTTCCCTTCAGGAGGCACCAACACACACACACAGACGTCACTTAACGCTGCAGCTGTCTTTGGGTCATTGTGATTCACGCTTTGCACAACGACGGTGAGTCACAGTGATCTGAAGGCAGCAATATGGTTCAAAGGTGATTAAAAACGGACTTCGAAAAGTTATTTTAAAAGACAAAAATAGAAAACCTTACTAATTCAAAACTATTATATAATTACTTTTGTAACGTTTTTTTTTTCAATCATCAAAAACTGTGTGCGCGAGGAGGGGGTTGATTAACATTTCAAAGTACAAATATTTTGTCACTGTTCTAAAGTAGAGTTTTTTGGTAACAGTAGTTAACTTCACTATTTATTTTTGTGACCCTAAGCAATGTGCAAACAGAGCTTATAGCAAGAGTAGAATATGATTAATCCTAAAGGTTGTAACAGTCATGTATAGTGTAAGGTTCGTGAACTCCAGCGTGGCTATAAACTGTTGAACGAAGCTCATTAAACAAATGCGTCAACCAAACATGACACTAGATGAGATGTGTGTTTCACCGTGTCAGCTACAGACACACCGCAGCTTGAATCTGACCGCTTGAATCATAGACTCTTCAGATTCTTCGTAAACTGCTCTAGGTCCTAAATGAACTACTTATAGGTTTCTTTGTACTAACTTGAAATGCCACGCTCTTGTGAAACTCGCTTGAAAACAGGTTATGTCACACATTTTTGACGGTAGGCCGACGTGAACGACATGAGCCAACTGAAAAGTATTATACAGTTGACAACAAACTGAATCCTTACCCTCTGTGTATTCTTTCCAGAATTTGTCCTAGAAAGGAACACGAGAACAATATCAGCGTGTGTGTAAAAGTCAACCATCTTCTTTTGAACTTCTACGAGGCCTGTACGGAAACATCACTTAACTGTATTTGGCACATTCTCGAATATCTCCCGGGCTTCTTCGTAATTACAAACTTCTTCGTAACACTCCCTCTCCAAATTCCCGGGAGTGAAGATTTCGAAATCAAACCGATTGAACAGTAGGTGGCGTCCCAGGAACGTATTGGCCTCGTCCGCTTCCACAAACACTGTAGTATGAAACCCAGAGCACGGAGAGAGACCACCCGTTTGAAACCGGCAAAGGTCTCCAATACGACCGATCAATTCACGTGTGATGATGTGTCTTACCTTCTTTCGGGTGACCTTCTGTATCTATGTTCTGCTGTGCACTTTTCACACACGCAAAGTCTCCATACGGAAGAAGTTGATGAAGAAAGATTAAATACAAAAGCATTTCCATTCACCTGTAGCGGAGAGAGCAGAGTCACTACCTACAGCTAATAAACACGCCTAGTTATTATCAGCAAAGTTTGACTGAGTTACTGAAGTTCCATTGCCAACAAATGCCTTTCCATAAGTTCTACATAAGACAGCCTAATAGCCTTTTGTCTTATTTAAGGCCATATTATATTCCTATATATAATTACAAAGCAAAAAGATGACCCACATAATGCCTAGGAACCGAAAGGAAACGAAACCCGCCTACCTTGAGTAATTAGCGAGCAAAGTTCTGTGACGTTGTACGACTTCGTTTTGACAGCCTTACTTCAAAATGTTCCCCGACTAACTTCGCATTGTGTATTTTTAATTAACGACGTTTACAGTTATTGAACACATGAAGGTGAAATAATCCACTCCCGTTTCGTAAAAGGGTTTTTCAGGAACACAGCTGTTTACACCGCGCCACTGACACCGCCTGAGTTACCTGCGCAGACCAGACTAATCGATCTTTTGACCTGTTGGCGACATAACGATTGCATATGATGTCGCGTCGGAGACACTAGGGGGCCTTGAAGGCCCGTACGGCTTCATCTGTCTTCTAATTAATGGAAAATAATGCTTATTTCTGTCTTGTGTTAAGAAGTCTGTGGGTAGAAAACTCCATTCTAAATGGCATCAATACGGTTCTTATTCCATTCCACTTCATAAACTAACTTTGAATCCCCCCTTTATTTTTTTCCAACACACTTTCAACACAGCACCGTGTGTGTCTGTCCTAGATTCAAAATATATGTTCAAGTTGGCCTATATATGTTTTACCTCTGTGGAATGGAATTTAGTGACCATAAATAGACCTATGTTTTTTCTGGCATTTTCAACTTTTTTGTTGTTGTTTAGTTTTGTGACACAGGGTGACAGGAAATGAGAGGGAAGGGAGGACATGTAGGAAACGGCCCTGTGTACAATCAAAACCGGACTCAACCTTGTCTATGCACACGCTTTCTCTGGTGAGCTAGCGCGACGCGAATTCCTTACCGATCAGTTAAAACGGACACACAGACAAACATTACGTGTACGTGCACCGTCTCCCGCCAGACCAAATGTTTTTTAGAAGATCCATCTAACCTTGTTCAAAAACTGAAGCAATCCCTTCGTGGTCTCCATTCTTATATCCGTCTCACAACCTCTGTCGAAGAGAAGTGACCTTTGCTTGCAAGATTTACAGGGATTTTAAAGAAGAAACTTAGTTTAATGACCTTTTAATGGGACGAAAAGCCGTGTGAGTCATAATTCACACCGAATGGCAAGGCGGTACATTCAGACGGGAGAACTTGGTGTTCACATCGCTGCATTTGCACTTTTAAAAGAAGTGTATAAATTAACCGGCACTTATTGAAATAGCAGTTTTATGACCTTCTAATGGTGCAGAAATGCTACCTTTGTATGTCAAGTTTCAGCTTGATAAACCGAGTAAAAAGATTCCTGTCAGCATAAGATTTTTAAAGACCAAAGTTGAAGACTCAACCAACAGTGTCCAGTTCTGTCTAAGGGTGTGAGAGAGGTTAGAGTAACAGTGAAGCATGGAGATAGTGAGAGAGAGAGTGAGAGAGAGGGGGAAGAGTTTAGTGTGAAGAATGGAGAGTGAGAGAAGGGAGAGAGAGTGAGACAGAGAGAAGAGTGAGTGAGCAAGGATGGAGAGAGTGAAAAGGAAGGGGAAAGAGCAAAGAAAGACTAGAGAGTTGAGAGAGAGAAAAGAGAGTTGAGAGAGAGAAAAGAGAGTTGAGAGAGAGAAAAGAGAGTTGAGAGAGAGAAAAGTCAGGAGTTTAGAGAGGAGAAAGAAGAGTTGCGGGAGGAGAGAGAGAAGAGAGTTGAGAGAGAGAAGAGAGAGTTGAGAGAGAGAAAAGAGAGAGTTGGGAGGAGAGAGAGAAGAGAGTTGAGAGAGAGAAGAGAGAGTTGAGAGAGAGAAAAGAGAGTTGAGAGAGAGAAAAGAGAGTTGAGAGAGAGAAAAGAGAGTTGAGAGAGAAAAAGAGAGTTATGAGAAGAGAAGAGATGAGAGTTTGAGGAGGGAGAGAGAAGAGGTTGAGGGAGAAGAAGAGCAGTTGAGAGAGAAGAAAAAGAGGAGAGTTGGGAGGAGAGACGAGAAGAGAGTTAGAGAGAGAGAGAGAGAGATTTGAGAGGGAGAGAAAAGAAGCAGTTGAGAGAGAGAAAAGGAGAGTTGAGAAGAGGAAAGAGAGTTGAGAGAGAAAAAGAGAGTTGAAGAGAGAGAGAGAGAGTTAGGAGAGAAGGAGAAGAAGGAGTTGAGAGAGCAAAAAGAGAGAGACTTCAGAGTTGGGAGGAGAGAGAGAGAAAGAGTTGACTGAGAGAGGAAGAGAGATTGACAGAGAGAGTAAAAGAGAGAGTTGGGGGAGAGAGAAAGGAGAATTGGCGAAGAGACGCTGAGAGAGAGAAAGAGAGAGATTGGGAGGAGAGAAGAGAGATTGAAAGATACATTGAGAGGGAAACTAAAAAAGAGGGAGTATGGTGAGCGAGAGAAAGTAAAATAAGAATTGAGATAGAGAGAAGGGGAAGAGAGATGGAGAGAATGAAAGAGACAGAAAGACCAACAGATAGAGAGACAGACAGAAAGAATAGAGAGAGAGAGAGAAAAGAGAGAGTTGGGAGGAGAGAGAGAAGAGAGTTGAGAGAGAGAAGAGAGAGTTGAGAGAGAGAAAAGAGAGAGTTGAGATAGAGAGAAGAGAGAGGTTGAGAGAGAGAAGAGAGAGTTGAGAGAAGAGAGAGAAGAGAGTTGAGAGAGAGAAGAGAGTTGAGAGAGAGAAGAGAGTTGAGAGAGAGAAGAGAGAGAGTTGGGAGGAGAGAGAGAAGAGAGTTGAGAGAGAGAAGAGAGAGAGTGGGAGGAGGAGAGAGGAGAGAGAGTGTGTGTGTGTGTTCTGGGGGGGGGGGGGAGAGTGAGAGAAGAGAGTGAGAGAGAGGAGAGAGTGGAGAGAGAGGAGGAGAAGAGTTAGGGACGCGAGAGAGAAGAGAGAGCTGAGAGAGAGGAGAGAGAGTATGAGAGAGAGAAAAGCAGAGTGAGAGAGAGAAAGAGTCAGTATGAGGAGATAAGAGAAGAAGTGAGGAGAAGAAAAGAGAGAGTGAGAAGAAGAGAGAGAAGAGAGATTTGAGAGAGAGAGAGAGTTGAGAGAGAGGAGGAGAGAAGAGAGTTGAGAGAGAGGAGAGAGAGAGAGGAGAGAGAGAAGAGAGTTGAGAGAGAGAAGAGAGAGAGTTGGGAGGAGAGAGAGAAGAGAGTTGAGAGAGAGAGTTGGGAGGAGAGAGAGAAGAGAGTTGAGAGAGAGAAGAGAGAGCTGAGAGGAGAGACACTGAAGATGCTGATGAGGATTTCCTAACATATCTCCCATCGCTACATTTTTGTCTTTGTTGAGTAGCTCAGCGTGGGTGATGGTGACAAGACTGATCCAGGCTGCACTCCTGGAAGCTAGAGGTAGACAGAGCATGCCTTTGCTCCAGTCATGTGATCTGGTCTAACAGGACCTGGGGGGCATGTCATGTGATCTGGTCCAACAGAACCTGGGGGCATGTCATGTGATCTACCTGACAGGACCTGGGGTCGTGTCATGTGATCTGGTCCAACAGGACTTGGGGATGTGTCATGTGATGTGGTCTACCTGGGGGGCATGTCATGTGATCTGGTCTGACAGGACCTGGGGGGCATGTCACGTGATCTGGTCTAACAGGACCTGGGGATGTGTCATGTGATCTGGTCTACCTGGGGGGCATGTCATGTGATCTGGTCTGACAGGACCTGGGGGGCATGTCATGTGATCCGGTCTACCTGTCAGAACCTGGAGGGCATGTCATGTGATCTGGTCTACCTGGGGGGCATGTCATGTGATCTGGTCTACCTGTCAGAACCTGGGGGGCATGTCATGTGATCTGGTCTACCTGACAGGACCCTTGCGCCTGTGGGCAGTGGTGAGCTATAAGTGTCTGTAGACTAGAAGACAAAACGAGATCGCATCAGCAGCACACACACACGTTGCTTACTGAACAGTCCTGTACACACGATATAGCCTGAACAATATATCTGTGTTTATTATAAATTATACTGACATTTTTATTACTCTTCTCTTTTTAACTCAACTGTGAAGCTACCGGGGTGAGGAAGGTAAGGTATAAATAACCAGATATTCTTATTTAGACAACTTTTCCCTAAACACTCCTCTTGTATTTGCTTTGGATGAAAGGCTTCTTCTAAATTAAGGCTTGTTGAAGTGTGTAGACCGCTTGTGGAAAAAGTGCGGTAGTCCTTATTGTTTGGCTTCGTCTTGATAGTTTTTACTTGGCCGCCGATTGACTTATTTATCCATGTGAACGCGATGAAAAGGAAACTGAAAAAAACGAAAGCTCAATGGTTTAATAATTAGCTACCGGTTTTGTTCCGCAACATGACGTAGGTGATCAACAGCAAACCTGATATACACTTGCATACGTGGAAGCATTTTCTCCCACCGAAGTTCAAATTTGCGAAAGTTAGATATTCTCGCAGTCCCGGAGGAAAGGAGCCGCAAGTCTTCCTTGTCTGACACCTGAATTAATCACCGCAGTTCCCATCCAACAGTCTGGATCAGCACCGGTCTCACTGTGTAATAAAACACCGGACACGCACTCGGTCTGGAACAAGGCCGGGTAACGTAACGACAATATCAGCAAGCCTACGAGTGAACTCTATTAGCCACTGTTAGCCTGCTGCTCGAAATCTGATGAGTAATCCAATTGCACAGTTTGTTGAATAAACGTTTCCGTTTGCTTGGGTCGTTTCAAGAAATCGGGTCTGTAGCTGGAAAACACGTCGTTGACCATATTTAAAAATAGCGAAGTTATACAACATCTCTTGTGAGCAATCCTTCCTTACCAGTCAGTAGTCGGTCAAGCTTTAAGATATGCTATTGTATCGCTGAAGCCATCCTGGAACCTCGACAAAGACGAACACAAAAAACAAACGACGAACAATATTTCCGCAATGGACGCCACATATATTGCAAGTAGGGTTGAGCCGGTAATAATTCCGTTAAAAAGCACCATTAGACCCAGACCGTGGGAAGATCTCAATGTGTATTTTAATTGGTGGATATAAAAACGCAAACAGCCTGTTAGGAGAGCAGAGGGGTTGGGTTGTGGGGGGGTGCTGGGGGGGTGCTGGGGTTAGGCGGAGGGGGACAGAGTCTGCAGGCTGGTCTTCACAGAGGATAGGTTCATCTTCAGCGCTCAGTGTCAGCTGCTGCTGCATTGTGCTGTTGCCAAAGTACGGTGTTGCTGTGAGTAGGAGGAGAGAGAAGAGGAAAAGAGGGAAGAGGGGGAGGAAAGGGGGAAGAGAGGTAAGAGGGGGGAGAGGAGGAAGAGGGGGGATAGGGAAGAGGGGGGAGGAGAGAGGTGAAGGGGGGAGAGAGACGAGGAAGGGGGGGGGTGAAGGAGAGAAGAGGGGGGAGAGGGGAATAAGAGGGAGGAAGAGGGGGCGGAGAGGAAGAGGGGGAGAGAAAAAGGAGGGGAGAGAAAGGGAGCAGAGAGGGAGGTACACAATGGAAAAGACGGGGGGGAGAAGAGAAGAGGGGGAGAGAAGAAGAGAAAGAAAGAGACAGAGAGGGAGGGAAGGACAGGAAGGGAAGGAGGAAAATGGGGGACCAGAATGTGAGAGAGGGGTGGAGAGAATGAAGAGGGAGGTTAGGGTGGAAAAGGTGAGGGAGGGAGGGGGTGGAGAAGGGACAGAGGGGTGGAGGAGGGGGAAGAGAAAGATAGGGAGAGAAAGAAGTCAAGCCAAGAGAGGGACAGAGAGAGAAAAAGAGAGAGAGGTGGGGAGGAGAGAGAGGGGAGGGGGTGAGGAG